>LNAC01000064.1:4639607-4873512 GCA_002007465.1 Ailurus styani
GACATGGATGGAACTGGAGGGTATTATGCTGAGCGAAATAAGTCAATCAGAGAAAGACAATTATCATATGATCTCTCTGATATGAGGAACTTGAGGGGCAGGGTGGGGGGTCGTGGGGGGTAGGGAGGGAAAAATAATGAAACAAGATGGGATGGGGAAGGAGACAAACCATAAGAGACTTCTAATCTCATAAAACAAACTGAGGGTTACTGGGGGGTGGGAGGGTAGGGATAGGGTGGATGGGTTATGGACATTGGGGAGGGTTTGTGCTTTGGTGAATGCTGTGAAAGATGTAAGCCTGATGATTCACAGACCTGTACCCCTTGGGCAAATAATAAAAATAAAATTAAAAAAAAAATCTGTTGCAAAAAAAAAAAAACCCCAAAAATCTGTTGCATTTCTTTACACTAATAATGAACTATGAGAAAGAGAAATTAATAAAGCAATTCCATTTACAATTGCATCAGAAAGAATAAAACATCTGTGAATAAATATAACCAAGGAGGTGAAAGACCTGGATATTGAAAACTATAAGACATTAATGAAAGAAATTGAAGAAAACACAAATAAATGGAAAGATAGTCCATTCTTATGGATTGGAAGCATTTGTATTGTAAAATGTCCATACTACCCAAAGTAATCTACAGTTTCAGTGAAATCCCTATCAAAATTCCAATGGCATTTTTCACAAAATTTAAAAAAAGCCTAAAATTTGTACGTTACTACAAAAGACCCTGAATAGCCAAAATAATCTTGAGAAAGAACAAAGCCAGAGGCACCACACTCACTGATTTCAAACTATATTACAAAGCTATAGTGATCAAAACCATATCATATTGGCATAAAAACAGACACATAGATCAACGGGACAGAATAGAGATCCCAGCAGTAAGCCCATCCTTAAATGGTCAGTTAATTTACAACAAAGGAGCTAAGAATAAACAATGGAGAAAGGACAGTTTCTTCAATAAACGGTGTTGGGAAAACTGAACTGCTACACACCAAAGAATGAAACAGGATGGGGCATCTGGGTGGCTCAGTTGGTTGAGCATCAGACTCTTGATCTCACCTTGGGTCTTGATCTCAGGGCTGTCTGTTCAAGCCCTGTGTTGGGCTTCATGCCCAGTGTGGAGCCTACTGAGCCTACTTAATTTTAAAAAGAAAAAAAAGAAAAGAAAAGTAACAAGATCAGTATCTTACACCATACACAAAAACTAACTCAAAATGGATTCAAAGCTTGAACATAAGATGTGAAACCATAAAACTCCTAGAAGAAAAGATAGTCCGCTCCTTGACATTGGTTTTGGCAATGGTTTTTGGAATCTGGTACCAAAAGCAAAGGCAACAAAAGCAAAAATAAATAAATGGGATTATATCAAGATAAAAAGCTTATGCACAGGAAAGGAAGCCATCAGCAAAATTAAAGGATAACCTACTAAATGGGAGAAAATAATTATAAATCATATATTTGATAAAAGGCAAATAACCAAAATATAGAGAGAACTCACACTACTTAATAGTAAAAACCAAACAATCCAATTAAAAAATGGGCAGAAGATCTGAATAGACTTTATTTAAAAGAAGACATACAGATGGCTAACAGGTACATGAAAGATGCTCAACATCATTAATCAGTAGGGGAATGCAGGAGGAGTTAAGATGGTGGAGTAGAGGCACCTGAGTGGCTCAGTGGTTAAGCATCTGTCTTCAGCTCAGGTCATGATCCCGGAGTCCTGGGATCAAGTCCCACATCAGGCTCCCTGCTCAGCGGGAAGCCTGCTTCTCTCTCTTTCCCTCCCCCTGCTTGTGTCCCCTCTCTCACTGTACCTCTCTCCGTCAAATAAATAAATAAAATCTTAAAAAAAAAAAAAAGATGGTGGAGTAGTAGGGGGACCCGGAGCTTGCTTTGTCTCTTGAACACAGCTAGATCAACATTGAATCATTTTGAACAACTAGGAAATCCATCTGAGGATTAAGAAAACAATGTGCAAAATTGGAGGGAAAGACTGTGGCAGATGCAAGGTTCAGAGCTATGAATTGGGGGAGAGAAAAGCCAAGGTGCCATGAAGGGGAGGGAGCCCTTTTCACGGAGTGAAGTCAGGGAGAAAGGGAGAGAGCAGGAGAGAGAGTGGCATGTATGGTCTGCTGATCATAGAGTGCTCCAAAGGGTCAGCTTCAGTTCTGGTGGAAATAAGACCAGGCTTTCTTTTATTCTTTTTTCTTTTCTATTTATTACTCACAAAAGACTCATTTTAGATCCAAAGACACCTCCAGATTGAAAGTGAGGGAGTATCTCTAATGCTAATGAACATCAAAAGAAAGCCTGCGTACTTATATCAGACAAACTAGATTTTAAACCAAAGACTATAATAAGAGATGAAGAAGGGCACTATATCATAAGAAAGGGGGTCTATACAACAGGAAGATCTAACTGTTATGAATATTTATGCCCCCAATGTGAAGCAACCAAATTTATCAATCAATTAATAACAAACTTAATCTCATTGATAATAATACAATTATAGTAGGGGACTTTAACACCCCATTCACAACAATGGACAGATGATCTAAGCAGAAGATCAACAAGAAAACAAGGGCTTTGAATGACACACTGGACCGGATGGACTTAACAGACATATTCAGAGCATTTCATCCTAAAACAGCAGAATATACATTGTTTTTGAGTGCTCATAGAACATTCTGCAGAATAGATCACATACTGGGTCACCAATCAGGCCCTGACCAGTACAAAAAGATTGAGATCATACCATGCATATTCTCAGACCACAGGCTATGAAACTTGAAGTCAAGAAAAAGAAAAAATTTGGAAAAACCACAAATACGTGGAGGTTAAAGAACATCCTAGTAGAGAATGAATGGCTTCACCAGAATATTAAAGAAATAAAAAAATTCATGGAAGCAAATGAAAATGAAAACATGACAATCCAAAACTTTTGGGACACAGCAAAGGTAGTCCTCAGAGAGAAGCATATAACAATACAGGCCTTCCTTAAGAAGCAAGTAAAGTCTCAAATACACAACCCAGCTTACACCTAAAGGAGCTGGGAAAAGGACAGCAAATAAAGCCTAAAACCAGAGAAGAAGGGAAATAATTAAGATTAGAGCAGAAATAAATGATACTCAAATTAAAAAAAAAAGTAGAACAAATCAATGAAACTAGGCATTGGTTCTTTGAAAGAATTAACAAAATTGCCATAGCCAGACTGACCAAACAGAAAAGAGAAAGGACCCAAATAAATAAAATCACAATGAAAGAGGAAAGATCACAACCAACACAGCAGAAATACAAACAATTATAAGAGAATATTATGAGCAATTATATGCCAATAAATTGGGCAATCTGGAAGAAATGGACAGATTCCTAGAACTATAAACTACCGAAACTGAAACAGGAAGAAAAAGAAAATTTGAACAGACCCATAACCAGCAAAGAAATTGAATCTGTAATCAAGAATCTCCCAACAGATAGGGGAATGCAAATCAAAACCACGATATATCACCTCACACCTATTAGGATGGCTGTTATCAAGACAAGAAATAACAAGTGCTAACGAAGATGTGGAGGAAAGGAAACACTTGTGTACTATTAGTGGGAATTTAAGTTGGTGCAACCACTATCGAAAACAGCATGGATGTTTCTCAAAGAATTAAAAATAGAACTGTCATATGGTCCAACAATTGTATTTACCCAAAGAAAGCAAAAACAGTAATTCAGAAAGATATGTGCATTCTCCCGTGTTCATTGCAGTATTATATATAATAGTCAAGATATGAAAGTAACCTGAGTGTCCATCAATGGATGAATGAATAAATAAGTTGTGTTATATATACAGTGGATTATTACTCATCCATGAAAAAGTGAAACCTTGCCATTTGTGACAGCATGGATGGACCTTACGCTAACCATAATATCAAAGGAAGACAAATACTGTATGATCTCTCTTGTATGTGGAATCTAATAAATAAAAACAAACCCAGAAAGACCAAGTTCGTAGATACAGAGGACAGATTAGTTGCTGCAAGAGGCAGGGGTGGAGGTGAGGTGGTGAGGGAAATGGATGCTGGTTCTTCTTCTTCTTCTTCTTCTTCTTCTTTTTTTTAGTTTAAATGAATTGCATACAAATTTTAAAAAGGCGAAGCAGGAAAGAAACCAACTATCTTCAGCTCCACTGAGTACCCAAGGCCTACCATTGTTCCATTTGAACACAGCAAGACACAAACTACCTTAACAAAATATGACACTACAGACTCTTGTCAGTTGGTCTAAATTCCAAGTTGCTTCATTCAGAAAACTAAGGAATTTGAGTTGGCATTTAAGATTTTAAAAATTTGGGGCACCTGGATGGCTCAGTGGGTTAAAGCCTCTGCCTTCAGCTCAGGTCATGATCTCAGGGTCCTGGGATTGAGCCCCGCATCAGGCTCGCTGCTCAGCGCGGAGCTTGCTTCCTCCTCTCTCTCTGCCTGCCTTTCTGCCTACTTGTAATCTCTCTCTCTCTCTCTCTCTCTCTCTCAAATAAATAAATAAAATCTTAAAAAAAGAAAAAAATTTTAATTCTAAATTCCAATTTTTTATTGCTGGTATATATGGGAAGCAAATGATTTTGTATTTTGCCCTTACAGCTTGTGACCTTGTACTTGCTTATTAGTTCTAGGAGTTTTTTTGTAGATTTTTTGAAATTTTCTGTATAGTCATGTCATCTAGAAATAAAGGTAGTTTTATTTCTTTCTCTCCAATCTTTATAACCTTTGTATCTTTTTTTTTTTTGGTCTTATTGTACTAACTAGATGTCAATATTCTTTTAACTTCAATGTTTCTGCATCCTCACTAGCTTTCTCTTTTTCCCTCTTTCAGAGGATATATCTTTTTTTCCTCATAAAAATTCATCGAGAAGAAAACTAAGCCATGATAATTTGCCTACAAGAAAATTGTAGTCTGGTTGTGAGACACCAGGGGAATTGATGACTGATCACAGTGCCCTGTGACAAGCACTGTGATAGAGAGATGCATAAAGGACAGAAATTGTTTTATTGACCCTTGATTTTCTTTCTACCTCCTTGAAAGGTGTCTTTTCTACTTGCCTTTTCTTTTCTGTCAGTCACATTATCTCTTTCTTCTAGGGCCTTTTTCTTCAACCTAAACATGTAGCTATATTTTGACTTTAAAAAAAAAGGGGGGGGGAATCAACAAATTATTCATGGACAAACTTTATGATAGAATAGTCAGAGTCTTTTTTTCTTCACTTAACTGCGTTTTCTCTCCACCCCTTATATTGTGGTGAAATATTCTACCAGCAGTCCTCTCTCCCAGGCGACTTTCTGGGTATGGGGTCACTTTAGCACTTGTTTAATTTGAGGTGTCCCTGGCTCATCTAAATCATGTTGGGTAGCAGGCAGTTGGATATGCAGGCTTGAGCCCTAAGGGAGAGCATGGACAATTAGGAATCAGCAGGCTTTTTGTAGTTGGTAGGGAAACCAGAAGCAAAAATAGGGTTCCTCAAAAAGTGTTTAAAGAAAATTTTAAGTTGCTGCTTTTTTCTAGCCTACTTATTTCACCATGATTTTTCTGATGAACTCCTTATCCTTCAGGAGTCATCTTGGACATTGATTCCTCTGGAGAGAGGGAACCTTTCATGATGCTCCTTTAAGCTTATAAGAATATTTATCTGACTTTGTCTACTTTCTACTTTTCTCCACTAAACTGTACATTTCTCAAGGACAAAGATTATTTTAGCACATTGCCTGCACACAGTATTTATTATATATTTAATTTTTGAATCAACAGCTACATATATAATGTATACTTATCTTTGTAGTTAAACCTTTATAATGGCTTCTGCCTGACTTTCACTCCTTATTATGTAGCATAGTGCCATGTGATTATCACTGGCACAGGATGGATTAGTATTTAAAACGAATAAGGTACATAATGGCACTGAAGTATTTTCCTTCAGCAGCTCTTAAACCAAATGTGATAAATATTTGGTTGGGGGTGTAGGGGAGGATTTCTTGGGGTTTTTTTTTTTTTTTGGCTTCCCTGACACTCCTCTGCTCCACAGTTTCATTTGTATCTATAATGTAAATTACACATTAAAATTAATCTCATGTTAGTGTGCTTCAAGTAGTCTTCTGAATTACATGCTTCAGAGGCTCATTTCTCAAAATCATTTCATAATATATTATCATTTCTCAGTTTATATAGTCATATTTCTTCTGTTAAATGTGTATTAAATTTTCTATTTGCTTTTAAACAGTATCATAATGGAACGGAAAAAGAGTAAAGAAAGGATGAAGAAAAGAAAAATTTCTTTTCTAGGGCACCTGGGTGGCTCAGTGGGTTAAAGCCTCTGCCTTCAGCTGAAGTCATGATCTCAGGGTCCTGGGATCGAGGCCCACATTGGGCTCCCGGCTCAGCGGGGAGCCTGCTTCATCCTATCTCTCTGCCTGCCTCTTTGCCTACTTGTGATCTCGCTTTCTGTCAAGTAAATAAATTTTAAAAATCTAAAAAGAAAAGAAAAGAAAAGAAAAGAAAATTTTCATTTCATAGACAGATTAGCCCTTAAATTTATTCTACAAACATAAGGTATGCAATCATAAATATTTTAATATAAAACAATATAGAATGCAGTGATAAATATGAATGTTTGATATTTTCTATTGTATATTTCTGTCATTTTTGTGGAATCAACAACTGTTCATTGGCCTCCTGCTATTATATGGAAGTCACTGGGGACTGAATGTAGGCAAACTATCCTTTAAGAGACATAAATATTATTTATTTAAAAATATAACTTACAGCATGGCTGTGGTTATGATACCTTGATATATATCAGCTTAAAATAAGTAGCCACTAGGCTCTTTCTGAAAAGTATTGATAGTATGTTAGTAAATAGAATAACCTGTTTTATGAACCTATACATACCTGTGTAAATCTCCAATTAATGGAATTTGTTCTAGTGTTTTGTCTTTGGTGCCCTCTTGTGGATTTTTTATAAACTACTTGTAACAACAAATTTTAAAGGTTTTTTAAAAAAAATACTTGATTTTATAATCTTTATATTTTGTCAATCTTTTGACATGCTTTTGGCTATAGGAGAAAAAAGAAAAATCATGGTTAAGGTTGCTTTTACTTTTTAATTTACCCTATTGTATATTAGTATTGTGCATAGGGGATGTAAGATAATCTTTTGTTTGGAAACTTTAACAGAATGCCAAGAACTTGTGCAGTCTTGCTTCATGGAGCCTCTGAAGTCCTGCCCACACGCCTTCTCACCATTTAGGCTTGTACTGATGAACAAGTCTTTTATGACTTTTGGAAATCTTAAATGCTTTGATGTAACTTTAAAACATGCCTGTGAACATGCAAAAAGTTAGAATCCATGAAGGCAGAAGTTTCTGTTTGTTAAAGACAGGTATGTCAAAGACAGCAGCTGTATAAGCTCTCATGCTGCTTTTGCAGTAAAATAGAAAGACCACCTACTTATAGCAGTGGGAAGAAAGTTCATTCTTTGTACAGATTTTCAGATACTGTAAATCTTAGTAGCTTTTAATTGATAAATATGAATTTATTACTGTTTTTCAGCCCATCAGACATTGAAGCAGTGCTTAAGGACAGCTGTTTGAGGGAGAGTATTTTTGATGTTTTCTCAGTAGTTCTTAGTTCTGTTGGGTTAAATGTGGTCCTAATGAGACCAGAGCTAACCAGCTGATTCTGCTGTGGGCCATTTCTTTGGTAACACAGAAACAATAGATGCTGCAGAGTTTATTGACAAAGAGGCAGTTGGGTAAGCTCTCCCCTCTGCTGTACTTAGAAGTGGAATTTGAAGGTAATGCTGTGCGGTTCACATCAGTACTTTGACCTTGCCGTAGCAGAGAGGTATTTTTAGTTCAGTCGTACATCTGGCTCTTCCTTGCTGTGAGACATACAAGCAAATGGACAGTGGCACCCTTTGATTTTTGCTTTTACTAATTCAAATAATAACTCAAATTTATTTATTGACAACAGGTTAGCATGTTAGCATAACCAACAGCCCCAAATTTAGTTACGCCCAGGCAGAGAAGTGAAAGATTCCTGCCATAGTTTTCTCCCAATTTTATGTCTGTTCCCCTGAACTCACACCATACATGCCCTGTTGATTTCTTATTTGACCCTTTTACCACAAATTTATCGTAAGCTTTCAATGCCTTCATCATGTGATGAAGTAGCAAATTCTATTAAGTCATGTTTTAGTTACAAATAGCTGGCATTATCTATTTTTTCTGCTGTCTTCATCTATTCAGATTAGAACCCATCACACCTTTCTCTTCAGGGTGAGTTTCATCTCTTTATGTTCAGAGTATTGGAATTATTTTGGTATTTGACTCTCCAGAAAGATTCCATAGTATATTGATCTTCTTTTATGATTTCTTCCAGATTTGACTTGTGGTTTGTTTCTATAGACCTTTTCAGTACAGGCTGTGATTACCTCGAATCTGGATTTCACTAATAACCTTCTGATTCCAAGCTCTCTTTCTCCCATCTTCTCCAAGTCATGCTTTAGTTTCCAAGGTTCTTGTCACTTCTCTGCAAGCAGCTCATGCAGGTTTTTAGTGTATAGAGCTCTCTGTATAAACTGTAGATCATTTTTTAATGCAGCCAGACTGACTTAATGCTTTCCCTTCTAGTCAGAATATTTCTACGTTTGTGCTTGTTTTTTTTTTCAGTCTAGAATGCCACTGTCTACTCCTAATTTTTATCCTAGAAATTTTTGTCTTAGAAAGATGCAACTTTCTAAGGCGACTAACTTAATTTTAAGGAGGGAGTCTTAATTCTGTTGTTTGCTCTTCCTACCCATTCTCTGTAGCTTGTCTATTCATTATTTATCCTTTCGATTTTGAGCTCAACTCTAGCTCGATTTTATTTCTGAGAATGATGCGTGAGTTCTGGGTTGAAAATTGAGTTTGAGTCCCTACCTAGGGCGGACTTTTATTCGTCCCATCAGGCACCCCAGTACGGTACTTCCATAGTAGGACTGCATTAGGCTACTTTCTCAGCATGAGGCTCCCCAGACCTTGTGGGTAATGTTAGAAAGGCCTGAAACTATGTCTGTACCTTCTAAAAGGAAGCGCCCCGCCCTTCTTGTTTTTACCTAAAGCCAAGTGAGAGAGACAGGTTTGCATGTGATCTTCTTTGCCTGTGAGTACATTTTTTCTTGTTCACCCTTTCACTGAGGATGTAGACCTTCCAGATCCCCAACTTTATGCAGGGGTTTCAGTTCCACTTTGGAGAGAACCCAAAGACTTGTCGTTTGTCCCCCTTTATCCACTAAAATGGATACCCCATCACTATCCCTCCTCCATTATCTTATGCCCCTAAAACAGCCCTTAAGGTCAGATTTAGCTTATTCTCACTGTTTCCCAGCTCTTTCTGAGGACGGTGTGGATTCCCTTTAATATCTTGAAATCTCACGCATTTAGACTATGTTGTTACTTTGTTTCCTGTTTCATAGTCATCCCTGATTAGCACTCTAACAGGTTTGATATCCAGACCACTATAGTATTGCAACTTTTTGTATAATTGGTTCACTTATATATTTTACACACTCATTTTTTTCCTTAAAAAATAGCTTTGGAAAAAAATAAATAAAAATAAATTTTTTATGTTGTAGCTTCTAGAATGCATCCTCAGTGAAATTGTCTAGTTGAATCAACACCATTAAGATCACTGCTGTATGCTGTTAATGTGCTGTTGTGTATTGTACTAGGAATAAAGACATTTAATACTTCAAGAAGAGAAATAATTAGAATATTTCCAATTAGAAAGACACCTATTTAACTGAGAAATGGTCTAGCTCATTATTACAAATAGCAAATGCTTTCTGAAGTGTTTGTGTAAATATCTTTAAAATCAGTCAAAGAGTAGCTGAATATTTAGAAAATCCTTTAAAGTAGTAGATAGTATATGTGTGAAGATACCTAATGCAAAGTCTGATTATTTCTCAGACTGTTATAACATAAATCTGTCTTAGCAATGGAGTAGGATTTCCTAATAATGTTTTCAAATATTTGTATTCCATGTGGATTTTATGATTCATAACCTGGATTATCATCAGTGCTCTGTTTTGCATTCCTGGCACATGATGACCACTGATTGAAATGCTATTGTATTCCTTACTGGAATTGGCTCCTTTCTACAGTGGAGAAGCATCTGTTCTGCAGACCTTTTTCTATAAAGTATCAACATGTTTTTCTTCTGCTTTTCTTTTGTGAAGAATAACAGAGTATGTATAAATGAAGTATAACTCTGGAAAAACATATTAAATAACTGTTTTATTATAAAAATGCTAAAAGTACCAAATGAAATTTTAGTAATAATCTGAAATATCAAGAATAATTTCAGAGTTAATGTTTTTTTTAAGTGAAAAGTGTTGCTGAAATGTTTTTACCACCATCACCAAGTTATTAGTGTTCAAGTCTTCACATTTCATATAAACTAGTTCTTATTCCATTTGTACTTTATTAATTACTGTTTGGGTGCCACCTTTTGTTAGTGAGTTGAGTCCTCTGTTTTTTGCATTGCTATTTTTTTTACTGCCAATTTGTAAATTAGATTAGCATCCTTTAGCAAAGTGACTTTGTAAGTGAAAATTATATGCTGTAAAAGCAATCCCTTCCAAACTTGGTTCAATGTTTTTATAATTTTATAGATTGCCTGAGCCAGTTGTGTGAATATGGAGGTGCAAGCCTCATTATCCCCTTGTAGATTCAACTCTAATATGGCATATAGGAGGACTAAAAGTATTATTTCACACCAACCAAATGGAATGTTTCTTGTTAAGTTTAATTGTCACAACACTGAATCTTACAAGGATAAGAGACAAACACTGAATCTTACAAGGATAAGAGACAAATGACTCACACATATAAAAATAGAGTTAGTGTTTTGGGAATTAAACTGGTTGCAACCATGATAAAATATTAAACTGGCAGTTAAATTTTTAATATAATTTTTTTCTATTCAGTTCTATGCTTTTCAGTTTTTTAAATAGAAAATCAGCTGTTTCTCTTCCTCTTCAGTGGGGTCTACTGGAAAAAAGTAAATTCCAGTGGTTTTTGTTGTTGTTGTTGTTGTTTTGTTTTAAGCTTTTGGACCAAGTACAGCTCAGTTTATATATGCGTATGTCGGTTTTTTTCTCTTAGCAAAATGAAACATGCTCCAACTAACCTGTAATATAAATATAAATTCAGCCAGACTTGAGAAATGCTGTAAGTAATTTTAACACCTTATAAAATTAGAAATTAGATCTTGGACTTTAGAATCAGAATGACCCAGTTAGAATCTTTATTCCTCTACTTATTTGTTGTATGACCTTAGACAAATTATTAAGCTCATTTGAACCTCAGGTTCGTCATTTCCACAACAGAGTTAATAACATTTCACAGGATTAATAAGAGGGTTAAATGGGAGTATCCTACAAAAAGTCCTTAGCATAGTGCTTCTAACTCATTGGTAACTGTTTTTATGATTATTAGAAAAGTGATCAACTAATAATCCTAGTTAATAGCATTATTTTCCTTATCAAAGTTTCTTCAGTAGCCTATATTTTATTTCTATATTTCTATATTTTAAAATAATACATTAGTTTAAATAAAATTCAACTCTAGAACCTTATATAACATCATCCTTTAATTCTATGTTTTGGCACTACCTCATCCTAGGGGCTTTAACATTAATTTAATAGCTTATGTAATTAAGAACAGGCTTTATGCTGGATACCAGGAATCTAACTGTTAAGATTTGGTTACTGCCCTTGTAGATTTTGGAATCTAATGGGAGATTTGGACAAGTCAAGTGCATGGACAATTACAGTATTGTGTAGTAAGCATATGAATGACATAACCACGAGGTGCTACGACAGTACAGAATATGACACCTATTTCAGTCTCAGGGTATCTGAGCCGAGAAGCTGAGTGTAGTTCTGTTAAAGAAAGAAGCTATAATATGAAGCACTTACCCAAATTTATGTATATATGTGACATATATAGTATGTATCCTTTAAGACCTAATTTAAGGACAGCCTCCTCTGTGAGGCTTTCTTCATTTGTTAAAGGCAGAGTTAGATGCTCTATTCTTGGTACTTGCATTGTACTTTGCCAATACTTTTCTCATAGTACTTAACAAATTGCCTTGGAATTTATTGTTCACATGTCAGTCAGTGTCTGTTAGACACCAGACTGCTTAACAAACCAAAATGGAGCAAAACTGTTTCTTATTTATCTTTGTATCTCCAATGCCTGGTCCACTCCTTGACATATTATAAATTTACAATAAATGCTTATGGAACGAATTAATAAGTGAAACTATAAATGGATCCATTCATTAAATAAATTTTTAATAAGTACCTATTATGTGCCAGGTGTTTGAAGCATTGGAGGTTGATCAGTGAAAAAGAAGCCTCTGCCTTCAACAAACCATTCTGGTGGTAGTGAAGGCCAGGTATAGTCTATGAAGAATACAGAAGGATAAAAGATTGTTGGAGACTTTGATTTTAACTTGGTCAGAACATGTCTCACTAAGGTGGTGACATGTAAGTGGAGCCTGGAAATAAGTAAAGGATAAAGCTGTCTTGTGGAAGAGCATTCCAGGTTGAGAGATCAGCCAATTTAAAGGCTCGAGGAGGAACATGCTTAGAATGCTCAGGAAACAGCCACGGGGAGGCCAGCATTGCTGGGACTTGGTGAGTGAGAAGGAATGTGATAGGAGATAGGCTTGGCAGATGTTACTCAGCCAGATCACATTTGGCTGAGAAAGATTTTGGACTTTATTCTAAGTGCGACAGGAAGCCAAATGGAGGGTTTTGAGCGGGAGAATAACACGATGTGATTGATTTATCTTTTGAAAGAATCAATCTGCCTATTGTTTGGGAGAATAAAGTGGGCAAGAGTGGAAACCATGAAAACTGTACAGAGGCTGTTTTTAAAATAGTTTTTAATAGTTTGTATTTTTTAACAGTTTATATATATATATAGTTTACAAATATAGCTTATATTTTTAACACTTTTAATAGCTGTTTTTAATAGTATAAATAAGAAAAGATGGTGGGTTTCACTAGGATGGACCAAATAATTTGTATAATAAGACCCTTTGGGAATAGGAGTGGTTATATAAGCTGTTAAAATTGTAAGCCTGTACCTCTAGTTTAAGTATTCAAGTAGATCAAAATTTAAATGTAAGTAAGGTACATGCATTTATTGGAATAATGGACTAAGAAATATAAGAACTAGTTTCTTACTTCCGGCTTTGCTTTTAAATGGGTATGTGTCCTTGGGGAAGTCTCTTCCTTTTTATGAGCCTCATTTTTTTCAAATATAAAATGAGGTGTTGAGTTATAATAGGTTCATGATTTTATACTTCTGTGAAAAAGTAAATAAATAATGAATGCTTACTGTATGCAGAATACCAAATGAAACACTTGAGTAGATTCAGAGATACTGTAAGGCATTCTTATCTATAAGATACTTATATTTCTAAAAGACTTTATAGAACAGTTATTCACAGTATGAGATCATAAATTTAAATGTAGGAGTATGTGGTGCAGATTATAAATTCTATAGAAGTTTGGAAAAGGGGATAATTAATAAAGACTGAAGTAGCCAGGAAGGTAATAGATGCTTGATGTGAGACTATACCATTTAGTTAAAATGGATAGAGAAGAAAGAGCATTCTGGGTAGAGAAGACACAAACAAAGAAGAAGTCTTAATGACATAGCGTCCCATGGGTTTATAGCAGCTGGAGATTCAGTTAAGGTCAGCCTGACTAAATTGGAGGATATGTGAACAATGGGAAAATAAGATTAGCCAGATAAAATAAGGTAATAAAGAAGACATTAAAATCTAGCCAGACATTAAAATCTAGCTTTTAATGCAGGTAAGAACTGTGGCCATTAGAGATTTCAGTAGGATATTATGATACAGTAATACTCAACAGAGCTTGGTATGGTATTGGTATGGTATTCAAAGTCAAAGCTTGACTTTGAAGAAAGTGTGAAACTACCTTGTTCCTGGTAGTATGTAGGCATTTTGCGTGTCTTTTCTCACTTAATCATCATAACTCCAGTGAAAGAAACTAAAATCTAGAGAGTTTAAATAGCTTGCCTAAAGTTCTCATATCTATTAAGTGATTTGAGCCAGGATTTGAACAAATATCTATCTGATTCTAGAAGGTCAGGGGGGCAGAGACTGTTTAGTCAGGGAACTTTTCCTGTATTCATCCAAGTATGAGGTAATCAGGAATTTACTCAGTAGCAGTAGGAATGAAAAAGAAGAGATGGAGCAGGGACAAAGATTTCTGAAGAAGGACTTGCTCACTGATTGAATGTGGGGAATCAAAGAATAAACCTAAAAAGACCTGTTGATTTTTTCCTCTCAGGTAGCTACTGAAGGTTTCTGTGCTTTATGGTAGTTGTTGGGGATTGTGGCACAAGAGAGACTAAAGAGGTGGATGAAATGATATCTGATTTGGGAATGTTGAGTTTTAAACATCATTAAGCATTTAAGTAATAAGTCAGGAAGATTTCAGGATCTGGGAGTCTTCAACAGGTTAGATAGTCAAAGCCTAAGAATAAAGAAGTCTTCTAAAAGACACTCAGGGAAGAAACACAAAAGACAGAGATACTGCTGAATTTATCATGCAGGTTTAGGAAGAGGAACATGGATGGAGGACAGCATGGATGTTCCTGTTCTCTGTTACTTGTATTTGACCTCTGTCAGTATTAGGTTTTGCTTGTTTGTTTCTACTTAAAGTGGAATAGATACAAATGAATTTCACTGTATGATCAGATTTTTCCAAATAACAAGTTGTTTGGTCTCTTAAACAGAATTTATTAGTTTATCCTTATGGCCCTATTTCAGTTAATCTTTGATGAACATTCTAAAGAGCAATTTTTTCGTTCATACTTCTATTACTGATTTGATCCTTTTGTGAATTTACATTTAAAAACTAATGGCTAGGATATCATAACAAAAGCAATAAAAGGCAACTTAAGATACACAGGCAACAAAAGAAAATAGATAAATTCAACTTCATCAAAATTAAAAACTTTTGCGCATCAAAGGAATCATGAAGAGAGTGAAAAGACAACCTACAAATGGGGACAAATATTTGCAAATCATGTATCTGCTAAGATATTACTATCCAGAATATATAATGATGTCCTGCAACTCAACAACAAAAAGCAACCTAGGGCGCCTGGGTGGCTCAGTGGGTTAAAGCCTCTGCCTTCAGCTCAGATCATAATCTCAGGGTCCTGGAATCGAGGCCCGCATCGGGCTCTCTGCTCAGCAGGGAGCCTGCTTCCGCCTCTCTCTCTCTGCCTGCCTCTCTGCCTACTTGTGATCTCGCTCTCTGTCAAGTAAATAAATTTTTAAAAAATCTTAAAAAAAAAGCAACCTATATAAAAAATGGCAAAGGACATATATAGACGTTTCTCCAGAGAAGATATATGTATGGCCAGTCAGCACATGAAAAGATGCTCAGCATCACTGCTCATTAGGGATGTGGAGATCAAACCACAGTGAGATACCACATATCCACTAGGATGGCTGCTATCAAAAAAACAGAAAAAAATAAGTGTTGGTGAAGAAGTAGAGAAAATGGAACTCTGTGCACTGTTGGTGGGAGCATAAAATGGTATAGCAACTGTGGAAAACACCTTGGTGATTTCTCAAGAAATTAAAAAAAGAATTGCCATATGGTACAGAATTGCACTTCCAAGTATAGACCTAAAAAAATTGACAACAGGGACTCAAATAGATACTTGTACACCAGTGTTCATAATAGCATTATTCATAATAACCACAAGGTGTAAATAACCTAGGGTTCATCAACAAATGAATGGGTAAACAGTGTGTGTGTGTGTGAGAAATGGAATATTATTCTGTCTTAAAAAGGAATGAAATTCTGACACATGCTACAACGTGGATGAACTGTGAAGACATTATGCTAAGTGAAATAAGCCAGACACAAAGACCTGTATATTGCTTGATTCTACTAATGTGAGGTACCTACAATAGACAAATTCATCGTAACAGAAAGCAGAAAAGAGGTTACCAGAGATTGGGGGAAGGGAAGAATGAAGAGTTATTTTTTAATGGGCACAGAGTTTCTGTTTGGGATAATGAAAAAGTTCTGGAAATGGATATTGGTGATGACTGCATTATTATTGTGAATGTACTTAATGCCACAGAACTATAAATTGAAAAATTATTAAAATTTCGTAAATTTTATATATTTATTATAATTTTAACAAATTTGTATAAAGTTATACAAACAAATTTGTATAGTTATATAAACGTATGGCTGTTAGAATAGTGCCAACGTATTCTGTCTTTAATGTGCTCTCTTGTATTTGTCTTGTCACATTATCTGTTTTATATTTGTTGACAGTTTACCTTTCCTAGTCCTTATTTTTTTTACTTTAAATTTAATTAATGTATAGTGTATTATTAGTTTCAGAGGTAGAGTTCAGTGATTCGTCGGTGTTATATAACACACAGTGCTCATTACATCATGTACACTCCTTAATGTCCATCACCCAGTTATCCCCCTCCCCTCCAGCAAGCCTCAGTTTGTTTCCTATGATTAAGAGTCTCTTATGGTTTGTCTCCCTCTCTGGTTTCATCTTGTTTTATTTTTCCCTCTTTTCCCCTATGACCCTCTCTTTTGTTTTCTTAAATTCTACATATGAGTGAGATCATGTGGTAATTGTCTTTCTCTGATTGATTTATTTCACTTAGCATAATACCCTCTAGTGCCATCCGTGTTGTTGTGCCTGGCAAGACTTCATTTTTTTGATGGCTGGGTAGTATTCCATCACATATATATAACACATCTTTATCCATTCATCTGTTGATGGACATCTGGACTCTTTCCATAGTTTGGCTATTGTGGACATTGCTGCTATAAACATTCAGGTGCACATGCCCCTTTGGATCACTACATTTGTATCTTTGGAGTAAATACCCAGTAGTGCAATTGCTGGGTCGTAGGGTAGCTCTATTTTCAACTTTCTGAGGCACCTCCGTATTGTTTTCCAGAGTGGCTGCACCAGCTTGCATTCCCACCAACAGTGTAGAAGGATTCCCCTTTCTTCACATCCTCATCAACATCTGTCATTTCCTGACTTGTTAATTTTAGCCATTCTGACTGATGTGAGGTGGTATCTCATTGTGGTTTTTATTTGTATTTCTCTGATGCCAAGAGATGTTGAACATTTTTTCAGGTGTCTGTTGGCCATTTGTATGTGTTCTTTGAAGAAATGTCTGTTCATGACTTCAGCTCATTTCTTGATTATTAATCCTTATTTTAAAAAACAACTAGCAGCTGTCTATTTCAGCAAACAATTTCTGTGCTTGATCTTTAATTATTTAAAACTTTATTTTTTAAATTTTATTTATTTATTTATATTTATTTTTTTAAAGATTTTATTTATTTATTTGACAGAGAGAAAGAGAGATCACCAGTAGGCAGAGAGGTACGCAGAGGGAGAGGGGGAAACAGGCTCCCTGTTGAGCAGAGAGCCCGATGCAGGGCTCGATCCCAGGACCCTGAGATCATGACCTGAGCTGAAGGCAGAGGCTTTAACCCACTGAGCCACCCAAGTGCCCCTAATTATTTAAAACTTTAGATTATTTTGGATAACTTTGGCTCTTATGATAACATTTGTATGTGTCTTTATATTAAAATTAGTAGTTGTAATAGTATTTTTCATTATTAAAGGTAAAATGTTTTTATTATATTAAATTATAAAATATTTATATAAAATTAAGAGGGGGATGGGCAAAATGGGTGAAAAAGAGTGGGAGCTGCAGGTTTTCAGTTGTGGAATAAAAAAGTCATGGAGATAAAAGGTATCGCACAGAGAATATATCCAATGGTACTGTAATAGTTTTGTATGGTGACAGATGGTAGCTGCACTTGTGGTGAGCATAGCATAATATAGAGAGATGTTGGATCACTATGTTGTACACTTGAACCTAGTGTAACATTGTGTGTCAACTATACTTCAATTAAAAAAGTATAATATGCTTGTCATGTGGTTAAGAGTGAGGAAATCCAGCTGTCTTAGAAAAGCCTTCCTTCATTGCAGTATTTTTGCTTGCAGGATGAAGATGAGCTGGATTCCCACACCATGGTGAAGACCAGCTCAGAGAGTGTGGGCACGATGAAGGCCACGAGCACGATGAGTGAAGGGGCCCAGACCATGATTGAACATAACAGCACCATGTTAGAATCTGACTTGGGGACCATGGTTATAAACAGTGAAGATGAAGAAGAAGATGGAACTATGAAAAGTATGTGGCTTTTTCCTGTTGAATATTAATTTTCTATTTTAAAAGTACAATTCTATCAAAACCATTCTAGTTCTGCCTTACTTTTTATAGCCAGTTGTGGAAAATTTTGTTTCTGGGCATTATTTAACAGTAAAAAAAAAGTATGGCATAAATAAAATTTTTAAAAAAACTTTAGTGTAGCAGAAAGCAGTACATCTCTAACTTAGGGTTATGAAACTTCTTTCTATTAAAAGATGCTAACCCATAACTTAATTTAATTTGTAAAGTATTTTAGAGATAAAAATATAGCATTCTTAACATTTACTTTTCCAATAAAGAAGTGAACATAAAATTCTTTTCCAATAAATACAACATAATATTATTTTATGTTGTCTAAATTATCAGTTAAGCCGCAGATGACAGGGGGTGCAAGCCTAAGAGAAGAAATAAGGGCTTGGTTGGGAAAAGAAGAAACACTAGAAAGAAGGATCAAGAGACAGGGATACTCCTGGAGAAAATTCAGTTCAGTGCATATGTATTACCATGTGTCATGTGTGAGGCACTGTGCCAGTCATGCTGCAGGGGCTAAAATGATGATTAAGACATTCTCTCTGATCTCTCTTGCTTACAGAGTGATGAATAGAGACACTTTCACAGACTAGCATTTCTTTTTGTGTATATATAGCTTTTTAAAGATTGCAGTTAACAAGGTAGGACATTGTGATTTCACAGTTATAGGCAAAAGCAGATTAATTACCTTTTGATACCCACTGACCTTCCTCCTCCCCTTACTGCCCTAGTCACGTGTGGTCAGTGTCAAAGTCTAAGCCCTAGGCTGTTTTCCACTACACAGCATTGCTTCTAAATGGCACAAAAGCAGAAATACATGATTTCTTGCATTATAGAGCCTAGAAAGTGATAAATATTCAGGGATTTTCTTCTGTTATAAAGTGAAAATAAGAAGGAGTTTCCTCTGTGACATTTCTGTTTTCTTTTTGCTGCTTCTCCCAAGAGACTGCTTAGGAAGTCTTACCTCATGGTTTCAAGCCATTTGTTCACTACTCTTGCTTTCTTCACAGTTCCTAGTACATATGGCGCATTATGGTTGTATACTTTGAAAGGGAGGGTCATGAGCACAAAATACAAGCAGATTGCCATGTAGTTATTCCTGGGTGGGAACTGGGAAAGGGATATGAATATATTTTTAATCTCCCACAACTGGTGAGTCTTCCGAGCCTTTGCTGTGGAAAGCAGCCTGAAACATGTATTCTGAGCTAGGCTTCTGACTACAGTAGGCATTCTGCATCCAGAACATGCTTACCCAACTGTATTGGATGGTCTTGGAGCCTCCAAAGCCAGATAGTGCTAGGATACAAGTTATGTGCCCTCTAGATCAAAAAGACACTCCGATAAGACAGTTTACAACATCTTACCCATTAGCATGGAGTATCACTTTTCCACAACTGATAAAATTCTTTTAGTCAAACTCTGTAATTCTTAGCAGACCAGTTAGATGACCATTGAGTGCTTTGTTGTACCTTCTAGAGAACTACTGATCTCCCTACAAAACTACATAAACAACTTTTTCTGTGCAGTCACATAGTTGAACATCAACATATAATGAGTGGTTATTAAAAATGAGTTTTTATACAGTCTAATTCATGTTGGATTATATTTCAAGGGCAAGATATGTGATGATGATTTATCAGACATCACACTTGAAAATTACAGTGCAGATTTCCACATATTTTTGTAGTGAGTTTTAAGCTTTGACAGCCACAGAAATCATTCAATATATGTTATAATTTTATGCCCTAAATATGATATTTTTTGGCCACAGAGATTTTGCTGAAAGCTCATTTTTAAGCTGAACAGATAGTGGCTTGTATACTTGCATTTGTTCATGTGCTTTATCAAATTTTAAATCCCACGAGCCAACTTACCATGTATTTTAAGTGTCTGCAATTTAGTTGTCATTCTGTAATGCGGGACTTCTGTGTTCCCCAGAATCTAATCAAGTGATGTCAGTGTAACCTGCAAGACTATTCATCTGTAATATAGCAATAGTTAAGAATATAAAGAAGTTATTGAGACAGAACTTACTTTCCCTGAAACCACATAATTAGTTTCAGGTTTGTTTTTTTTTCTCATGATCTAAATCTTCTTTAAAACTTCTTAGATTAGTTGGTATGAATTCTCATTTTATGTCATGCTGAAGCCCCATTTGCTAATGTGTCTTTAGCATTTTTGCCCCCCCAAATTATAACAACATATTATTTTTAATTTTCTAAAATCTCTACAATGGGCGCCTGGGTGGCTCAGTGGGTTAAAGCCTCTGCCTTCAGCTCAGGTCATGATCTCAGGGTCCTGGGATCGAGACCCACATTGGGCTCCCTGCTCAGCCGGGAGCCTGCTTCCTCCTCTGCCTGCTTCTCTGCCTACTTGTGATCTGATCTCTCTCTGTGTCAAATAAATAAAAAACAAAATCTTTAAAAAAATAAAAATAAAATAAAATCTCTACAATGTTAATTAATGTTATTAAAAGACCTTTTGAAGGGAAGTCAAGAAAAGTGACAAAAAAATGTTTAAAATTTGATCTTTTTTTTTTAAAAAGTGGGCATAAGGGCATGTCCCCAGAAGGACTCTCCAAACCTGTTTCAGCAGCGATAGCGTTCCTTTCATCCTCCCTCTTCCACTATTCCCACTCACATCCCCTTGGGGCCTCCTCAGAGCCCAGGGGGTGTCCAGGCTTCTACATGGCAACCCAGATCCCACCAGAGCCAGATGGGTCTCTCCATCCTTATATATTGTGCTTTTATCCAGTTGTAATTATGAATGTTTGACAGTAGATAAAAGCAGGTTAGTTGTCATTAAGGAAATCAACGTTTGGGACTTTCCATCCTGAAGGAGTAGGTGAGGAAAGTCAAGAATCCATTGTCATCACATTTATGAGATAATAGATTCTTTCTATTCCCAGAGTGGCTCTGGGAGAGTGGTTGTTCAGCAAAAGAGAAGACTAGGGTCTTTTACCTGGTTCAACTTAGATCTACACAGTTCTGTTTCTGTGGTGGAACTTTCTGGTCTTACAGAGGTGGGGCTGGATTGGTAGCTCTAGTTGCCCAGAGGGGAAACTATCTCTGTTGGTAGAGTCACACTCTCCAGTCAGGTTAAAGATTGTTTCGTGGGTTTAGCCACTCCCTCATTCATAGCCTTGACTTCTCTGCCCTTTTCTTTTTCTCTTTTTCCCTCCTGGCAAAATGTGACTGTGGATCAGTCTGTTTGTGCATCTTCTGTGCATCTTCACCATGGCTGCCGAGTGCTGGTGGAGGCAATCTCAGATCTGTACAGATGAGGATCACCACTTGGAGCCTCAGGACTTTCCTATAGGCCTATGTTTCTCTCCCTCAGCTCTTTCTCCTACAAAGTGGCTATTTTAGAACTTCACGAAATTTCTTCCTGACACTTCTCCTCTCAGTCTCAATAGATGACCTAGCTTTCTGCTTCATAGAAAAAATAATTAAACATTATCACGTGAGAATGTAGAGAAGCTATATAGGTGTTTTAGACATAGACTTTGGTATAAGATAGCAAAAGTAAGTCGTCCTTAACTCCTCTTTCTTCCTCACCCCTCACTGAATGAACACCATCTCATGAGTTCCACCTCCTGAACATCTCTGTCCTCTTCTTACCGTCTCTGCTTGCATTTCTTTAGTGTAGATACGCATAGTCTCACACATGAAAGGTTTCCTAATTGATCCCCTGCCTCCATTGTTGGTCCCTGCACTCCTCACAGATTCAGCATCTCTCTCTTCTGCTTATGGCTCTCCAGCGACTCCCTACTGCTTGCTCTTAATTTAAAGCCCAATGTGGGTTAAAAGGCAGTAGACACTCCAGTGTCTGGTCATCTTTCTGTTTTCTTGGCTCACTCTTCCCTCTCCAGCCTTCTTCCAGCTCCTCAGCTCTTAAAATGCTCTTTCCATGCCTTTAGGCTTTTGTTCCAACCAGTCAGTCTGTTTGGATAGGTGATTCCTTGGCTAATTCATATTCATCCTCTTAGGATCAGTTAAGGGGTTGCTTCCCTTACTGACCCAGGTTGGGGATGTTGCCCCTCCTCCCATAGGCTGCCACCTCATTTCATGCTGTTACTCTGAATAGCAGTTGTCATACTGTGTTCTCATTGCTTGTTTCTCTGTGATTATCTCTTTACTCCCCTCTGGGCAACTAGAGCTACCAATCCAGCCCCACCTCTGTAAGACCAGAAAGTTCCACCACAGAAACAGAACTGTGTAGATCTAAGCTGAACAAGGTAAAAGACCCTAGTCTTCTCTTTGCTGTATTCCCAATGCTTAATGCAATGTCCTCCACAATAGTAAAAGTTCATTAAATATTTTCTTTTTTTTTTTTTTTTTAAAGATTTTATTTATTCATTTGACACAGAGAGAGAGATTACAAGTAGGCAGAGAGGCAGGCAGAGAGAGAGGAGGAAGCAGGCTCCCTGCCGAGCAGAGAGCCCGATGTGGGCCTCGATCCCAGGACCCTGGGATCATGACCTGAGCCGAAGGCAGCGGCTTTAACCCACTGAGCCACCCAGGCGCCCTCATTAAATATTTTCTGACCAAATGATGTGGTGTAGTGAAAAGACCATGGGATTTAAAGTCGGACCACATTTAATTGTGTTCATCTCTTCTGAGCTTCAGTGATGTGTATTTATTACTCGGTTTTTTGTGTGTCTGTGTTTGTATGTGTATGAGTGTGGATTAATTTAGGTAAATCCATAAGGCACCTAGCAGAGTAGGCCATCAGTAAGGGATAATCTCCATCTGCTCGGTCTGTCAGTTTGGCCTTCGAACAGCTTGGAAAGCTGGAGCATCTAGAGACTCTGCCGGGCTTCTCGAACAGTGAGGGAGGCCTGGTCTTCCTGGGACTGCACGTGCTGAGCCATTGTACTCAGTGGCTCTGTCCTTTTCCTTCCGAAGGCAAACTCTTGCTCCCACCTTCCCCTGCCTCCTCCAAGACCTTGCTCCATCTCTAGTTATTCAGTATGGTAGCCAGAGGGGATTCTATAGAGAGTAGTGACGTCCAAAATGAACAAGGTAGCACAGACATAAATGTGAGCAATTTGAATGGCAAGATGAGGAAATGGTAAGGGAGCACTCAGCTGATCTGGTATCTTCTAAGTAGGAGTA
This sequence comes from Ailurus styani, assembly GCA_002007465.1. Classification (NCBI taxonomy): domain Eukaryota; kingdom Metazoa; phylum Chordata; class Mammalia; order Carnivora; family Ailuridae; genus Ailurus; species Ailurus styani. Next base: position 4,663,122 of record LNAC01000064.1, read on the forward strand.
TGATTGGTAATGTGTATTGAGATAACTTGCAAGTGGGAGAACTGTATTACACTGTAAAATTTTATGTCTCTGTGAGAAAAATGGGAAGAGTATCACAGAAGCATTGAAAGAGTAAATATGAATTTTATTATTTTTTTTTATTTTCAGAAAAGAAAAATGGGTGGATTTCTCAAATTATAGCTATCATCTATGGAGGGTTTGGCATGGGCCAACCTTGTGCTTAGGACTTTGCATATATGACCTCATTGACGCCCCACGAGGACCTGTAGAGTAGCACTGTTACTACCATTTGCCCTTAAGGAAGCTGAGACTTGGCAACGTGAAGTGGGGGTCTCGCAGCAAATAAGCGGTGGAGCCAGTCTACAGACCCAGGTTTGGCTCCCGAATCATATCATTACTCAGGGGCTGGTGACTTGACATCCCTCTTGGGCAGGAGTCTAAAACATCTATGAATCCTTTAGGAAGGGAGACCTGGCTCATTATAACTCCACATAGGTTGCTGGGAACAAATCATATCAGAATAATATTATTTCCTTTTTTAGATAGCATTGCTAAGCTTCTTGGTCAGAGGAAGTGCTGGGTTTAGGTATTGTGTTTTAGGAGTTTGGAAAAGTATTTGACAAGGTCTCTGAAGAGATCCTTGTAGACACTGTAGTACGAAGTAGCTGATATTTCTGCTATGAGTGTTGAATATTTACACCTAAATAGGCTTCCAACAGTCAGGGCTGATTGGAGGAAACAAAAACTGCTCTGGGTGTTTTAAACATAAAGAGATTTAAGTCAGAGATGGGAATGTTAACAAACTCAGTGGAAAGGTTGGAGGAGAGCACTGTATAGACTAGGCCTCTAGGAATGACTCTTACTTCTCAGAAGTGACCCCGCATGGTACCTACTACTACTGCTGTCGTCAAGAAGGCAGTGAATCCAGAGGCTGCCGTTAGCCTCCGGAGTTCAGTACTACAGACTGAGCTCAGTCCCTGTTGCTCTTCCGGGATGCGAACGCTCCCAGTGCTCCTGCCCCTGTGAAGCTGGTGAGTGGATGCTGGCGTGCTGCTGTGACACCCTCACGGTTTCATAACCACGCTTGCCAGAGGCTCGTGGCCTCTGCCTCACCTCTTGCTTTCCCACTCATGAAAAAGTGCACTTATTCAAGATAAGGTGCAGGGAGTTCTGGGAAATGCAGTGTGTAGCTCTCCAGAGGCAATGCAGCGGTGGCTAAATTTCAGTCAACCATAGTGTTAAATCATAAATTGTCAACGAGACGATTTCTCACTGATGCTTTAGGGCTTAGGCCTCAGTCCTGGCTAGGCTCAGCATTTTTTACAGAAACTTGGATGAAGCTATAGAATGAAAGTCTGTTAGAATTGCAAATGACATGAAGTGGAGCAAAATAAAAATACATTCTAAGACACCATCAGGATCCTCCGAGATCTCCACAGGCTGGAGCAGTGGGCTTGATTTACAAGATAAACCCTGCTCCTGGGTCAATGTAACCAACCTCACAAGCATCCCTCATAGCAGGAGCCCCTCAGAGAGACTAGCTCTGCAAACCGGAGTAGGCCCGGGCAGCTCTAAAAACAAGTCAAAAAATCAAAACAACAAAACTGTACAAGTACTTCTAAGGTGTGGCTAGGACTGATAACCACTTTTTAGAACCAGGAAATAAGCAGCTTCACTCTGCTCTCAGCGCCTGGAACTTAACTGGAGTATTTAGGAAGGGTGGAGACACAGTGGAACGTATTCAGCAGAGACTGAGCCAGATCGTAAAGTAAATGGAGGCCATGTTGTATTAAGAGTGGGTAGAGGAGGCGCCTGGGTGGCTCAGTCCCTTAAGGGTCCAACTCTTGATCTCAGCTCAGGTTTTGGTCTCAGGGTGATGAGTTTGAGTGTTGGCTCCACGTCAGGTGTTGAGTTTGCTTTAAAAAAAAAAAAGAGCGGATAGAGGAATAATGGTCATGTTTAGGTTTTACATTGTTTATTTATGTTAACCTTCAAAACCTGTTTATCAGTGATTAAATATTGGGTTAAGTGATTGTAATGAAATACAAATTTTTAAAATGTCTTCTTCCCATACACCTGTAATACATAGTGACTTTTAAAATATATCACAGTTTATTGTTTCATTTTGAACAGTACATTTATGTAGTTTCACTTAATTACTGAGAGAAAGAAAATTAGGTACTGCTTCAGATTTTTAGGTGTTATTCCTAGAAATAGGTTCTAGACTGATTTAAAAGGGTTTAGGAGAGATACCAAGAAGGGGAGACTGACCTTGGGTATTCCTGCTCCCTCATTCATCTAATGTCCCTAGATGAAATTGTAAGTGAGAGACCATTTGCTCTGAGCTGCAATGTCTGTGTCCCATTCTTTGTTTAGTGACATCTTCTCTGCAAGCTCTGGTTCAGTTCCTTTCCTTCCTCTTCCTCCCCAAACCTATTTTAGGAAAGTATCAGATATGTAGTTATAAAATAATTAGTAATGTTTTATGTTCATGAGTTTTTTCTCCCAAAATTACAGAGCTTTGGGCCAAAGGAGTAAATTGCTGAGGATAGAATTTGATTGCCAAGAAACAGTTAACCAGTGTAGCAGAGTGTGTAGGGGAAATCCCATTCCCACATCAAGATCTTACCATTCTTTCATGGAAAACTCCTGTATGCATCTTGAATGAAAAGATGGGATCGGGAAGGAGACAAACCACAAGAGACTCTTAATCTCACGAAACAAACTGAGGGTTACTGGGGGATGGGAAGGTAGGGATAGGGTGGGTGGGTTATGGACATTGGGGAGGGTTTGTGCTATGGTGAGTGCTGTGAAAGGTGTAAGCCTGATGATTCACAGACCTGTACCCCTGGGGCAAAGAATAATAAAAAAAATACGATTGATCTAGTGCATGACATAACAGTAAAGGTGACAACAGTAAATGACAGCTGCCACTGCAGCTGGGTGTAAATACCCATAATATTACTGGGTTGCAAGCAACCCTTGGTTTTCCCTTACAGAGGTACAAAATGTCCAGCTAATGTGTAGCTACAGTGGTTTAAAGTTAGTTACCTATGGGTACTCAGTGTGTTCTCCTCTTCTGTGTGCTTCTGGTCCGTGGAATGTGGAACGTTTTAATGATGTGTGACCCAGCTTGGACCTCTTAGTGTAGGTATTTGGTCATAGGATACCTCTTTTACTAGCAAAAGCACTGACACGCATGGAAATAGTAGGAGTCTTCCTTGTACAAATGCAAATCTGTCTTTCTTGTAAAGGCCTCTGAAGAAAGGGTTTCCATAGACACACAGTGGCCATTACAATGGTCATTACTCACACTGGAAATCATCCCTTTTATTTAACTAAAATCCTTGGGCTTCAATCTGTCTGTTTCCCTTTATTCTGCCCTCATTGAAGATGGAAAACAGCTGGTCACTATTTTCTGTGAAAGAACCCTTCAAATACACTTGGATACTTACTAAATTGTATCCTCAGACTTTTTCTGGCTGAACAATTTCAGTCCCTTTAACCTTTGTGCAGGTATTATTTTCTAAGCTTTTAATCTTTTTTATGAATAGTCTCTGGATCTTCTCCATGTTGTCTGTATCCTCCTTTGTTTTAAAATAGTCTGATGAAGTTAAGAAAAAGCTGATGTCAGTAGCTTCTGTATTAACATCCTGGTTTTTATATGTATTCACCATACTCTTGGCAACAAATTAAAGGACAGATTTCCAAGATCATTAATCAGGTAGAACACCCACATCCTAAAATATTTTTAGAAGAACAAATTAGGTAATATTCATAAATCCCTTTGATGTCGAGATATCTAATGCTAAAGTTGTGATTAATTGTTGTTTCATTCTCTATACTTAAGTGCCTCTGTCATAATCATGTTAAGAAATTAAAAATTAAACAAATTACATTTTGTTGAAGTATTTTAGAAATTCCTTTCTGTATTTAAATTTCCACGAAGGCATTCTACCTGTTTAGAAGACATGTGCAAATTAAGAAAGTTAATGACTAATTGTGGGTAGGCTGGCATATTTACTCAAGGTATTACATTCACACAATTTAGTTTCCTTGCACATGTTCTAGGGAATGTGTGAAGGAGAAGGAAAACAATTTTTTTTTCTTTAAAATCTCACATGCACAAAGGGATTGAGTGGTGATTATTTTATTCTTTATTGCTACAGAATTTTTAGTTCCATAGCAAGTAGTTGAAGGAATTAGGGCCAAAATTGAGGAACGAGGTCATTTGGAACATTAAATTTATTATTAAAATAAAAATATATTTTTATAACCTAGGGTCAGAATTCAGCTACAACTAGAGAAATTGTCAGTTTAATGTGATTTTTCTTTCTGTGTTTAAAAAAAGTATTTGCCATAGCAACCATAATCACGTAAGACAGAGCTTACAACCCCGAGACTTTGTGCTTCACTCTGCTGTTAAAGGACCTACTATTTCTTTTTTCCTTTTTTAAAAAACAAATTGTAAGTCAGAAACGTCATCCTGTCTGTCCCACACTTCTGTGAACATGCATCTCCATGGAGACGCCGTCGCATGCCGTGGGCGTGTGTTCGGCATTGTGTAGTTAAACATTACTAGGGAATTACAGCTGCCCCCACCCCATAACTCTTAAAACAAACCTAACGTATTTTTGTCCTTAGAAATTTTAAAAAGTAGTTTTTAAAATTTTCCTTACATGTAGCAAAGATATGTTCTAAATGTTAATACTGTTTTAAATTAAACAACGGAAAACATTTGAAACTATAAGCACATACATTTGAGTAAAAAATTATGTATCAGCATATCTTGTTATAAAGTCATCCAAAGGGGCACTTTGGTGGCTCAGTGGGTTAAAGCCTCTGCCTTCCGCTCAGGTCATGGTCTCGGGGTTCTGGGATCGAGCCCCGCACGGGCTCCCTGCTCGGCGGGGAGCCTGCTTCCTCCTCTCTCCTGCCTGCTTGTAATCTCTCTCTCTCTGTCAAATAAATAAATAAAATCTTAAAAAAAAAAAATAAAGTCATCCAAAAAGAAAAATCTAATGGAATAGACTGCCTTCTTTTATTTAAGTTGCGTGATAGACTTTTGTTAACTCTCTATGGGAATGTTTATTTCTAACTTAGGAATGGGTTAATTTCCAAAACTTTGAGTGTGGAGCCAGACAGACATTTTACCATAGGTTTTTAGGCCGGCCTGTAAAAGACACTTAAAATTATGATGTATCTGAAATGCATTGAAAATTAAACCACTGTGTAGAAGAGTAGATTTCAAGTTTCAAATTGGGGTATTCCTGTCATAAAACTGAAGATTGCTGCTCCTACCACTTCCTTATGTCCTCCATTTGGGAATAGAAAAGTATCAGTTAGGGACTGAATTTGGCTGTATGTACCCCAAAACCCAAATAATACTGGTTTTAACAAAATAGGATTAATTTCTTTTCTCATTTAACAAGAAATCCAAAAACAGTATCCTGCATTGGTAGAGTGATTTCATGTTGTCATTAGAGATCCTTTCTGTAACACCGTCTTTGAGGTGTTAATCTTCCGTTGTCCTCCTGCTTACAGAATAACTGCTAAATCTTCAGCTATCAAGTCTGCATTCCAGGCAGGAAGAAAGAGCAAGAAGAAACAGGGTGGGGTAGAACCCATATCAAGAAAATAGAGCTTTTCCAGAAACCCTCCTCTTTTGTGTCATTGGCCAGAATTGTTTTACCTGGCCATTCCTCTCCTCAAAGAAGGGAGGATCTATAGATGGTAGGTAGGCAGATTTTTCACTTTGAGACACTGGGACTCTATTGCTGGCTCATATGTCTTGGGATAGAAGCTCCTGATTAAGACATGGTTAGGACCAGCACAGGACTGTTGGGAATGTAAGTGTAGATTTCCGGAATGAAATTTCTTAGTGATATTTTTTTCTTTTGGTCTGTCTCTTCCCTTTTTATTGTCTCTACTCATTTCTGACCATGCTTTTACTCTTCTGACTCGGTGCAGACAGGAATACTATCTGGCTTTATCTTTTTCCTTACTCTGCATCTCTAAAGAAGTGCCTGCCTAGACCATCTTACTTTTTGTTGTGAAGGTTTTTATAAAAGACTGAAGTTTCCCCCCCACTTTATTCTCTGTATTGGGAAAGCAACTTAAGAAATTTTATTTTTCTTCTCCCCTTTCCTGTGCATGTTGCTGCTCTTAAAATGTAAGCCATTTTGGAATAGCTACTCTGTAAATATTAGTTTCCAATAAGAAAAGATTAATCTTGTATTTACTCAGATATAGAGGTCTGAACTAAGAGTCACTGATATATCCAAAGATCCCCGACTGTTTCAGTGCAGCGCCAGGACATTGGTGAAGATTCTGGGTTGAAGAGTTTCATACCTCCTAGGTGAGGAGAAAACAAGGAAGGCTGTCTAGAGTCTCTGTGAGGAAGCCAGTGTTGACTGGAGGGAAGGGGAGGGAACTAAGAGCAGCGTGAGCCTGGCCTGGTGGGGGAAGCCCGGAGGAGCAGGCATCAGGGAGTGGTATTTTCCTCAGTGGATTCATGATGTCATCATATGTTTTGGGGTGTTTTTTGTTTTTTTCCTCAGAGTACCTCCATATACGAAATTTATTTTTTATAGAATGCTATCTATTAGTAATTGTGATCCTCATGGATTTCTTACTGTCCCAGAAAGTAGTTCCCAGTGAAACCATTTTTACTCTCTCTGGTTCTGATTTTACTAAACATCGATAACCCTGTCTGGTACCAAATATCAGAGTTTTGAGAGCTTTGTGCATGTAACCCATCCTAAGACTAGCTGGTTCAAATAGGAACTTACAATACCAATAAATAATCCTGTTACAGAATTACTCTTAAAAGAAAAAAAGAAAAGAATATTGAGCAAAGAAAGGTTTTATTTGAGGGAGTATCTTTCTTCCCTCAGTCATTTGATTTACTCAGTTATTTTATGGAAAATTTATTGAGCTTCACTTGTAATATTTTATTTTTTATTCTCATAAAAAGGGCACAGGTGGAGAATAATTGAGGTTAAATTCCTGGATTTATTTTAGAATAAAAGGTTGCCATAGGAACCAAATTTCAATTCTGAAGATTGAAAAAGATGTTTTACAGTGATGAGGCCCAGACACGAATCGAGGGTTTTTAAAATTTGTTGAAAATGTTAATGGAACGTACATGTCCCATCCAAATGTCAGTAATTTAACCTTGTCAGATTAACCAATTTCTTTTTTTTAACAGTAGGAGATTTTAAGGAAGAAAGTTGAAGATAAAGTATCATAAACACAGAATCTTTATATTCATGTATTTATCATTAAAATATACCTTTCTCCCATATTTTGTTCATTTTTAACATACCACTGAAGTCTGCTCTGACAGGGGAATCTAAAGGCAGCTTAGGCTGTTATATTGATACACTGTCCCTCAGTGTATCTTTTTTCATGGATTTTGTATTTGAGATATGAGAGTGTTCTATGTCCTGAAAGTTTACTATGAATATTGATGTTTTATACTGTCCTAATTGTGATGGAATGCCTCAGTATCTTTTCAGGGAGTACCATTTGGGTCCCAGATGTTTTGTCACACTTATTTTCAAGCCTTCTAAAACCTGAGCAGCTCTAATTAGAGGATGAATCTTTAGATAAACAGTTTTTTGTTTCTTTTTTTCCCCTAACATATGCGTATTCTGAATATCAGATTCCTTCTGACTTTATTAGGACAAATCATTCTAAAAATTGTAGTAGTCACAATAATTTCTCAAATTTATTATTGCCGATACACAGTTGCTAGTAATGAAATACTAGCAGCCTCTACTAATTCAAAACTAATGATGTTGAAAAGCCACATACCATCCCATTAGCTCTTCCTCATGCCATCAATGTTGAACATCTGGGTGGATAATCAGAAACACTCATTGATGATCATAGTTATCTTATTTGTGAAATTATTTGGGTAAAGGATTTGGGTTTCTGCATTAGGGAACTTATAGTTTAATGAAAAGGTAAACTCAAAAACGTATATAAAAGACATAATTCATAGGCTGAAAATAAAAAATAAACATTACTTTTACTAATAATTATTCTTGTTTGCTTACATTATATCATAATGACTCACTTGATCAGGGATTAAGTTCAAGCATCAAAACACCTATGAGAAAATGAAAAAGGCCTCTGCGTAGGTATTAAAAAATAAGATCACTTGCAAATAAAAATCTGCAGATGCATAGAAAAAAACTTGGTTAACTTAAAAAGAATAGTTACCCTAAAAACATATAATCAGCAGGGTCTTAAGATACTTGTACAACCCACGTTCATTGCAGCATTATTCACAATAATAATCACAAGATGGAAGTAACTCAGGTGTTCATTGCCAGATGAATGGATAAGCAAAATGTGACAGATACATACAATAGAATATTATTTAGTTTCAAAAGGAATTCTTTTTTTTAATGTAATGTTAGTCACCATATAGTACATCATTAGTTTTTTGATGTAGTGTTCCATGATTCCTTGTTTGCATATAACACCCAGTGCTCCATGCAATACCTGCCCTCCTTTAATACCCATCACTGGGCTCACTCATCCTCCTTCCCCCCCTCCCCTCTAAAACCCTCAGTTTGTTTCTCAGAGTCCACAGTCTCTCATGGTTCATCTCCCCCTCTGATTTCCTCCCCTTCATTTTTCCCTTCCTTCTCCTAATGTCCTCCATGCTATTCCTTATGTTCCACAAGTAAGTGAAACCAACACATGCTACAACATGGATGAACCTTAAGGACATTGAGCTTTAGAACTTAGCTTTGGCTCTAGAACTGGTAGGTTTGAGGTAACAGTAACTCACCTCAGATGGAGGAGTCCAATAGGAAGCAGCAGGGAAATCAGAGATAGAACTTAGAAGCGAGCTTTAGAAATAAAAAACTGGTTTTCTGACTTAAAAAAAATGTTAGAACTCTAGAAATAGAATTTAGAAATAAGGTCTGGGCTGAAGTGAGTTAGGAGTCAGATATAAATATGGTAGGTGAAACTATGGGAGTCCAGGGTGAGATGGAATCAGCTAGAAAGACTAGAAGGAAGACATATAAGACAAACCCGGGTAAGTCCTTATAACTTCTTCAGTTTATAGTGGTGCACAATGACAGTAACAATGCAGGCTTACATATTTACAACTAAACACTTAGGTTTTAAAATTTTACTTCATTTAACAAATTTCAAATGTACTTGAAATAATAAAGTTATGATAAAGATCCTTGCCAAAATTCTGAAATGTTTCTACAATCTAAGTGTATTATAGATCTCTGCCTAGTCATTAGTTGAATTCTTATGTGGCCTGGCTATTTTTGTTTTTTCATTATTTCATTTTCCTTTGTTCTTCATTAAATTGACAGTGTTGGCCTTGAATCTGACTAGTGCAAATGTATTATATTGCTGAATAAAAAAAAATTTTCATACTTCAATAGGAACCATACTTCTTTAAATATAAGAATTTATCCCCTCCTTGTATTCTTTGTTTACCTAAGGAAATGCAACTTCACCGCAAGTACAAAGACCGTCTTTCATGGACTACTTTGATAAACAGGACTTCAAGAATAAGAGTCATGAAAACTGTAATCAAAACATGCATGAACCCTTCCCTATGTCCAAAAATGTTTTTCCTGATAACTGGAAAGTTCCTCAAGATGGAGACTTTGACTTTGTAAGTACATTTTAATTCTTACATTTGTGTTTTATCCTTTTTCATTTTAGCATCACATGGAGAAGCACAGTTTGTGTGTCTTTATAGAATTTAGACTGTGTATTAATATTCAGCATATACCTATATATGCGGGTAGGGGATGGTGAAACTATAGTTTGCTTAAAGACAGGCACTTGCAGAGAAATGTAAATAATTGCTTATATCAGATGTAGAGAGATTTTAGAGAATTTAGAGAAATGTGTAGAACTCTTTAAAATGACAACTATGTCAAAAAATGTTTTTAAGTAATGAAAATATGAGATACGCTGACAGTAAATTCAGTTTCCAAAATAAATGACGCAAAGGTATTTGTGACATAGACTTTGAGACATTTGCCTCACCTTTGAAAGTTAATTGAATTAGTCTACTTGAGTAAGTATTAATTCCACGTGGTTTGTCAGAAATAATAGTGCTGTTGTGTATCTAGTTAGCATATAGATTTCAACATAAAACTTGCCTTATTGCTTCTTTGTTATATTTTCTCTTTATTTCTTCTGCCCTGTTCCTTATTATTCATTTCTTTTAAAGAATGTGTGTAATATAGGTAAACAGTTCTTTATTTTTTTAAGATTTTATTTATTTAATTTATTTATTTGACAGAGAGAGAGAGAGAGAGAGAGAGATATCACATGTAGGCAGAGAGGCAGGCAGAGAGGGGGAGGCAGGCTCCCCGCTGAGCAGAGAGCCCAGTGCAGGGCTCAATCTCAGGATCCTGAGATCATGACCTGAGCCGAAGGCAGAGGCTTTAACCCACTGAGCCACCCAGGCAACCCTAGGTAAACAGTTCTGAAGCAACTATTTCCACATCTTGAGGGAGTGAATTCTCAAAATCAGTTCTTTGATGGAGTAGAAGTTTTTTTGAAGTAAATTTTTACTTTAGCATGGTTTAAATAATGTTACTTTTACATATTCTGTAAAATTTTTTTCACATAAAATAACTATGATCCTTTATAGCTATCTATATTAATAAGTATATTTATAAATAAATAGAATTTTAGATATATATATCTTTAAAATTTTTAGGTAATAATAAGCCATTTTGCTTCATTAACATGCCTCTGAATGCTTTGGGATTGTAAATATTTTTCACATTAAGTACTTTTTTCCTAAATATTGTGATTATTTGCATTTTTAAATAATCAGATACTAAAGTTTCAAAATCTGTCCTCAGAATAGTTAGTGCAGATTGCTAGCAAATATTAGCAATGGTACAAGTTTGACTAAAAACATTATTGCAACATCTAGTTATTTTTGTTTTTTCAATCTTGAAGTTAGATATTAGGAAATAAAATCTGTGGTTCTGATAAGATTTCATTTTAAGCCGTCTGCTTTTTAAAAAATCATAAATTATTTAGAATGCTGACATTCAAGCTTTAAATCATTCATGAACATGATGAATTATGTAAGGTGTTTAGCATCAAAGAACTCTGTCTTGTCTCAGTTGGAATAAATCTTAATAGCCTCTGGGAAACAGTTTGAAATGAGCTACAAAGTGATGAATAAGTTATCCTGGTTAAGAAAGAGCAAATAAAATGATTTAATTCTGTTTCAGTTAGTCTTTGCTACTACCCCCAAAACTGAGTGACTTAAAATAGCAACTTTTTATTTGTTCACAATTTTGTGGGCAAACATTGTGACTAAGTTCATCTGGGGATTCTTAGGTGGCTGTAATCATCTGGAAGTTTGGATCTGAATGATCTCTCTAAAATTACCTCACTCTTGTGTCTGGCAGTGGTGCCCACACTCGTTTAGGCCATATGATGCTATCAGGCAAGCCTGGCATTTTTATGTGGTGGTAGCAGTGTACCAGGAAGGTGGCAACAGAAGTTGTAAGGCCTCTTCAGACCTATGCTTAGAACCTGCACAGTGTCCATTAATAATAGCATCAGAAAGAATGAATACTTAGGAAGAGTCTTAACCAAGGAGGTGAAAGACTTATACACTGAAAACTACAAAGCATTGCTGAAAGAAATTAGACACCGATGCACAGAAAGTTATTTCATGTTCATGGCTTATAAGATTTAATATTGTTAAAATGTCAGTATTGTCTAAAGCAATCTATAGATTTAATGTAATCTCTGTCAAAATCCCAGTGACTTTTTTTTTTTTGCAGAAGTAGAAAAATCCATCTTAAAATTCATGTGGAATTTCAAGGGACTCAGATAGTCATAACAGTCTTGAAAAGGAGAAATGAAGTTGGAGGTCTCATACTAACTGATTTCAAAACTTACTACAAAGCTACAGTAATTAAGGCAGACATGTAGATCAATGGTGTAGAATAGAGAGCCCAGAAATAAACTGTTGCATATATAGTCAAATGATTTTTGACAAGGGTACCAAGACCATTCAATGGGGAAAGGACAGCCTTGTCAACAAATGATGCTGAGAAAACTGGATAGCCACATGCAAAAGAACGAGGTTGGGCCCTTACCTTACATCATGTATAAAAATCAACTCAACATGAATCAAAGATCCAAACATAAGAACTAAAACTATAAAACTCTTAGGAGAAAACATAAGAGAATCTTTATGACATTGGATTTGGCAGTGATTTCTTGGGTATGACCCCAAAAGCACGGGGAACAGCAACAACAAAAAATAGATAAACTAGGCTATATTAAGATGTTTGTGCACCTAGGAACATTGTTTATAGAGTGAAAAGGCAACCCATGGAATGGGAGAAAACATTTGCAAATCACATATCTGACAAGGGGTTAACATTCAGGATGTATAAAGAACTACTACCACTCAACAGCTGAAAAACAACCAAGTTAAAAAATGGGTGAAGGACTTAAATGCTTTTCCAAAGAAGATACACAAGTGGCTGACAAACAAAAAGACACTCATTAGGGAATGCAAATCAAAAAACCACAGTCAGATACTACTTCACAATCATCAAGATGGATATTATAAACACAGAGAAAGAGAGAGCAAATAAGTGTTGGTGAGAATATGGAGAAAATGGAGCCCTTCCCTGTGCACTGCAGGTGGGAATGTAAAATGGTACACCTGCTGTGGAAAACAATATGGCATTCCTCAAAAAAATTCAACATAGAATTATCATGTGATCCAGCAATTTCACTTCTGAGTATATACTCAAAAGAAGTGAAAGCAGGGACTAGAACAGAGATTTGTGCATTCATATTCTTAGCAACATTATTCATGATAGTCAGAAGGTGGAAGCAAACATTCTTAGAGAAATTGTCATAATTAAAATTCAACAGATATTAGAATATTGAATTTAGGAAATTGGAGGTCATTTGTGATCTTGGTAAGGACCATTTCAGTACCCTGCTTTTTAAATTTTCACACATAGCTTTTGACATGTAGCTTTCCACTGTTGCTTTTAGGCTCATTCTAGTTTTGTGAATTAGAGCATTGAGTTTCCAGTGGCTAGTTCCTATAAGTAAACTTTTGGTAACATTGTCAGCCATCAGATTTTGTCTCTCTGAAAACTCCAAAATTTGTTAGAAAACGTTAAATTAATTTAACAAATGTTCCACTCTCTGCTTTGGATTATACTGGACACTATAGTTAAATTAATTTATAAAGTTAAGATATAAATTAATCCTAACCCAGAGCAATAATTCAACTATCAAGTGGTTTTGCATAACCGGGGACTTAGTAAAAGCTGGAGTAGTTTGTGAGATTGTATCGCAGAAGGGGACTGTAAGCACTGAAAGATGGCTAACAGAAGGAGGGAAGGCAGGCGCTACAAAGAATGATGTGTGTAGTAAAACGTTTAGAGGTAGAAAACCACAAGGTGTATTGATTGAAAATGAAGTTAGGGTTTTCAGGTTCATTTGGAATGATACAATAAATGAAGTGGAAAGGTAGGTCTGGCGCAGATGGTCAAAGCCTTGCATGGAAGACTGTAAAGTCTGAATTTTTTATTTCCTAGATAGTAGAAAACCCCTGAAGGTTTTTAAGTTGGAGAGTGATATGATGAAAGTGTTTTAGAATATTAATCTCGATGGAAGCATGCAGGATTGACTGATAGGAAAAGACTAGAGGTAAGGGAAATCAGCTACATAACACAGGCTTGAGATAATATGGTAATAAAGTAGAAAAGAAACAACAAAAACAGGAGTAAGTGTAGGAGAAATTAGGAAAGATTAAAAAGCAGACATAGCTATCTTACTAGATTAAAGATTATGCTTTTGGTTAAGGTGAGGAGCTGGATAGTCAAAGGTGAAAGTTAAAAAAGAAAATGAAAAGAAAAAAAGAAAGGCAAATGCCCGCATAGTAGGAAAGAGGCTTTAAGAGGTCATGACTGGATCATTTTGTGCAGAATTATTTCTTTTCTGATGTATACAGGGCATGTAGCCTTAAAAGGGGAGTTGGGGAGCAGGCAGGGACAGAGCGACTGGAGCAGTTCTTTCTTCTCCAACATTTATGCACCGATCAGCTAGAACTGCTCGACCTTGTCATCAGTTCGTGGAAAATGTTATCACAGCTACCGAGGGGAACGTAGATGGGTGTAAAGTGGAGATGAATGAAGGGAGGATTACCAGGGGATGAATAAAGAATTGCCAAGAGTGTCGAGTGTGGTAGAAGACAAAGACAGTGTGTGAGAGGGGCTGAAGGAGTAGGGAAAGAGGAAGCAAAGGCGGGACAAAGTGGAAGGGGTTTGATGGAATCCTTTGCTTACAAAGTAAGGAAATGGACTCCAAGCAAAGACAGATTTCCACTTAAAACACCAGCTGGTAATGATAAGGGAAATCTGGTCTTATTCATCCCATCATACATTAGATATAGAATGTTAAAAAATATGACTTATCAAAATATAAAGTGTGCTAAGGTTTATGTGTTTATCTTCCCTCTTTATGATGTGTCTCAAGGCTACCTTCCAAAAGAACTGGAGTTTTATGTGGTTCCTATGTCTATTAAGTAGAAGTTGCTTAAAACAACCTGAAGTTGTTTTGACCATATTTCCAGCACATAGAAGGCTTATCCTTTTGCATTGAGGGAAACAGGTTTCAAGAAAGAAGAATCAAAGAGAACACTTCATTGTCTTTTGTAGTATTCAGGGCAGATTCCTAAAGGACAAAACTTATTCAGAGAGGTACTTGCTAGACAGTTGTGCAGAGTAGGTAGGAAGCATTATTTATCTTTAAGCCTATATGCAACATGATTTGTATATTTTCTTTAAGCATTTGTCTTTTGGATTTTCTGTGAACTGTTGTTTCATGTCCGTGTTCCTGGATGTAATGAGATGATGGGAGTATTAATTTATGATTTCACCAATTTAGAAGTAATATAAAGAGAGAGGATAAACTATATTTGGGCTAATTGAACCAGTTATTTTAAGTCTCCTAAAAAACATTCTGTTTATAAAGGGTGTGCCTACGAAGATTCCTAAAACAAATGTAAAAGGCAAATCTGTTTATTATAGCACCAGTCTGATGTTTCAGTTTTTGTTAGAATTATTTCCAAACAGCCTTAGCATCCAGATTGTTTAGTGTTAAACAGAGAGCGTGTAGATCATGTTTTGCAGAAATTACAGGATCATACTTAAATAGATATATTTTGGGTAACGTAAAGATTTTGGAATAAGAACAAAAACTTTAAAAGCCATCTGTTAACCTACTATATTGGTTCCAATTTTTAAAAACGAAAAAAATCGGATTGACAATAATTACTAGTATAAGAGGGATTAGGTAAATCAGCCATTTTTTGGTCTTTGACTCAAACTGAAATCTAAGTTAACCTTTCTTGATTACAATGATTCTTAAATATTTATTCAATTTGTGTTGTAATTTTGAGCTAATAGACACAAGAATCATCCAGAGCAGCCCTAGAGAAAAAGTCTCAATAATGGTAGCAGAGGGGGGGAAAAAAGTCCTCCCTTCCAAGTATAAATTTGCCTCAAACTTTCCTAAGTATTTTTACACTGGTTCCTGGATTGGCAAGTTTGTGTTCTAGGGAAACAGTGTTTGCAAACAAACACCTCACTGCTGCAAAACATAGAAAGCAGCAAACCCAGAGACGGTGCTTCTGGAGCCACCAAGTGCATTTTGGGAATCGTCCCTTGTGGAGAAATGTTTCTTTCTCAGGATCTTTTCACCCTCCTACAGCAGCCAGCAGTTAGGCAGGGTAAACAAAGACAGCGGTGGAATACCAGAGCCCATGCAGACACTTGTAGCAACGCCAGCCCTTTGAAACACTGTCAGCGACACAGGCCCGGTCTACAGCCTGGAGGTGAACACCGAAGCCAGCGGCATCCCCAGTTTTTACCAGAGTAGTAGCCTAGTATCATCTGCTTTATCTTTTCAAAGAGATGTTAGCTAGAAGTTTCCCTTGTAGTGGACTCCTTAGTCAAAGAACTTCTTGTTCTCTTCAGTCCCGAGTTATGTGGACTGAGGAAACCACTTCAGTTGAATGAAGTATTTAAGCATATTGTCATCGATTAGCTTTGCATTAATTAAGTGATTATTGTCAAGTATTTCCAGATGTTTGCAAGAGTATTAACAAAGTATGAAAAGATAACTGTAGATATTGCAGATTTATTTCTTCTGGGGTAAAGAAGAAATAAACACAGGATCTCAAGTGTTTTTGTGGATAGCCCTGGATAAGAGTTTATGATTACAGGTGTACATGTGGCATGAACTTGAGTGTATGTGGCACATTGTGCTTTCACTACGCACTCCTTCCTTGTAGAGCCAACAGGAAATTAAAATTAATGAGAAGCCTACACTTTGAAATAATTGCAGAATTCTTGACTATTTCAGTCATTTGCCAGCTCACGAAATCTGTGCTGGCAGTCGTGTCCAACAGATGGTGTGGTGCGTGCACGGTTCTATCATGTGATTGTCTGGGTACCCGTAGCATTTTTATAAGATTTTGACCATCAGTATCCTGAAGCATTTCAGACAGTCATAACCTTTGTTTTGAAAGGAGAGTGGCCTTCCTGAAAGATAGGTGTTTGTATACAGGTAGGAGTAAAACAGTAATAGTTAATTAGTCACTGGGCAATTAAATGGAATTTAATTGATTCTATAATAGCTAAAGTCAACAAAAACTTTAGTGTCTCTGAACTGCTACATTGGTTCCTCAGTATAATTTAATCCATTTGGCCACCTCAGGTAGAATGAGCATTTTGCTTCCTTATTCCCAAATACGCTGTTTAAAACTTCCATAATTTCAGAAAATGTTGTATTTGGGTAAAATCTAGGAACATTAACCTAATTCTGCTTCTTTAGATAATTAATACCTTAAGTTAAAACTGACTATATCATCATTTCCTTTACAAATTAAAGTGAGCAGGCCTGTACTTATTGGATTAATTAAGATAGAAAGCACAGGTGCACTGTGTGGTTTTTTGTCATCGTGTTGGAATTTATTAAGATGTTTAAAGCACATGGCAAAAAGAGAAATGGCTTACCAAGAAGAGTTCTAACAAGCATAAACTTTTCTCATAGTAATTTGTTCTTTTTAAAATGTCATTTATTTAGAAGATTGTGTTGAAAAATTGGCCACTTTATATTCTAAAACAAAGATATTATACTCCAAGGGTATGTTCTGGCTAATCTTGATGGCTGAGGAAGTTATTTTGACTGTATGACAGGCTTTCTGTTCATAACCTCATTTTGAATGTTTGGTCAATAAGCAGTGGGGACTGTTGGGATCATTACATCAAAAGAGATGTTAAGAACCAGTTGTGGCATTAGGATCAAAGAGTGAACAATATAATTTATCCCCTTTTAATTTAAGACTGATGTTCCATAGTGTTTACTCCTTAAATAAACCATTAGATTTCAAAGAAGTTGTTAGGACTAACTGAAGTTACTAGTAATATATATATCAGGTTGTGTTGATAATAAAAGGGTTGTTTTTTACTTTAAGTTTGAAATTATTTTTGTACTTTAATATTCAATTCAGATTTTCAGAATATACATGGTAGCTTAGTGTCAGAACCCTTTACATAAGTAGCTTTCATCATACTTCCCAACATAATCTTTTACACTTAAAAGTATACTGTTCTTTTGGGGTTTATTAGATTTGTATATGACACCATTATGACCAATAATGACACCACCAATAATGACACCATTCTCTCCCACTCTGACATTAGGTTGGCAACTTTTCCTATAGTACTTCTCATTCATTGATATAGAACTTTCCTTAGGTTGGATTCATTATGTTGGAAGACTCTCCAGTAGATAATAGGGGTTTTTTTTGTTTTTTTTTTTTTAAATTCAAAACCTAGTTGTCTTGATTTAAAACCAAACTAGTTTTGGTTAATAATTTTATCTGTCAATAGCAGAAAAATCTTCTTGCTGTAAATATAGACATATATGAAGGACATAAATGAAAGAGGGTATCAAACTAATATATAGTAGCAGGTAAAAGAATTTTAGAAAACAGATATCTTTATTTCTTTAGTTTATTTTGAAGAGACATTTTTCATGGTTCTTAATAAAAGACCTATTTTTTCTTTATGAATTAAGTAATACTGTATGTTTTATTTGATACACAGTATACAGTATAATGAAAGTTGTTAATTATTAAGGTGCCTTACAAAAGGCTTAGTAACCTGGGTTAGAGTATCAAGTTGTAATTCTCTAGGCCTTCAGTTTAGTTTTTAACTTTCTGTATTAATCTGAGAAATCATGCAACTGTATAATAGTCAAAGTTACAAGTATATAAATATATAGAAAGCTAATAATCAGCCATGATCTCTAGTAACTAGTCAAATGAAATGAGAGTCAATTGTGAATTATTGTTGCTAATGGAAGAAAGATCTAAAACAGCTAATCATTTTAGTGATTATATTTTTGATGAAAAGAAATTTGCTGTCTTATTAGAACTTCAGTGATGGTACAGAATTCCTGAAATTGCCTTACTTTTGATTTTAAACATTTAATCATTCTTGCCCTGACTCTGAACAATGAAAGCTTTCCCTTAGCGTATCTATATAAGGCACAATAGAAACAAGAGCTGCAGAAATCAGTTAATTACAGCTAATATCTGCAAGCAAATTCTATTTTTCCATTTTCCTTTATTATAGTATTACAGGTAGTCTTACAGAAAAATATTCTTTAAGTTACTGAGTTAAGGAAATTAAGTCATTGTTCAACCCCTAACAGTCTAGGAGTCAGTATTTAATAGCAGCTCTTTAGATATGGTAGAAATTCACCATTTTTGTTGTCATTTTTTTAAGTTTTTATTTAAGTTCTGGTTAATATACAGTGTAATATTAGTTTCAGGTGTACAATATAGTAATTCAACGCTTCCATACAACACCCAGTGCTCATCACAACAAGTGCATTCTTTAATCCCCATCACCTGTTTCACCCATCCCCGCACCCAGGTCCCCTCTGATAACCATCAGTGTGTTCTCCATAGTTGAGAATCTGTTTCTTGGTTTGCTTCTCTCTCTCTTTTCCCCCCTTCACCTGTTTATTTTATTTCTTAAATTCCACATGTGAGTGAAATAATACCGTATTTGTTTTTCTGAGTCTGATTTAGTTTACTTGGCATTATACTCTCTAGCTTCATCCATGTTGTTGCAAATGGCAAAATTTCATTCTTTTTGATGACTGAGTAATATTCCATTGTGTTTATATAATACATCTGGTTTATCCATGCATCAATTGATAGACACTGGGACTGATTCTGCAATTTGGCTATTATAGATAATGCTGCTGTTAATATCAGGGTGCATGTATACCTTTGAATTAGGATTTTTATATCCTTCAGGTAAATACCTAATAGTATGGTTGCTGGATGAGAGGGTAGTTCTATTTTTAACTTTTTGAGGACCCTCCATACTGTGTTCCAGAGTGGCTATACCAGTTTGTAGTCCCACCAAAAGTGCAAGAGCATTCCCCTTTTTTCCACATCCTGCTAACACCTCTTGTTTCTTGTGTTGTTGATTTTAGCCATTATGATAGGCATGAGGTGATATCTCATTGTAGTTTTGATATGCATTTCCCTGATGATGAGTGACATTGAACATCTTATCATGCGTCTCTTGGCCGTCTGGATGTCTTCTTTGGAAGAATGTCTATTCATGTCTTCTGCCCATTTTTTAACTGGATTATTTGAGTTTTGAGTGTTAAATTTTGTAAGTTCTTTATATATTTTAGAGATTTACTCTTTATCAGATATGTTATTTGCAAATATCTTCTCACATCCTATTGGTTGCCTTTTAGTTTTGTTGATTGTTTCCTTTGCTGTGCAGCAGCTTTTCATTTTGATGAAGTTCCAGTAGTTTATTTTTGCTTTTGTTTCCCTTGCCTAAGGAGACATACCTGGAAAGAAGTTGCTATGGCCAATGTCAGAGAAGTTACTGTTTGTGTTCTCTACTAGGATTTTTATTTCAGGTCTCATGTTTAGATCTTTAATCCATTTTGAATTTATTTTTGTGTATGGTATAGGAAAGTGTTCCAGTTTCATTCTTTTGCAAGTGGCTGTCTGGTTTCCTCAACATCATTTGTTGAAGAGACTATATTTTCCCATTGGATATTCTTTCCTGCGTTGTTGAAGATTAATTGACCATATAGTTGTGGGTTTATTCTGAATTTTCTTTTCTGTTCTTTTCTGTGTGTCTATTTTTGTGCCACTACCATACAGTTTCATTATATAACTTTGTAATGTAACTTCAGTTCCAGAATTGTGATCCCTCTAAGCTCTGCTTGTCTTTTTCAAGGTTGCTTTGGCTGTTCAGGGTCTCTTGTGGTTCCATACAAATTGTAGGATTGTTTGTTCTAGCTTTGTGAAAAATGCTGTTGGTATTTTGATAGGGATTGCATTAAATTTGTAGATTGCTTTGGGTAGTATAGACATTTTAACAGTATTTGTTCTTCCAATCCGTGAGCATGGAGTGTCCTCCCATTTTTTTGTGTCATCTTGAGTTTCTTTCATCAGTTTTATAGTTTTCATGGTACAGGTCTTTTACCTTTTTGGTTAGGTTTATTCCTAGGTATCTTACTGATTTTGGTACAATTGTAAATGGAATCGATTGCTGAATTTCTTTCTGCTATTTCATTGTTGGTGTATTGAAATGCAACAGCTTTCTTTTAGATTGATTTTGTATCCTGTGACTTTATTGAATTTGTTTATCCGTTCTAGCAATTTTTTGGTGGAATCTTTGGGGTTTTTAAATATATAATATCATGTCATCTGCAAATAGTGAAACTTTTACTTCTTCCTTGCTGATTTAGATGCGTTTTATTTCTTTTTGTTGCCTAGTTGCTGTGGTTAGCCTTTACTATATTAAGTAACGGTGGTGAGAGTGGATATCCCTGTGTTTTGTTGTCATTTTTTAAAAGCATTTTCAAGAACTTAGTCAACCTGTGAACTTCCTTCTATATTTTATAAGTTGCTCTCATCTGTGAAAATTTCTTCCTTGTTTAGAATCATTGCTAATATCAAATGGGTACTGTGCACATGTGACACATATTTGCGTATCTGTTTAGTTCTGGTTTCTACCATCGAGAATCCTATAATGAGACTTCAAAAATTACATTCATTTGGCATCTCCAAGATGTTGGTAATAATTTAATGTGTATATTCCAAGTTAAATGAGTATACCTCTAATGTCACCTTTATGTTATAATTTAGGAAAAACTTGTTTTATATTAATACTTAATATGAAAAAATAAAACCAGCTTCTAATGGCAGGATAAATACTTTTAAAACATTGGAACTTTTCTATTCAGGCTTTGTGTTCTATGTTCAGATACATAATATATTTCCAGGGGAAAGTGGATTATATTTATGTGCCCATATATTTCCCTGGATCATTGTTAGGAAGCTATTACTTAAATTCATGATTAATTCTAAAAAGAAATGATAACGGTTCAAGAGAAGGCATTCAAGAAACATACTAGTTCATACTTTTACTCAATTTCATATTAATGTATCTCACAGATTTGGCTTCCTATGATAAGGGTAGCATCAATTTAGCTTTCCTTTAAGGGAAAATGTTCTAAAATGCTTAAACATGACTCTATTTTCTCTTTCTGATTCTTAGGATAGAAAGAAATGTCATTTAATTTTTTGCATCTCTAATTAATAAAAATAATCACAGGCATTATTACTGATATATCACAGGTAGCTACTTTATATTTTTAAAATTAAGTATCTTACATTGTTGTATTTTAAAATTTGCTAACTACATAAATGATAAATGACTAGATATTGCATCTGAAGTGATTTGAATTCAACACATATGAATAAGCACTTGTCTCACTAGACTTTATTCACTTATTTAATAGGAACCAATTTTTTTTTAATTTATTTTTATTATTATTATTTGCCCCAGGGGTACAGGTCTGTGAATCATCAGGCTTACATCTTTCACAGCATTCACCAAAGCACAAACCCTCCCCAATGTCCATAACCCATCCACCCTATCCCTACCCTCCCACCCCCCAGTAACCCTCAGTTTGTTTTGTGAGATTAGGAGTCTCTTATGGTTTGTCTCCTTCCCCATCTTGGAACCAATTTTTTAATTAGTATTTCCAGAGCATGGGGAAAATATTGATAAGGTTAACATTGAGGTTAGAACATGTTATTATTTCTATTTTTTGAGACTTACTTGGGATTACTTGGTTTAATATAAATTAATATATAAGGTTCTCCTTTTAGTTACTATTTTTAGAGTAACATACCAGCACTTAAACCTCTTTTTTAGTTTTTAATCTTTTGTTTATTCAGCCAGAGTATTGTAAGTACCCTCTCTGTGACTTTTTATTTCCGTTAAAAAACTAACTCAGTCAAGGGAACCACTTGTAAAACATCCCTATACTGTGATCTGCTCTTCCCACTTTACCTAGAATAAAGGGCCTCCTACTTTATCTGTATGTAGCTGTTAGACATTAGCTCCTAACCCCTAGTCAAATCAGATGCTTGCAAAATTGAAGCAAACCACTGCTCGTAACTTTATTGAACTTAACAAAGAATTAGTTATTTGTGAAACTAATGGTACATCTTTAGATTTACCTTTAGTCTGTTGATGTTTGCTTGTTTGTTCAAATATGAATTCTGACTGTAAAAAATCTGGATTTAAATATCTAATATTAACCATTAATAGTTCAAAAGGATACTAGTTCATAATATTATTGAGAGCACCTATGAATAAATCTTATAACTAGTTAGGATTTGTTTGCAGTTTAAAGGAAGAAGTCCTCTGATGTTACAGGGGCTAAAAAAAAAAAGCAGGAAAGTCTGTGGTTGGGGGTAAGGCGTATGGAGCGGTTTTGCCTGGTAAAAATTTTGTAATATTTGCACAACTGATTAAGAAATTGCGCGGAAAACAATAGCATACATAACTGACTTTTGACATAGACAAAAATAGGACTTGCATGTTTGTGGGGTGGCTCTAGATTAGGCATTAAATTGAATTTGACTATTAAATAATACTTAATAGCAACATAAGAAAATGGCAACTAGTGTCCCTGGTAATCCTTTCTTCATTATGGAGATTCATTACGTATTAGAATGTTAAGTTTCAAAATTATGCTCTTTCATTATGCCAGTTTCTGCTGATTTTTTTTTAAATTTGTGTGTAACCTGAACACCAGTATTGACAGGATTCATTTTAAAGCCTAGTTCTTTTGTTTTTTAAACCTTTCTTTTGAGTTTATTCTATGTTATTGTTTAACACAATACCTTGATATTTAACCCTATAAAATTTCAAAGTAAAGAACTTATTTTTATTAAATAAGAAGTGACTTGAATAAATGTTGATGAGGAAAAGATATCTTTCAAATAAAAGCTTAGCAAGTATTAGAAAAGTATTAGATTATATGGTTGAGTTTTATTATTCTATAAGTAACTTCTATGAGTAGAAAAAAATAGGATTTTTTGATAGTATAGGCAATACTAATTTATTTTTTTATTATTATTATTATTTTATTTTTTAAAGATTTAATTTATTTATTTGACACAGAGAGAGAGATTACAGGTAGGCAGAGAGGCAGGCCGAGAGACAGGGAGAGGAGGAAGCAGGCTCCCCGCTGAGCAGAGAGCCAGATGCGGGCCTCGATCCCAGGACCCTGAGATCATGACCTGAGCCGAAGGCAGAGGCTTTAACCCACTGAGCCACCCAGGCGCCCAATACTAATTTTAATATACAGATAAATTATTTCATATTAATAAACTTTAGGTTTACTTACAGACTTGTTAAAAGACTCTGTTAGTCAGAGTATAACTGTGTTCCCGTTTTATATTTCTTTTATTCCCCAGTGTGTATTTTTATTTATGGTCAATTGAAAGTTTGGCAGTCTTAATCTATGATAAGCTCTAAGTTTAGGTTTATGAGATTGGTCTATTTTACGCCCTTGTTCCTAGAAGAGCTGTTTGATTACTAGGTAAGAGTTCAAATCAAATCAAAATTTAAAGTATGTCAAAGTAATTTTCCTTAATAAAATAATTCCATTAAAATGTTTTCATTAAATTCACCAACCTATTAATAATCTGCATAATCATTGTCAGACTAAACACAGGTTTTACAAGGTAGCTTATATAAAACAGCCTAAGTATTTTAATGCTATGAATCTAGATTTTTTTTAAACAAAAATACATTTTGACACACACACACATATACACACAGCCCCCTATCCAAAATTGTTATGAGCATGAATTACATGTGTAATTTTTTAGAAGTTTTAAAGTAAAGCACAATTTATATTGATGGACCAGCCATAAGAGTGCTTAGGAAAACCTTAGAGAACCACCTAAGAAATTGCTGTTTAATCCTGTCTAAACATATTTTGTCCAAGTGAAGAGAGGGAAAGGTATTTTGTTCCTATAATTATTGTACTTTCTGCAAGTTCCCTTTCATCATATGCTGAATCTCTATCAGGTTAGATCATTAGACAAACTTCTTAGATTAAAAAAAGTCAAAGGTAGATGATTAGGAAAAGACTTGATTGGGCAAATTTGGGATGGGTTTTGAAAAGCTTTTTATATTTTTAGATCAGTTTCCCTGAGCTTTTGTTTATTCATCTTATAAGGCATGTAAAAATACATCATTAGTTTTTAACTTGACCCTTCCTAATTCTTTCGCATCTTAAAAGAGATCAAGACCATATGTTTAAAATATTTACTGGAAAACTTTTAGAAGATGTGCACAAATAATTTTGCTTTCTTAATTTCTGTCATACTGTGATAGTAATTCTTAGTTCTCAGTTGTTAAGAACTTTATCTTAAATTCATTTTCCCATAGTATTTTCCTTAATTATGTCTTGTTTTTAATTAAAGTAAAATATCAGCAGCCATATTATTTAAAAAAATTTTATAACAAGTTTACTGAGATACAGTTCACATGTCATATAATTCTCATTTAAGGTATACAATTCAGTGGGGTTTTTCTTAGTATATACACAGTTGCGCAGCTATCACCACGATCAGTTTTAGGATATTTTCATCACCCCCCAAAGAAACCCTCTACCCATTAGCAGTCACTCCTCATTTCCCACTGACATCCACCTCCCCGCAGCCCTGGGCAACCATAATCTCCTTTCTGTCTCTCTGGATTTGCCTATCTTGACATTTCACATAAATAGAATCATACAGTTTGAGCCATGACTATTTTTTCTACCTCTCTGCTAGATAGGGGATTATAATAACAGGATGATAAGAATATCTTTTTTTTTTAATTTTATTTTTTATTCTTTGCCCCAGGGGTACAGGTCTGAATCATCAGGCTTACATCTTTCACAGCATTCACCAAAGCACAAACCCTCCCCAATGTCCATAACCCATCCACCCTATCCCTACCCTCCCACCCCCCAGTAACCCTCAGTTTGTTTTGTGAAATTAGGAGTCTCTTATGGTTTGTCTCCTTCCCCATCCCATCTTGTTTCATTATTTTTCCGTCCCTACCCCCCACGACCCCCCACCCTGACTCTCAAGTTCCTCATATCAAAGAAATCATATAATAATTGTCTTTCTCTGATTGACTTATTTCACTCAGCATAATACCCTCCAGTTCCATCCACGTCGTTGCAAACGGCAGAATATCTTTTTGACTTAGGAATTTACCAACTCTCAGAATAATAATAGATAATACAAAGTATTTCTTAAGGCAGCATAGATGTAACTTGAAGTCTGAAATAAAATGTTTTCAAGTGGACTTTCAGGACCTCAACTACTTGGGTAGTGAAATTTTCTGTATATTGAAAATCAGTTGTAATACATATATAGTTATGCCCCAAGAGCCTAGCTCATCCAGTGTGGAGGTCCTGATTTTTACACTGTTTTTCTCCCTGGGTCTGGCACAGGATAAATTCCCCATATAGTCTCGGTTAAACTTGCCTTACAGAAGAACCACCCTGATCTCCTTGTAGCCTATTTGCACTTGACCATATAGCTTGGGTTTTCCTGGAGAGTTTCTGATTGCACATATTCCATTGTAGTGTCAAACTCTGTGTTGTGATTTTTTATTTAAAAATTTGAAATTTTTGGTCACCCATCTTGACCAAGATAAACATAATTCATAAGTAATATACAGTGATTTTTAAAATAAATATACTCTCAGAATATTCAGTGAATTTAATGTGGGCAACCTTTCAATTAGATTTATTATTATATATGTTTCCCAAGCTTTCTGTTCTTCAAAACGATATGTAGTTCCTGGATAGTAGGTGATTTTACAGACTTACCAACCATCTTGTGTGGTAAGCAGTAATGTAGGAAAATGTACTTATTCTCAGAAGATGTGTGCTGAAGTATTTAGGTGTGAAATACCAGGATGTTCTGCATATGCTTTCCAGTGGTTCAAAATAAAAAGAGTGTGTGTGTGTGTGTAAAAAGCAAGCAAACAAATATAGTAAAATGTTAACAATTGTTGAACCAAAGCAGAGGGTATATAGGTGTGTTCATTGTACTATTATTTTAACTTTTCTTTTTTTAAAATATTTTATTTATTTATTTGAGAGAGAGAGAAAGTGAGAGAGAGCATGAGAAGGGAGGTCAAAGAAGCAGACTCCCTGCGGAGCTGGGAGCCGGATGCGGGACTCAATCCCGGGACTCCGGGATCATGACCTGAGCCGAAGGCAGTTGCTTAACCAACTAGCCACCCAGGCGCCCTTATTTTAACTTTTCTAGGGATATTTTAAATTTATCACAAAGGGCTAGGGAAAAATACATACACTCCTTTTCCCTTTCTGTATGTTATGTTACATTCCTTTTGTCAAGCTACATAGCATTTAAAAATATATGACAAGACAACATACTAAATTATATTTCTATAGTTGGTTTTATTTGTATTTGTTTCTACCTCTACCTTTTTATAATTCTTATATTTGTATTTATATTCTTAAATTTTGTGAACCAAATATTTACAGTTTAAAGAATAATTACACATATGCCCAAGTACCCACCACCTAGGTCGAGCAATATCAATTCCAGTTCCATAGAAGCCCCATTTGTGTCCTCCGCTCCCCATAGAAATATCCACTATCCTTGCTTTGTGATAATTATTTCTGTTCTTTTCTTTGTAATTTTGCCAACCAGGTATGGATTCTTAAATACACACACACACACACACACACACACACACTTTTTTTTTTAAGTGACTTAACAAAAATTTATTCTTACATTTCTTGTAGTTGAAGTCCAAATGAATTTCGTTGTTGTGGAGTCACACTATTGACTGCGCCATAGCACCTGGGAGATGTTAAACAGTTTGTTTTGGGATCATCCCTGTTAATGTGTGAAACTCTAGTTCATACATTTTCAGTGTTATATGGTATTCTGTTAGATGATTATTCCATAGTTTTATATGTCCATTCTCTATTGACTAATATTTGAATCATTTCTTTTTTTATTTTTTTAAAGATTTTATTTATTCATTTGACATAGAGAGATTACAAGTAGGCAGAGAGGCAGGCAGAGAGAGGAGAGAGGAGGAAGCAGGCTCTCTGCCGAGCAGAGAGCCCGATGTGGGCCTCGATCCCAGGACCCTGGGATCATGACCTGAGCCGAAGGCAGCGGCTTTAACCCACTGAGCCACCCAGGCGCCCGAATCATTTCTTTTTTTTTAACATCACAAACAGCACTGCTATGAAAATTTTTGTACATGTTTCCCATTGCTCAGTACTCTTTAACTCTTGCTGTTGCCAGATTTTTGAGTTTTTACCAATGTGATAGCTATCAAATGGTCTTCTGTTACAGTTTTAGTACGTTTCCCTGAATCACCAACAGGACTGAATATAGTTCTATGTGTTTCTCGTGGGTTTGGCCATTCTAATTTCCTCTTCTGAGAAGCGCCTTTTCAAGTCTTTCAGTTTTCCACTAAGGTTGTCCTTTCTTATTGATTGTAGGAGCTGTTTATACATTCTGGATTTTTTTTTTCAGTTATATTGTGCTACAAATACAGTCTTCCATTTTATGGCTTGTCTTTTCACTCTCTAGCATTTTTTTAGTGATGGAAATTCTTAGTTTTAATATAATTGAATTCATTATCCTTTGTTAAGGTATACACTTTCTGCATCATACTTAAGGGAACATAAATATGTTTTATTTGTTGACCCCTAAAATTTTATAGTTTTTCCTTCCATGTTGTTTTGTTTTAATTAATAGACTTTATTTTTTAGAGAAGTTTTAGGTTTATGGAAAAACTGGGCAGAAAGTAGTTTCCAGATATTCCCTCTAACTCCCTTTCATCACCACCCCCCCATATCTCATGTTAACAAGTTATGTTAGTGTATTACATTTATTACAACTGATAAACCAATAGCGGTACATCATCATTAACTAAAGTCCATAGTTTACACTAGTGTTTACTTTCTGTTCTATATAGTTCTGTGGATTTTGACAGATACATAATGCCATGTACCCATCATTACAGTTTCAGTTTCATACAGAATTGTTTCACTGCCCTAAAAAACTCCCCTACACTCCACCTCTTCATCTCTCCATCTTTTCCCTCAAACCTGTGGCAATTATTGATCTTCTTTTACTGTCTCTATAGTTTTTATTTTCCAAAATGTCACATAATTGAAATCACATACAATCATACAATATATAGCCCTCACAGACTGGCTGCTTTTACTTAGCAATATACATCTGAGGTTCCTCGGTGTCTTTTCATGGCTTGATAGCTCATTTATTTTATTGCTGGATAATATTCCATTGTATGGATGCCACCCCAGTTTGTTTATACATGTATATAGTGAATGTTTTGTTTCCAGTTTTGGGAAATTATGAATAAAGCTGCTATAAACATGGTACACATGTTTGTGTGGACCTAAGTTTCAGTCACTTTGGTTTTTGAGCCAAGTAGAGGTCTAATTTCATAACTAGTCCCAGTACCGTATATTGAAATGATTGGAAAATCCATCCTTTCTCTATGAAATGCCATTCTATCATAAGTCAAGTATCCATATGTGAAAGATTCTATTTGGAGGCTCTCTGGTGTATTTTATTTGTCTATTTGCTTAATTAAACAAATACCATACTGTCTTAAATATTATAGCTTTAATAGAAGTCTAGTTTTGTGGTAGAGCAAGTTCCCCCACCTTGGTCAACTACTTCCAGAGTCCTTGCCTACCCTTGACCCTTTGCACTTCCATATGGTGTATTATTAGTTTCAGGGGTAGAATTTAGTGATTCATCATTTGCATATAATACCCCATGCTCATTACATCAAGTGCTCTTCTTAATGCCCGTCCCCCACTTACTCCATCCCCCCACCCGCCTCCCCTGCAGCAACCCTCAGTTTGTTCCTTAGAGTTAAGAGTGGTTTTCCTCCCTCTCTTTGTAAATTTTAGAGTAAGTATATCAAGTTGCACAAAAATTTCTGTGAGATTGGGGGTGGACTCTATTAAACCTTTAGGTAAATTTGGAAAAAATTGAGATATTAGTTTTGAATCTTCAGGTTCATGCACAGTATATCACTTCATTTAGAGTTCTTTTTTTTTTTGAGTAAAAAGTTAAATTATTTTCCAAAGTTTTTTAATTTGGTAAGTTTTTAAATATTAAATTTGTGTTAAGAAGATGGGGGGGGCCAGCAAAAGGACTGTCAAGGGACAATCAACGAGGTAGGAACTCAGGAAAGCATGGTATCCTGGAAGTTGTGTGAAAACAGTGTTCTAAAAGCAGAGCGCTCTAAAATAGTTCACATTCTATTCAAGCTCAAGAAACATGAGGACTGATAATTTACTATTGTGTAGTTAGCAACAAGGAGGTCATTGGTAATCTGGATGAGTAGTTTGGGTTCTTTAAGTGCAAAAGATCCTCCCTAAGTCTCCAGATAATGATAAAGAAAAATTATCACAGTAACATGAAAAAATGATTTATTTTGTGAACAAAATCTCTTGAAGGGCAGAGCCACGTCGTGGTTTGTTTGTTATCTACCAAGGGGTTGGGGGTTACCACTCCTGTTTCTATTGCTCACGGTGGGGAGACCCACGTTGCTCTGGAATGGAGCACAAAAACTAGTTTCTGGGATCTCTTCTCATTAGCTGCTTTCTTAGGGTTCCCTCTCCTGCCCCGCCCCACTGGAAGAACTCAATTATAGACATTTTCTCTACTCCTGAGTCAGTCCACACCTTCACATGGAGATTTAAAAACAGAAAGATTTGGGACACTTTTTTTTTTCATATATTTTTAAGATTCCATTCTAAGCCACAACTCGCCCTACCTGCTCTAATTAGAGCTTTAGCTTAATTACTGTTCCTTCCCATCTTTTGCATACTTCTAGGCATGCCCTTTTGTGAATTCTCTTAGCTTCCCAGCTCTTACTTTACTGGATGCACATCTAATTTTTCATTTTGCCAGGCTGAAACCCCTTTCATGGCGGTCTTAAGGCCTTCTCTTATTCAACAACTGTTTTTCTTTGGTTGCTGCTGCCATTTTCTTTATGAAATTTCTAATACTCTATTGTGTTTTCTTATCTTCTCATTTTGCCCTAATTGCTTTTTAAGAAAAACTTACTTTGGAATTAGAACTGCGGCTTCCTTAACTAGGTTATCTGTTATCATGGTACCGGCCACACATTCTTTCCTGTGAAGGACAGTGTTTATGTGTCTATGTTTTAATGTATCTAAAATGTAAATAAATTGCTTATATTTCTAGTAGTTTTTCTGTCAGAAATCAGGAAACAGCTTAGGTGTGAAGACATTGTTTCAGTCGTTAGCTGCCTTGTGCTTTCCCATCGTTGTTCGCTGCTTTTCCAGAAACATGCTTCAGTCATTTAATATGGGAAGCGCTGTGTGTATGTATAACAGCTTTACTGAGATATAATTCACGATTATGGAATTTAGTTTCTTCCCAGCTTTTAGTTATTACAAATAATGCTGCTCTGAACAATATCGTAGCAGTTTTTGTGTGGACATTTGTGTGGACTTTTCATTTCTCTTGGGCGTATACCTAGGAATAGAATTGCAAATCATATGACAGTGCTCTGTTTTAATCACTTGAGGAACTGCCAGACTGTTTTCTAGGCTGCACCATTCCCACCAGCAGTTTATATGGGTTCTAATTTTTCCACGTTCTCGCCGATACTTGCTATTATCTGTATTTTGATTATGGCCATTTTAGTGGGTATGAAGTGGTATCTTATTGTGGTTTTGATTTGTATTTCCCTAGTGGCTAATCATGTCCGTATATTTTCACATGTTTATTTCTCATTTGCATATATTCAGATGCTTTGCCCATTTTTTAATTTGGTTATTAGTATTTTTTATTATTGAGTTGTAAGAGTTCTTTATATAGTCCACATTAAACTGTGTATTAGATATATGATTTACAGGCATTTTCTCCCATTGTCTTTCTACTATCTTGATGGAGTCCTTTGAAGCACAAAAGTTTTTAATTTTGGTGAAGTCCAGCTTGTTTGTTTTGTCCAGCTTTTGTTTTGGTGTCATATCTAAGAAAGTTTTGCCTAATCCAAGGTTGTAAAGATTTACTCTTATGTTTTCTTCCAAGAGTCTTATAGTTTCAGCTCTTATATTTAGGCCTCTGATCCATTTTCAGATAATTTT
Source organism: Ailurus styani (assembly GCA_002007465.1). Lineage (NCBI taxonomy): Eukaryota > Metazoa > Chordata > Mammalia > Carnivora > Ailuridae > Ailurus > Ailurus styani. The sequence continues at coordinate 4,694,760 of LNAC01000064.1, forward strand.
TGTATCTGGTGTGAAATAGGAGTCCAGCTTCATCCTCTTGCATGTTGCTCTCCAGCTGTCCCAGTACCACTTGTTGAAAAGACCGTTCTCTCCCGCCCCCCCCACCCCACTGAATTGTGTTGGCGCTCTTACAGAAAAGCAATTGGTCATAAATGTGAGGATTTATTTTTGGACTCTCAGTTTATTCCATTGCTATATATGCCTGTCCTCCTGCCAGTACCACACTATCTTGATCATTGTAGCTCTGTAGTCAGTTTTGAAATCAGCATGTGTCCTCCAACTTTGTTGTTCTTTTCAAAGATTTTTTTGTTATTTTTGTAAAAAACATAACTAAGTTTACCATCTCAACCATTTTTTAAAAGATTTTATTTATTGGAGAGAGAGAGTGCATGCATGCGTGGGAGCACGAGTGGGGGGAGGGGTACAGGGGGAGGGAGAAGCAGACCCCCTACTGAGCAGGGAGCTCCACACAGGGCTCAGTCCCAGGATCCTGGGGTCAGGCAGACCCTTCACAGACTGAGCCACCCAGGTGCCCCCATCTCAACCATTTTTTATTGTACAGTTCAGTATTGTTAAGTACATACATATTATTGTATGACCCATCTGCAGAACTCTTTTCATCTTGTAGAAGTGAAGCCCTATGCCCATTTAACTGTCTCCCTATTTCCCCCTCCCTCCAGCCCCTGGTAATCATTTTTCTACTTGTGATCCTATGAATTTGACTATTTTAGGTATCTTATATAAGGGGACTCATATAGCATTTGTCTTTGAGTGACTGGCTTATTTCACTAGCATGATGTCCTCAAGGTTCATCCCTGTTGTAGCTTGGTAGGATTTCCTTTCTTTCTAAGACCGAGTGGTATTCCATTGTATGCTTTGGCAATTTTGAATTCCTTGAATTTCCATATGAATTTTAGGTTTAGCTTGTCACAGAAGCCAGCTGAGGTTTGGGGGGTACTGCATTGAATCTCTCAGTTCCATAGATCAATTTGGGTAGTATTTCCCTCTGAACAACTTTAAGTCTTCTAGTCTGTGAACATGGGATGTCTTTTTATTTATTGGGGTCTTCATTAATTTCTTTCAGTAATGTTTTGTAGTTTTCATAGTATGAGTGTTACACTTCTTTTGTTAAATTTATTCCTAAATACTTATGCAAAATTTTTGATGGAATTTTTTTCTTAATTTCATTTTCGGTTTGCCCTTTGCTACTGTATAGGTATACAGTTGATTTTTGTATGTTGATCTTGTATCCTTACAGAATTCATTTATGAGTTCTAGTAGTTTTTTGGTAGTAGTTTTTGGTAGATACCTTAGGATTTTCTATATATAAGATCAGGTCATCCGTAAATTGAGATAGTCTTATAGTATTGTCTTAAAATATATTAATGCAGCAAACATGTATTGAGGACTGGCTATAGTGTCAGACATCGTGCCCCATGCTGGAAATACAGAGGTAAAAGGAATACACTCTGCTTTTGTGAAGTTGGCAATCTAGTCAGGGAACAGATCTTTAAACGAGGAATTGCAGTTCAGGACTATAAACACTGTTGGTTGAGAGATACATAGGTGCTGTAGTAGCACTGAGGAGAAGCGTTACTACCCTGGGGGAGTTCGGGAAAATTCCACAAATGAGTTTATATAGAGTTCTGGACCATTTCGCAAATAAGTAGCCATGGTTATAACAACTTATCATTTCAAGGCCAAAATGACCTTGAGTATGTAAGAATTGTTTTGTAGTACTTCAACTTTAAGACTTTTTAGATCTATCAAAATTTAAGCAGATTTGCATTAATAGTGAGACAACATATTGAGATTTCAAAGTATATACAGATGTTTGATTATGTAGTAAATCTATTGCTATAAAAGCATATGATCACATTTGGAAAATTGCTATTGCATGTCTTGGCAGTTTATTAAGAACTGAAAACTTTTAAAACTAACTGGTGTTTTGATAGATTAAGTTCAAGGCCACCTTTTGTTTAAATGATGTTTTGTTTTCTGTAATTAGACCATGCTAGGTGAATTAAGTACGTAATTAAAAACAGAGGTTTGGCTAATTCAGAGTAAATGAGTACAAAATACAAGGTCATTATCCATCTCTAGTGAGACTCCAGATGAACAGTGCACATGGAACTATTTATAAAACATTTTGCATGGTCAGAGCTCCTCTAGGTTGCTGTCCATGGCTTTTAAATTAAAGTGTTCACAGACTTTCAAAAAAAAATGTACCTGTGTTATAGACGTATGATCCCATTTACTGTGCTCCTCTGAATGGAAAACCAAAAAAGATTAAAATCTCATGTTCTATCCCAAATAAAAAGGTAAAACACACTCTTCCTGTTTCAAAAGTGAACATTTAATATGTTGTTTGGCACACCAAGTTCATGGTTAGAGCTTTATTGATAACTTTTGAGAGTTCCGAGTCTCAGTTGTTTTCATTTTCCCAGACCCTGGAGATGTACAAGAAAAACATCTCCAGTTTAATCTGTTTCCTCAGTGCTTAGTTGCACTGGCTGCCATGGGATGGGAAGTCTGTGAAGAATTTTATTTGGAGCATTTTTTCTTCTGACAGTTCAGGAATGTGGTGCTTTTAGAAAACAGGTGTTTAATTTAGTGGCTTGATTCACGGAGACATAAAAATCGGTTATGTGAAGCACAAAGCTTAAACTTCTCTGAGAAATCCCTTCACAGTTCGGTTCCAGGGGCCTCTTTGCTTTTTTCCTTGCTGTTTTCCCGTCTGCAGTATCTGTGCTTCTGTGTTCCTGGACTTCCCGAGCATCAGCACTCCTGTCTTTATCTTGTCATGTGCCTGTCTTTCTAGGCACTGTTTAAAGTTGATTTACTCAGGAGAAAAGATGGATTCAGTCTCCCAATAAATGTTTCTGTAGTCTCTTGTCAAGCTCTCACCATATACTTCAGAAATTATTTTTTAAATATCTGTCCTCTCCTCCACATTTTAAATTCCTCTAAAGTAGAGGTCTTGAATGTCATGTTCAGCCCTGTGTCCTGGTACCAAGAATGGTTTCTGGCTAACAAGAGTTGTCCAAACAGTGTTTGTTCAGTGAAATCCTCATTGGGTAAATGCTATAGATCTTTACCACTCTGTGTAGATCCTGTACTTGGTAGTGTTAAACAATAAGAAGTGGTCTCTTATTCCTTAATCTCAGATATCCTAAAATTAATTGAAAGACCTTTCTGGACATTTGTTGTTACAAAGCTTTTTAGGTTAGGGAAGTAGTTTGATAACTACTGTTCTGGGTTAAGAGATCTATTTTAATATTCCAGTGTAAGCCAGTTAAGTGCTTAAGATGCCCATACAAACAATTATAATGCAGTCAGGTGATTGTTTAATGGAAGAATTTTCAAAATTACAGTTGAGAGTGTATAAAAGAACACCAAAGTCTACCTGATAGAGAAAAGGGCTGCTGTCAAGGAAATTAGCCATTAAACAGATACCTAAAAATATGTAAGAATACATCAGACAGACAAGTGGAAAAATAGTGCTACAGCATGTACGGAAGAATTGGACGCAGGAAGACACATTCAGTGTCACTGGATCATTAAGTTGAGCTGGGAAGTGTTGGGAACATGGAAGGAGAGTGGGCAGGTACACTGATGCCATACAGAGTTGAAAATGTAGCTTGTCAATGACTTAGATATTGAGGGAGGAGATCTTTTCAAGAAAGTCGATGTATAAAAAGCTTCAGCAGGATTCATTCGTAGGAGGACTAATAACAGAGATTAGATTTGACACTTAGGTCAATGTCGCTTTTAAGTGGAAAACCCTCAGTGAAGTGGTGAGGCCTAAAGCTGGATTGCTTGGGGTGAGGAGTGAATCAGGAAGAAGTAGACTTCTTTCCAGGAGTGGCTGGTGAAAAGACGAGAGATCAGATGATACTTTAAAAGGGTACATAAGGTTAAAGAAACTTTTCCTTTTGGTTTGGGCTTAGATATGAAAAACTTGAGGATTTGGGCGCCTGGGTGGCTCAGTGGGTTAAAGCCTCTGCTTTCGGCTCAGGTCATGATCTCAGCGTCCTGGGATCGAGGCCCGCATCGGGCTCTCTGCTCCGCGGGGAGCCTGCTTCCTCCTCTCCCTGTCTCTCTGCCTGCCTCTCTGCCTACTTGTAATCTCTCTCTCTCTGTGTCAAATAAATAAATAAAATCTTTAAAAAAAAAAAAAGAAAAAGAAAAACTTGAGGATTTTTATATGCCAAAAGGAAAGAGCTAATGGCAGGAGTTTGATGATTGACTGAAGATAATCAATGGAATGAAGTCCCTAAGGAAAGAGGGGAAAGGACCCAGAGCACTGATAGACCAAGTCTGATAGGAAGAGAGATGAGTTATTCTGGGTCAGAGCAATTAGGGAAAGAGGGGGAGCACTGACCGGGAGATGAGGGGAGTAGCAATTGGAGATGACACCTAGTCATTAGTCCCCTTCCCAATTACCATTTCTCCTACCAAATATCTAATTATTTCAAACTTGAACTACATTGTAGATTTCCCTGACTTCCCTACCCACAAAATCCATTTCATTCCTGGTAAAAAAGCAAAACACTGTTTTTAGGATCATTTCCTTTAACCACCACAGTAAATGTTGTTCCCTTCTCAAAACTGTTTCCTTTGGAAATTATTATTCTCAACATATTGGCACTAGAGTTTTAGGTCTTTCTCCGGTTTCAAGCCTCTTCTGTATTAATTTGGTTCCCCACTGTGTTCTCTCTCCCATTCCAACTTAACAGAATCAAATATACCTCTAACAGACTCCCGACAGTCAGGAAGACATCGTTGTCTTTAAATCCTGCTCTTACAGAAGGATCCTTGTGCAATGAACCGGAAGTTGCAGTTTAGCTCACTTTTGAGAGAGGAAGATATCTCACTTTGTTGCTTTTGCTTTTTGCTTTTCTCTCTCTCCTCTGCCACTCCCACACTGTCTTCTCATTTTCCATATTGAAGAATTTAGAAATATTCATTTGCACTGTTTCACACTCATTAAGGTGTTTCATTGAGCTTCTTGGAGAAGAAACTTTATGATAACTTAGTAATAACAAATGAATAATGTAGTGATTTCACCAAAGTCATGACTTTAGAGTAGTCATGATTTTTAGAATATGATCTTTTTGTCTTAGCCAGTAATTTCTATTCTTTCCTCTTATTAGCAGTTCTATTTTAGAAAATTTAATTCCAGGCATACATTTGAGTGTTACCCTTTGTATTTTGTTAAAGCGTATTAAGTGGAGGTCAGTTGAGGCTTAATTTTGCTTGTGCCTTTAAAATAGCCTTTGTCTACAAGATGAGTAATAACTAAGTGTTGGTAACATGTATAATAGGATCTCTTTTTTGTGGTTTTTAATTACCTTTATTATCTGTGTAGGAAAGAAAGCTTTATTTACCATTTTTAGCCTTCCTATATTAATACTACCCTCATGGTTTTAAGATGCTGTTTTGATTTATGAATGCATATCCTTTGGTATATTAACTTTAGTTTTAATTTTTTAATTTCTTTGCTGAGTTTTCTACAATTTTCTATTCTTGCTAATGGATTAAAAATTTTAAAAAGAATTAAAAATGAAATTAAAATGTTTTTATACTCATTGCTATTTTTAAGTCTGTAGTAGGTTGAGAAGCATATTTTTCATTTTACTAATAAGTATGCCAAATGATCTTGAGACCATCATTGTCATATTTGCAATAACGTATTTTCAGTATATTATACCAAATCACAAAGTAATGGGTTTACTATTATTTTGTTTGGGATTAAAACAAATAAAAAGAAAACTGCACACACACATACATGCACACAGACACTTTTGTGTGTATCTTGTGTAAGCGAGGACAAAGATGTGGAAGGATACCACTAGCAGTTATTGTAAGTGGGTACCTCAAGGATGTAGAGATGGGAGATTATCTTTTTCTTTCTATATCTTGCTCCTTTTTTCACTTTGTGTATTAAAAATATAAAATTCAGAAAGCACAAAGGAAAAAAAAACAACTCTGATTCCTTCTATGAATTACTGTCCAAATAAGTAATTTCCGATCCTGCCTCTATATGGATCTAGGAAGATTTCGTTAAAAATCAGATCCCTGACTCTGAAACAGAACCTCCCGGAGTGAGAAAAGTGTTAGACTGTTGGTTCTCAAATCTGGTAGATCATAAGAACAACCTAAGAAGCTTTTTAAACATCTAGATTTCCTCCCCTGTGAGCAGAGAATTTATAATCTGTAAATGGTTTATGGAACTTGCAGTTTTTTAGAAAGCTCCCATGGAGGCATCTCAGTTGTTTAAGCATCTGCCTCTAGGGAGCTCCGCTTTGGCTTTACAGTTGCCTTGCATTGGCTTCTTCTCAGTAGGGAGTCTGCTTCTCCCTCTCCTTCTCCCCCTGCCCCTCACCCCTTCCTGTGTATGGTGCATTCCCTCTCTCCCTCAAAAAAAAAAAAGCTCCCATGTGATTCCAGAGATCCACCAGGTTTGAGAACCACTAATCTAATGATTTGTTTTCTCTGTGCAAGACACTGTGCTAGGTACTACAGTTATTTTGAAGATTGTTGAAGTAGTTTTTAACTATTTGATTAAAATAGTTAATTTTAGGTTGTTAAAACAATCTGAAGATTGTTAAAACAGTCTTTTCTTCAAGGAATTTACAGTATAGTTGGGGATTGGGAGCAGTGTAAAAAGTGGGGGGGAATGGCTGATACATAGCAAGTACATGTACTTCTCAAAAGAGCAGAATGCCCTAAGATGTAAAGACCGGGGAAAATAAAAGATAAGAGTGTCAGCTATTACCTTTATTAACTTTATTATTTAACATTGTTTTGAAAGTCCTAATACAGTAAAACAAGAAAATGAAGTAAAAATATTGTAAAGGAAGTGAGAAATACCATCTTAGGAAATGTAAAATATTATTGACACGCTAGAAAACCCAAGATAATCAGCTAACATTTATGAACATTATTAAAAGCTATGAACTGATCAATAAGAAGATCAGTTACAAAATAAATTTTAGAATTGTTTCCTCTGTACCAGTACAGAGAAATAAGTTTTTAAAAATCTTATTTATAATAATATAGAGAAAGAAGAACTACAGCCATACTTAGAAATTTGTATAATGAAATAAAGTGTAGAACTTAAGGAAACTATAGAACTAACTATACAAACTATAGAACTAAGGGACATAAGAACAATTTAATAGGGCGCCTGGGTGGCTCAGTTTGTTAAGCAACTGCCTTCGGCTTAGGTCATGATCCCAGGGTCCTGGGATTGAATCCCACATCGGGCTCCCTGCTTAGCGAAGAGCCTACCTCTCTGTCTCTCTCTCTCTGCCTGCCATTTGCCCTGCTTTTTCTTTCTCTCCTTCTTTCTCTTTGTCAAATAAATAAATCAAATCTTAAAAAAAAAAAAACCAATTTAATAAATGGAGAAACATTTCATGTTTGCAAATGGGAAGGGTTAATGTTTTAAAGTTATATATTCTTTCTCCCCCTCCAAATTTCTCTCCATCATTCAATACAATTCCAATTAAAATTTCAGGGGTTTTTTTGTGTGTGTTTGTATTTGTTTGTTTTGCCAAACCTAACAATGTATTTCTAACATTTACCTGGAAGAATAAACCAGACTTCTGCCAAAAAAAGGAAAAAGAAAAAGAAAAGATGTGAGTTATTTGCATGAACAATAATTAAAATAGTACTAATTCAAAAAATCAAAAAATAATAAAAGTGGAATTTTTAATTATTAGGAAGAGATATATACTAATATCTGTTATTGAGTATGTTGAACTGGTGTTGGTACAATGAGCTAAATATGTAGAGAAAGTAAATTCCATGTGGATTAAAGATTCAATGAAAATAAAAAATTAAGAGGAAAATGTAGGCGAATATGTATGTAGTTTTGATGTGGGGAGGGCTTTTTAAATGTATGGTAATAAAGGGGCACCTGGGTGGCTCAGTCAGTTAAGCATCTGACCCTTGATCTCAGCTCAGGTCTTGATCTCAGGGTCATGAATTCAAGCCCTGCATTAGGCTCCATGCAGGGTGTGTAGCCTACTTTTAAAAAAAATGGGGGATGCCTTGGTAGCTCAGTATGTTAAGCATCTGTCTTCAGCTCAGGTCATGATCTCAGGGTCCTGGGATTGAGCCCCATGTCTGGCTCCCTGCTCAGCAGGGAGCCTGCTTCTCCCTCTGCCTGCCACTCACCCTGCTTGTGCACATGCATACGCTCTCTCTCTCTCTCTCTCCCCTCTCTCTAAAATAAATAAATAAAATCTTAAAAATAAATAAAAAATTTAAAAATGTATGATAGTAAAGGCAGGAACCACTTTTTAAAAGGACTTTATTTGACTACATAAAAATTTTAAATTTCTGTACAATAAAAAAAAACAACAACTAAATGAAAGACAAGTAAGTTAGAAAGAAGCGTTTATAATACGGTGCCCATAGCCTTACTATGAAAAGAGTTCTTAACAATTAATCATAAAAAGATTAACTCAGTACTGCGCCAGGAAGGAGGGAAACACATGTAAACTTAAGCTTCCAGAAGAGCAGTTTGGCTACATGTATCAAAAACTTGAGAATGTTTTTTATCCTTCTACCCACTTCTAGGAATGTTATCTAATGAAATAGAGAGGCGCCAAAGATAGTTTCAAGGGGTATTTTGACAGCATTGTCAAAAATTTTGTCAGAAATTGTCACCACTCGCCATTTCTAGGGAGCTGGTCTCATTTTCATGGTCGAAGGTCATCATAGCTATTCCATGGTCGCTTTCATGGTTGAAGGTCATCAAAGCTATTCCAGGCAACGGGATGGAGAAATGGATGAAAAAGGGCATACCCTAGCTATCTTTTGAGCAAGGTACCCAGACACCACCATTTAGTACTGGCTACAGTAGTACTTAATCCTACAGCTACCCCAAGCTGCAAGAGAGACTGGAAACTCTTATCTTTATTCTAAATGAGCCATGGGTCCAATGAAAATTGTTATTCTTCAGAAGAAAGAACAGGTATTGAGGGGCAACTCCCTCTCCTCTGCATTTTCATCTTCCATTTCTTAGTTTAGCCCTTCTTTTGAGGGCACTGACTCATTCTATTTCCACAAACTATGTGTCCAGTCTGTAGATCATCTAGGTGAGTCCTTGACTACTTTCTCATACCTGGGAGCTACGTATTTACCTTTAGTGGCTGTCCCTAAATTCCCTGTCAGTACGTCATTCTTGGAGACATGATACGTTCTTCCTACCCAAATGTGGGAAATTAATTGCAGTGCCTAGCAGATGAGATTATTGCTACTAAACATTGCCAGCTGGTTTGTAACATTTGGAAGTCGGGAAAGAACCAACTCTAAATCTTCTGTTCTTCCTTTCCATTCCCTCTGCACCCTACCCAAGTAACCAGGAAGCACAGTCAGCTTTGCACTGCACTGTTTAGAAATTATGAACATAGAGGGAGCAGTCCTTGTACTGTTTTCTGACCTTTAATACATTGGAGACACTGTGTAAGTTTGTATCTGAATCCCACTTTTGAGGATCTTTCTAATTTAAAAAGGAAAGAAGCATATTTGTGCCTTATATGATAGGGAAATATTTGAGTATTTTATCTCAATAAAACTTCTACACTTTTGCCACCAACTCTATCTGCATACATCCTGTGGTGAAGCCATGATAGATACCTGGATTTTCTTTGGTATTTCAGAGCTGTCACTCATTAACTGGCCTGTGCAGGGAAAGAGAGAAGTGGGAGATGGGAGGAGAGGCAGTGAAAGAAGGGAGGACTGCCATATTTTTTCAGTTTTGTAACTTTTCTCCTCAAGTGATTCCATGCCAGCTTAATGTATATAGAGAAAACTCTAGTATTCTTAGTTATACCAAATGTTGAGCCAATTCTCCATCGTAGCTATTAGCCTTTACATTCCGTGGGAAGCATGAAAGATAATAGACATCCCATTGTCTACATGAGGACACAGATTATATAAATTAAGTAAATTTGCTCATGACCGCACACCTACTAAACGTTGAAGCTGGATTCCGTATCCAGATCTTCCTAATTTCAGTGCCCACTCCCCAATCCCAGTGATACACTGCGTCTGTAATGATGCAGACACTGTCTTCACATATGTGAGTGATGGTGATAAGGCCACGGGATTGTGTGTGTTCTGTGTAGCTTCAGAGGGGCCCACTGGTTAGAAATGAAGGTAAGTTTTAACCACGAGTTAGAGGAGGCATTTTACAACAAATTAGACTTAATGCAGAAATGGAATGGGGTGCTTTTTGAAATAGTGATTATCCATCACAAAATATTCAGACAGGGTTTTGAAGGAGACAGAGTAAAGTAGTACAAAGTACTGGACTTGCAGCCTGGAAATGGCAATTCTAATTTTACCTCTGCTTATGATGTACTTGGATTGTCTTGTTTGGGTCTCTGAACTCAGGGAAGGAGCTGGACTCCATCACCTCACAGTCTCACTGCCTTTTAGGTGAGTGGCGTGCATGTTATCTATGCTCATTAAATATTTGTCACACGAATGTCACAGTGGAGTCTCCTGTCCCACTGCCAGTGCCACATCTTTGATCTTCTCGGCTGAAAGTACTCTTTCCCTCCATTCTGCTGGGATTTTACTTTTCTATACTGCTCACTAAATGTATCACTTTCTACTTTATGGTGAACTTACTTGTGAGACCCTGAGCGGCAAGATCTGTATCCTATCCACCCCGGTATCCCCTACTGCGTAAGGAGGCATTCAGTCAAAACTTATCAAGCAAGTTAGATAAAATTACCCGAGACATGAAAGAATTAAGGACAGCATCTTTGCAATCGTGTTTTTCTCTTACTTTCTTGAGAAAAAGTTATTTTGGGGCTCTTAGCAACAGTAGACAAATGCATGCAAACAGCCTAAACAAAAGTCTTTGTATTTGTGGCCTGAAGTTAAATTAAAACTTGTTCTGATAGGGCATTGACAAGTGACAGCCACCTCAACTCAACTTCACCTCCTGAAAAAAAATCTAAACTGCCACCTGGAACTCGTTAGATTTTTTCATTTGAGGTTTGCTGCCTTGACATTTTAGCACACTGGGAATCTAAATACTGTTTTCTTTCAAGTATTGTTTCCTGAGAAGATATTTGCCTAAGATTCATTCATATTCCTCTAATCTTTCTCCCTTTCCCCTTCCTCCTCCAGCTCCATCCTTATTTCTACTATGTTCTCCCGAGTTGCCTTTCAAATGGCAAAAATTCAAATGGCACAGTGCCCTGGGGGTTTGCACTATGTAATATATATATGGTGGAGTAGAGAACCAGGTGATAAAGTGGAGGACCTGGTAATTCAAGGGAAAATTAAAACACCTCAACGTTGTGAGTAGCCTGCTTCAGCTGTCTCCTCTATGAGAACTTTCTTGAATCCCTTCACCATTTTTACCATCTGTAAGCCCTTTACATAGTCTCTCTCCTCTGTGTTTATATATGTTTACCAGATATGGGCTACATTTTATTCTTCTTTGTTATTGTAAGGTATTGAAAAAAATGACTAGATGTGATTTATCTAGACAATTTCCTGTGTTTTTCTGATAGTTTTTCACACAGACAGGTACATTATTCCTGTTTTACAGATGAGGAAGCTATGGCTTAACAGTCAAACTTGCCTAATGCCAGAAAACAAGTAATTAGAGGAGCCCAAATTCAAATCCAGCTTCCTGGAGTCCAAGCTCTTTACCTTTTTCATTTTGTCTCCAAAAGATGTCTTTCGCTCTGTTCCTTTCTTCCAGTTTCCACTCCTGCTGTCCTTAGCCTGCTCTTCATTACCTCTTTTCTCAGAGCTTTGTCATGGTCCCCTATTTGGTTTCCCCGTTTGTGTCTTCTTTCCCATTCCTCCTCACGCAACATTGTTTTGATCATCTCATTTCCTCTGAGATACCTGTGATGGTTCCTCACTTCTACAGGATAAAGGCTAAACTTCTTGATCCGTAACTACTCTGCTCCAGGGATCTGCCCCCATTACCTCTCTAGCCTTATTTCCCACTCCCGCTGAGCTCTAGCCTCGCCCACTACTTCACTGTCCCACCCCCCACCCATGCACATGGCAACATCCAGCTTCTTTGTCTTTACCTGTGCCTTTCTGTGCGATTTGGGAGTACACCTCATCCCTGTTTTGCTAGGTGAAATTCCACCCAGCTTAAACCTCAGCCTTCCGTTAAACATTATCCATTTCCCCCAGTTGGAATTAATCTCTTTCAGTGTGTGCTGCTTTTGTATTATACGGATTTGTGGTTATGTGCGCCTCTGATAATGCATTGGAAGCCCTTCGAGAGTAGGGACTGGAACTTCAGCTGACTACATTCCAGAGCTTCATACAATAATTTGTCCATAAAACACACTCCATAAAATTTTGGATGGCTAAAATGAATCTGACTTCTAGGGCAACAGTAATGGTTCTATGTAAAATCCAATTGACTGGTTGAATATGGGTTGTTTCTTGGCCTGCCACTAAAGCATTGGATTTTTTAATAAAAATCTTCCAGATAAATCAAATGGCTAGGTTTACTTTTGTCAAGAATGCAAAACAAAAAAACAACAACAAAACCCCCACACACACACACAAAAAAAACAAAAACAAAAAACCAAGAAAAGAGGATCTTAAATTTTTAAAGCTTGTATTTTCCATTATGTAAAGTATTTTTTAATGAATCATTAATTGCACTATTCAAAATCTACTTTCACTTATTTTCTTTATATTGACTTTGAAAAAAGAACAATAAAATATGGTGAAATAGCTCATTCACATGGAAGTACATATATTGGCATAAAAAGCCCATGAACTTGCATTTTTATATTCTAATTTAATGTGGACTATTCACTTCTTTACCTAGCTGTTATCTTCTCTTTAAGACTAATCTTAGGCGTACCTCCTGTAATAAACCCCTCACCATCCCCATTCATATTAGTAGCACCTACAGTTGCTTTTTTCCCCTCTGGCAATTTATTATGCCTAGCCTAGCACTATACCTAAAACTTGGTAGACATCCAGTAAAGGTTTACAGAGTGAATGAACAAACAATTGAAAAAACTTTGCAATTGTGTGTGTGTGTGTGTGTGTGTCCGTCCGTGTATCCATCGCCTCCACTAAAAGCAAAGTGGCAGATTTGCATATACAGATACAGAAGATTGTTCATGATATACACTCTCTAGTGCAATAAAAACAAGTTGGAAGAAAAATGATTCTGGGGCGCCTGGGTGGCTCAGTGGGTTAAAGCCTCTGCCTTCGGCTCAGGTCGTGATCTCAGCGTCCTGGGATCGAGGCCCGCATCGGGCTCTCTGCTCCGCAGAGAGCCTGCTTCCTCCTCTCTCTCTGCCTGCCTCTCTGCCTCCTTGTGATCTCTCTCCCGCTGTGAAATAAATAAATAAAATCTTAAAAAAAAAAAAGAAAAATGATTCTGTTTTTGTGAAAATATTCATGTGTGTGTATGTTAGGGAAAAGACTGGGAGTTATACAGCAAGTTGGTTTTCCTTAATGAGTTGAGTGGTTGGGAATGGAGAGTTAGAAGTGGACTTCCACTTTTTAGTATATTTTCATATTGATATTATTTGAATGTTTTCATTAAATGTGTACTACTTTTGTAATTTTTAAGTGACCAGTAAAATATTAGTGCCTCTGCTCATAGTAATAAATGATACTTTCATATCAAACTGAACTATTTTTAAAGACAAAACTTGGCACCCCCACCCAGCTTTCATAGAAGGGAATTCTCGTCTTGTCTTTTCTCTTTTAAGAGAGACATGGTGCGTATGCACAAGGGTGGTGGAGGGGCAGAGGGAGGAGGAGAGAGAGAACTTCAGTCAGCATCCACACTGAGTGGGAGTCTGGGCCTCAGTCTCAGGACCCTGAGATCATGACCTAAACTGAAGTCAAGGATCGGACACTTAACCGACTGAGTCACCCAGGCGCCCAGAAGGGAATTATTTTCTTTGTGTAAATATTTCCCGGTCCTTTTGAAAACTTGTGGAACTTAGAATAAAGTGGGCTGTGTTAAGTATTTAAGCCGTAGTGGCACTTGTGTTGGTAAACTAACTCTTCCCATTCAGTCTTACCCCTCAAGGCCAGATCAGTAGAGGCAGCTTTTAAAAGGTATTAAGAAACTAATATTCACTGAACAGAAATGGCATTCTTAGTTTTTTTGGAACTGTCTTACCCTTTGTTTTCACACACACTCTTGGGTTCTTTTGGATAACTTAATTTCCGTGCCACCAAGAAGTTGTTCTTTTTTTTTTTTTTTTTAAGATTTTTTTATTTATTCATTTGACACAGAGAGAGAGATTACAAGTAGGCAGAGAGGCAGGCAGAGGGAGAGGAGAGAGGAGGAAGCAGGCTCCCTGCTGAGCAGAGAGCCCGATGTGGGCCTCGATCCCAGGACCCTGGGATCATGACCTGAGCCGAAGGCAGCGGCTTTAACCCACTGAGCCACCCAGGCGCCCAAGAAGTTGTTCTTAATGGCCATGGTAAACCTTTCTTCTGAGCCTAGGCCCAAATTGAAAGTACCAATTAACCAAGATGATTCACCACACCCTAAATTAAATTGGTTATCCCACACCTTACTTCCTTATCTTTTTTATGAGCCAGGAAAATGGTCTTACTAAAACAAGTTTTGTTGAGACTTTAGAGGCTTGGTTATTTTAAGGTCGTTCCTAAAATTTTTTCACATGGTCCAGCTGCCAGACAGATTGTACATCAATTTCCTGCAACATTTGGCAGGCCCATGCATTTACCGCCTTAAAAACAATTTAAATTTATTGATTTTGAAATTTGTGATTGCTTTCTAAAGTTTTTCCCCCATCTAAATTTACTTTGGAAAAAAATAACCACAACAGAACACATTGGCCCATTTTTGTGCCAAGACTTTCAGGGAAATATTTCATATGATTAATATTGTGTGGCTAATCTGGTGTAAAAAATCAATTTTATCCATTTTAACTTATGAGAGCATGACCATCCTGTGTGAACTATTTAAAGAGCCGGTGACTTCTCTAATCCAAATTTAAGTGTTTCTTACTGCCTTCATTTATATGTGTTATATTAATCACTGTCGATTAATATTGGGCAACATTTCTTTTGAGAGTTGAAGCATATTTTGTTAGCAGATCCATGTCTTTTCTTTCCAGAGTAGTACCCTAATCTTGCCTGGGGCAAGCTGAAATTAGTGGACTCTGGTCTTGGCTCAATGAAATATATAGTTCATGGTACCAGGCTATTATAATAGGTCTGGATTCAGTTAGAAGCCTTCCATTCCTCCTTATCTATTTCTTTAAACCCATTTGTCCTGAAAGATTGGTGTACTCTCTTTTATTAATAGTCAGGAGAGAAACAACATTATAAAGTGTTCGATGATTTCATTCCATCAAACTCAAACTTTTTTATAAAACATTGGCCCGTTTGTTACTTGGTGAGTGCATTATTCTGAAAGCTTTAATGTAAACACTTTGGGGAATCAAGAATAGCTATTTGTAATGCTTGTACAACAGCCTATTATCCTTAGAATTACAGCACCTCACAAATAACATAGCTTCCACCCAGGGAATAATTGACTCACCATGGAGGTCTGGCTCCCTTGTCTCGTTAAATCTTCTAGAATTGCTGAGAGGTGGCTAGCAATTATTCTTCTCTGTTTGACATGTGTGGAGAGTTAGGCACTAAGCAGTTAGAGGTCATGCACAGGGCTTCTAAGGAGGTGCTGTTTGAGTGTTAGTCCTTGAATCACTGCTGAGCAAATGTTGAGACTTAGCTCCTGAGGGCCATCTCCTAAGGGGATGCAGCGACCTCCCCACTCTAGACATTGCCAATCCCTGCCCTCATTTACAAATTGTTCTGTTTTACTGCATATTTCATTTTGATCTTTTTATCATTTCCTCAGAGGATTTATAAAGACATCTGAGCTGTCTCTTATTTGTCATTCTTATTTAAAATTTAAATGGAGAACATTTTAAAAGAGCAATGTAGAATTGTTTTGAGAACATTCATATTTGACCTTAATTGCTTTTAGGATTCAAAACTCTGATTTATTTCTATTCAGAGAGAAATGATGTTTTGAAAGTACATAACTGATCTGAAAGAATGCTGTATTATTTTATCTGCAGGATTTGCATGTCAGAAATCCACCTGCAGGGTGTTTTCTTTTAGAGCTCCTTGGGAAGGTGAATGCTACAGAAGAAATGACATTGGGATATGTTTACATTTATTTTAAAGTGTCGGGATGGGGCAGGCAGGAAGAACCTTGAATTTGAATTCCTTCATGACCTCTTAAGTTAATCTTTGAAGCTAGCTCAAGGGAAGTATGAGAAATGTATGGAACTAGCTTCAGTTGAATAAATATTACACTTGAGTGACTTTTTTATTTTTTAGTGTGGAAGGACTAGCTGACAAATACAAAGGAAATCTGATTTTCAAAACTTCATTCCATTATTAAAAAAAATGTCAAGTGTATTCGCTCGAATAATTCTTCCAGATGAGGGTCCCTTCCTTACTCCAACAGAGACGCGTACTTGAGTCTTAGTAATTGATAAATAGACAATATTTACTCTCCACCCTTATTTATTTTCCTGCCTTTGAAGGAGGTGGGTAGTTAAAATAAGTTCTTTAGGTATTTTCCACCCATGGTGGGTTATATTTGGCAACAGCCAATTGATCTCCTGATTTTTCTGTTTCTATTCCTGACTCCCCACATTTTGTCCTTCTTTCTGGAGCCAGATTGATTCATTTTAAATGTACATCAAATTATGTCACGTTCTTGCTTAAAACGCGCCGGAACCTTTCCATCACAAAGTAAAATCTGAGGTCTTTTCTATGGCCTATTGGTTCGATTCATGTTCTGGCACCCAGCCATCCCTGGCCTCATTTCCTACCACTCTTTGCTCACTTTGCTTTGACTGTGCTGGTCTTCCTGTTGATCTTCAAGTCAAGTCAGGTTCACTCCTTCCCTGAGGCCTGTGCTTTGGCTCATACTGCCAGGAATGCTCTTCTTCTCACAGATACTCACTGCACTTCACTTAGGTCACTTCGTAGTCTTTCCGTACCCTTACCCCACTCTTAATTAGTACTTGTCACTGCCCAACAACATCTTGTATATGTTTGCTTATTGTCTCTTCTTCAGTGGAATGGGGACTAGGACTTCTGCTAGTTTGCCCACTACTACATTTTTCACATAGTAGCTTTCAAGGAATATTTGTTTAATGAACGCATGCTAACTATCTTGGATGTTTGTCTAAGACTCCTAGACGTTATAACCTTGAGACAGAAAAATTTTAACATAAATTCTGGCGGTTTTTATCCACATGGATTTTTTTAGCAGTGGTTGAGGTATATCCAGATCACGTGGGTTTTTTTTTTCTTTTCTGCAGAATATATAGTCAGTACCCTGCCATTCCCATCTCCCCCAACAAGAGCATATCAAGAGGTGCCTGTGCGGCTCAGTCGGTTAAGTGTCTAACTCTTGATTTCGGCTCAGGTCATGATCTCAGCGTTGTGAGATGGAGCCCCATGTCAGACTCTGCACTAGATGTGGCGCCTGCTTAAGATTCTCTCTTCCCCGTCCCCCCTGCCCCACCCATCCCTTTCTTTAAAAAAAAAAAAAAGACTATATCAAAATATGGAGGAATGACAGGGGAAGGTATTTGGAATAAAGTTCTTCCAGCTAATTTTCCTTCAACATTTTTTCATTGTGGAACTTTATTTAAAGCTGCAAAATAGAACATACACTAACCACCTAGATTCAACAAATATTAGCATTTTTCCACATTTGCTTTACTTATGTGCATGTGTGTGTGTGTGTTTTCTTCAGCCAGTTGTGATGTAAGAGCATAGCCTGAATCTTTCCCCCAAATAGAGAATTTCTGACTCTGTCGGGTTTCACTGTGCAGGTGGGGAAACAGTAGTGGAAAGCATACTAAGGTTGGATTTGTCTGGGTGCCTTCTGCAGTAATTAGGATGTCAAGATTGTTATAGAGAGACATTGTCATCCAGATTATCTGATATGGTTTGAATTCAGTGCTGTGGTACATTTGAAGAGGCTTTTCGTTTGCTCTTGGTTAATGTTTTCTTTTTTTTTTTTTAATTATATTGTATTAGCTAAGCAGGTGATACAGTATTTTTTCCTGATACTAATATAGTCACTGCAGCCTTCTTGCGTTTCCTGTTTGCATGCTATTTTTTTAACCTGTCTGCACCTTTATATTGAAAGTGAAGTCTGTCCCACCCCCCACCCCACAAAACATTTAAAATGTTCCACTTGTCTCTGGTTTCCATATTTTCTAAAGAGAAGTCTGATGATTTAAATTGTTATATACAAGGGATTAATATATCACCTGTACATGTCCTTTTTTCTCTACTTTCAAGATTTTTTTCTGTATTTTTGTTTTTCAGCAAAACTTAGGTATCAGTCTTGTGATTGTTTTTAGTTCTCTTTACAGTTCATGAGCTTCTTAAATCTATAAATTTACGTCTCTTGCTAGAACTGGAAATGTATTCAGTTATTATCTCTTTTTTTAAAAGATTTCTTTATTTGAGAGAGACACAGAGCAGGGGCAGGGGCAGAAGGAAAGAATCTCAAGCAGACTTCCCTCTGAGCGCAGAGCCCAATGCAGCGATCTCATGACCCTGAGATCATGACCTGAGCCAAAATCAAGAGTCAGATGCTTAACTGACTAAGCCACCCAGGCTCTCCTTCAGTTATGATGTCTTTAGATTTTTTTCAGAGCCTTTAGTAGTTGCTTTTTCTATTTTGCCCACAGTCGAAGGTTGTTATCTGTGAGTTAGTCTATTAGGAGCTTACTCTAACAATCCAAAAGCTGAATTCCGTATATGCTTTTTGACCCTTTAACTGCCTGCTGAACTACATGCCCACACTATCACATAGACAGAAAGAAATTCCTTTTTTTTTTTTTCAAGATTTTATTTATTTACTTGAGAGAGAGTGAGAGAGAAGAAATTCCTTTATGTCTTCACCCGGGTAGAGTCAATCAGAACTGCCAGGGGTAAAGCAGTCATCAAGATGAAGTTTGTCATTCTCACAGCTGGCATCCTTGTGTCTATATCCTCCTCATTGTCACCCTGACAGGCACTCTTTTATCACCAGAGATGAAACAATTTTGATGTAGTTAGCAACAGGTGCCATGGGCACCCATCAGGAATCGGGAGAGAGGAAAACCCCAGAACAAGGTGACGACAGAAGCTAGGAAGCAGAGTGCAGAGGAGTGGATGGTGGAAAGCTCTGTTAGTGCAGGCTGGCATCGATGTGGGCTTGTGTGCATGAGCTGAAAGGGAAAGAGAGTTTAAAAAGGGGGAGACACGGGACAGCAGGGTACCAGCTGTGACCACCTTTATGCTTGGCCTTTACCATGTAGTTTCATGTAACCTTCAGGAACAACCCTGTGAAATGAGTTCTAGTATTTACGTTTTATTTGAGAGGCTCAAAAAGTGAGAGAACTCAGATGGTTTTTTTCAAGTCAAACAACTTAAATAATCAGGCAGAAAGTAAAATGTCATTTTGCTTTCCTAAGGTGGTTTTACCCATTTGAAGTCCCTTTGGAAACCCTAGGGAATGGGAAGAATCTTTCTGGGTTCTGCCAGCTTCCTCAGTGAAAAGCCCAGGCATCCTGCCTGGAAAGTTGGCTAAAAAGCTGCACTATGATCCTCTTAGATGTTTAAGCTCTTTGCTCAGACGGCAAACTTGATTTGCCTTAAACTTAGTTTAGCTTTGGTAAGCCCTTCTCTACTTCTTGACTCCCCTTCCCTTTCCCCAGCCCACTCCCACACCTCAATCTCAGTCTGCTTCTGGATGGACTTTGTAAACGAGATCCTTAAGAGAAAGAGTTTGAGTAATCTTACAAAGATACACAGGGAGATCACCTTGTCAGTGAGAAGCAGAGTGTTTGAGGTTGGAATTCTCCCTTACAGATTTCTCTCACTTCTCTGACCTCTAGTGCCCTTGTCCTTAGGCTCACTCTAAAATTTCTAGTACATTGAATAATGTTCAGAGACAGAGAAGGATATTCCAAGAGGCATTAACTTCTTCCACATATAGCTCTAGGGTCTGAATTCAGGTCCCTGTCTTAAATTTTTTTCCTACACCTCTATGTCCAAGACACTCAGAGAATCCACTGGTTCTCATCCAGGACTCCAGGACCTCTCACTATAGGACCGTTTGTTAATGTCTGGAGATATTTTTGGCTCTTACAGCTGGGGGAATGCCAGCGCCATCTAGTTAGTAGAAGCCAGGGGGTTTCTACAGCCACAGCTGCAGGGGTGGTGGGATGGGCAGGACTGAAGGAACTGCTGATGGACTCTGGGGAAGGAACGCATGTGGGATCTGTGGAGAAGAGGGTGTAGGAAGTGTCAGTCCTCAGCCATGGCTGTTCTACCTTGGCTGCTATGGTGCTGGAGTTAAGAGTCATCTTTTAATGGATATGTATGTGGTGATAGAGGAAACCATCAAAAATGATGTAATTTATAAATCTTAGGGAAGTTGGAAAATCTGGGGGTTGACTGTGTAAAAATAGTTTGGGCTATGGTTATTTTTGAAGTGAAATAAATTATGAATAATTATCACTTGCCCGTGTCATTAAAAATACCACGTTGATTTTTTTTGTTAAGTTTTTTTTTTATTATTGCAACTCTAAAATCTGTTTTTGCATTTGCCTTTTTCATTTGCCAGTAACATGATTGTTAGTTCTCAACTTTTAAAAAAGAGAGAGGCAACATTGTTCCCACCTGGAATCAATTTTTCCCCCCTTTTCTATTGGAATGAATCTCGTGGTTACAAGGGGCCCACACAACCAGTACATTTACCCATAGTCATTTAAGACTGCTGATAAATATAAAGTATAACTCTATTCCTACGACTTCATGTCAGTGCCCTTTACAATTCTGATCAGTCCCGAAATTACCTTGGCCCTTTCAGTGTAATCCCAGGTCTGCCCATGTTAGAGATTGTGGGGCAGTAAAGCTCTCTGCAGTGAACTGAGGTGCTCCCAAGTCTTCCCATTTGAAAGAAACTCACTGCATGATTCTCATCTTCCTGCCATACCATTGGTTTTGACAAATTATCTGGAAAAATCTGAGGACATTATTATCTTGCATACATGTGGAACATGTAACTTTTCTCCTCCAGTTGTTTGAATGAAAACTTTGAACTATATTAAGTACATTGGATTAAATGTCACATGTCAAGCCCTGATGTTTTCTCTTCCCTATTTATCTAGTTTGCCTTGAAACGCATCTAAGGTATAGATAGTGCTTGTAGTGCTCAACAGTTCACTTTAAAATAAACTAGAACATCATGCTACTCTGTCTACCATATTTAATCATGATCAATATGTCATGAGTAAGTGTCATGATTAAATAACAATTCAATCAGCCACTTGGGGGTGAGCTAACATATCATTGGCACAAAGAACAAGAAATTCTAGGGGAGCAGTTGTTCCAAATTTGGGGGGACTATTATTGTTAATTCTGCTGTTTATAAGATTCTTAGTTATGGCCCACGGGCATGGTGGCAGTGTTTTGTTTCATTTCTTTAAGCTTGATGCTTAGTTTTATCACAGTATAGCTGTCATGTGATGCTTTAAAAGACCTTAAGAGATTTGTTCATCTTTATTTTTAAATATTTCAGACATACGCTTTTTCTGCTCAGACCTCATTTTTATATTACATGGAGTATTTTCTTCAATGAATAGTATTTAATCTTATTGTGGATTAATGTTTCCGATACTATGATTTTAAAACCTGTTGTAGTCAACTCTAAAACTGTTTCCATTGTGCTTGAGAAACAAAGGCTTTGGAGGAAAGCAAAGATAGGCCATCTCTGCTAGGAGAGTCTTTTCCCTCATTATTTCTTGTGCAGATGAGTTCTACATTCTACCTCCTCTTCTGGCCACTCTTCTTGGTATGTCTGACCAAATGTATATTCACATCTTAAGCAAAAGCCTTTCAGGCACATGAACCTGAGAGTCCACCAGCCTCTGGCTTCTACCCAACATTAAGATGTCAACAATTGGAATTGAGGTTCCTAATTTGAGAATTGTGCTAATACATTTATTAAGACATTTTAGGTCATTGAATGTGGATATACAGATGAACTCTGATTTCAGGAAATTTCACCACAGTAACATCTTGAATGATTAATATTGAATCACTCTGAGTATCTTTAAATGTGCCGTAGTGGTAATAAACACCGATAAATTGATAAACAGAATCTTCCACAGTGGTTTCTGAATGTAAAATGTCTCTTGTTATTAATGCTTCACAGACTGAGTGATGATGAATCATCCCCTGTTAATATCTACTATTAGCAGATATTATTAAAATAATATCTACTCTTTTATCTGTAATAACCAGCTCTTTAGAAAAATTATACACTGATCCTTAAGAATTCAAGCTTTTCGGGTGCCTGGGTGGCTCAGTGGGTTAAAGCCTCTGCCTTCAGCTCAGGTCATGATCTCAGGGTCCTGGGATCGAGGCCCGCATCGGGCTCTCTGCTCAGCAGGGAGCCTTCTTCCTCCTCTCTCTCTCTGCCTGCCTCTCAGCCTACTTGTGATCTCTCTCTCTCTCTCTCTGTCAAATAAATAAATAAATAAAATCTTTAAAAAAAAAAAAGAATTCAAGCTTTTCATTCTGGCCAAGGCAAAATTCCACCTCAAAAACTAAACAGAATCAAGATGAACTGCAGACCTTGAAAAGATAATTTACAAGGCTCGGAGAGCTTTTAGACATGATGGGGATATGTTTATGCTTAGTTGTGTCCACAGCTTTAACAAGCCTTTGTTAGGCACCTGCTAAATGCTAGGGTCTGAAGGAGGAGGAGGAGGGAGTGGACAACAGTGCAAAGTGCATCTTGTGGCGGGGGNGGTTTTGGGGGGGGGGGGGGGGGCGGGCATTAAACAAGATAAAAACTGTGAAAAGAATCATTTGACTTTGGTGACCTAATGAGCAGTTTGGAGAGCATGACTGGGGCAGAAGCAATGTGGAGTGAGTTGAAGTGTGATTACCAGTTTAGAAACTAGACACATTTGAGAAGTTTGACTTTCAGGAGGAGAAAAGAGAAGAAAATTGTAGAGAGGTGGATTGCTTTGTTGACAGTAGGATATGTTTGGACAGTATTTCAGTTTTGATATTTAAAGAGTTTGACAGTGCACAAGAGAAGAAAGAGAACCATATAGTTAGCTTCTAAAACCAGGGCAATCTGGTCTTGTATCAGAGGAAGGTATAAGCCTCCCTTAAAACAGCGTGTGGAAGATGGGTGGGCAGGCAGTTTCTAAACTACAATGCTTTATATTCAGAAAAAATCGGGGACTTAGTCTTGTAATGAGAATCACAAATTATTTTCTTTTAATCAAAAGTAATTGCTTTTTATAACACTTTTGAAGTGTTCTTTATCTGCCATGTACAGGCTGTTATGTCTCCGAATAATCTCTCAGGGTTATAAGAAAGTAACAAATTTTTTAAGATACTTTATAACATGAAAGAATTTTAAAATGCTCAGGACTTTGTATAATAGTTCATCTTAACCTCATAATTTAGGGGCCATTTTGCTCCCAGCTTATTTTGGATTTTCATGATCCATAGCTATTTTTTTCCCCGATGGCTTTTTACTTTCTGATTTTCACTTCCTTCTTTTGTTCAGCAATAGTAATTACTCTTGAATTATTAATTGTAGAAATAAAGCAGAAATAATATAAAACCAAATCTGGCATAAGTAAAATATCTTTTGGTTTATCATGAAAATTCTCATTTTTGTTTTGCATGTAACTGAGGATAAAGATTATGGACTAAGCCTAATTCCTTGTACATTCCATCATTTGAGACATCTGAGATTTTGAGGAAATTGTGTTACCTAAGGAAGTCACTTAGTCATTCTAAACCTCATTAATCTTATCTATAAAGTAAGAATAATAATGCCTGTTTGCAGACTGTCTGTCCCATTTTGCAGAATTATTATGAGGTCCATCTGATATAATGTCTGTAAACATGTTGTAAGCTGTAAAATATTTTAAAATATATTATGATCTGAAAAATATTAGATCTCGGGCTCTTCTGGTCAGTTAGAAGCTCCCCTTTGACCCTAAAGCACGTGGAAAGAAATGTTCTAGGAAATGAACAGAGCTAGCATGGAGCTTTCCAGTCATCATTTAAGCATCATTGACTGATAAGTCTCCTTGCTACTCTAGAGCTAATTTAAAAATGTCCAAGAAACCGTCTCTTTTGGGGGGAAAAGTATTGCGGTTGATAAACTGCATATCATCTGTCCATAGTGTAATGTTTAAAAGTGCCAGCTCAGAAATTAGGTTGTCTTGACTTCAAATCCTGGCCACACCTCTTAAGTAGCTAAATGTCTTGGGTAAGTTTAAACTCCTAGTGCCTCTGAAAATTTTAACTCAGAAAAACAGTATTATTAACAGTACTATTTTGCAGAGCAGTTACCTGTTAAATGAGATAACAACATAGTGTCTGCCAGTTCTAAGGACTCCACTGATTAGCCTCTATTAGTTAGCTATATTATGTGCATGGAATTCACAGTAATATGAATCCATATAGAAAATAATATTTCTTTAAAGAAATATTTCTTGTAAAATAGTACATTCAAGGAATTAAATTTTAAATAACCTAGTACTGACCAGATCTTTTCATTTGAGTATCTTTGCACATGGGACTTTAAACCCCTTGGGAGGAACACTGAATCTCTTTGAATCGTTATAAGAGTTTACTTTTGGGGGGTACCAAATTTATACCTATTAAGTAATTTCCCACCTGCCTTTAGCCCAGCAGTGATATTGGTGATTCTTTCTTTAACCAAAAAAGATTTCACAATACTGTATACTATGCTAAATAAATAAATAAAAGCATAACTCTGCTCTATAAAGGCTGAAAGCCTGTGGTGCCAAATGTGGCCACTAGAGGGTGCCGGATAGCCGGCGACCTAGCCCTTTCTTAGAGGCTGAGCTCTTGCCCTTGTGAGAGGGGTTCAGAAGCTGCCACTAATCATACCTGCGGAGCTCAGTGATGTCATGTTTTCTCAGTTCCAATCACCATTGATCTGAGAGTGGCCCATCTTCCTTCACAGGAACCAGGGATTGAGCTGGAAGCCTATCCCCCTCCTTTGTAAAACCGTTAACATTTTGAGCCGGTCAAACTTTCACGTGTCCCCCCCCCCCGCCCCCGCCTCTTTCAGGAGAGGTTCGCTCATTCAGAAATCGCTTTGGTTAAAATTCAGTGGATTTAGGAGGATTTAATTTTATTCCATCCTACTACTTCCACTTTTGCTGCTCTCAGGTATCCTAGAAGTTAATTTCTTAGTGAGATTTAAGAGATTTTACAAAATAGTTACCAATTATTCAATACTTGGTCACTCTGCAAAGTTAAAAACCCACCGCTTAAAAATCAATAAACATCGCCTTCTTTTTTACACTTAGAGCAGAGATTCGGCAGGGGATGGGGGACCTTCCACTGCTGTCGACCTAGCAAAACTTACCTAATAGGAAATTTTGCCTTCTTTATTATTGGTATAATTCAGGATGACACTCATTAAAGGCCAATAAAAAAACAATTTCTGGTGATTGAAAAACCATAGAAAACTAGGCGCTAGCAAACAAAATCTGCAAGTGCCTTGGTATTTTAGCGAGAGTATCCTCTCCCCCTTCCTTGGACAGCATAGTCCAGCACATTCAGCTGTTGTGACTGTCTGGTGGGCTGAGAGAATGAGGGTGGTCTACTTAGAAAGCTCTGGAGTGAGTAAGGGTGAGAGGAGGCTTTGCGCACGCCTCTGAGGAGGGACCAGTACCTGTTTTGTCCCGCTGGGTGGTCGCCACAGGACTAGGGTGAGCCTGCTTGACACTTACAAGATCATGCACTTTGGTTAAAAGAATTGTAGCAGGAACAGTTTCATTCACATGGATGTTCCCAACTAAAAGTAGGCTGGATGTCATGGGAACCCAGAAACGGACAGTGTTGTGTGGGCCAGATTGCAGTATTTGCAATAGTTAAATCAGTGGGAAGGTAATTCCTTTGTGTGCAGTATTTTTAAAATGAATTCATCCTTTCTGGTTATTGTACCTCTACTCTGAATCTAACAAGGCAAGGAAATTTCACTCACCGTACTGTTGTGTAAGAATGCTTGGGGGGGGTGCGGGGAAGAATGCTTTGGAGAATTCTGGCATCTCTTGGTACCAGGTACCCATCGCTAGGTCTGTTAGGTCATTTCTTAAGGATTGGAAGTCACATGATATTGTATGTTAACACAAAATAATGTCAGGGGGTGCCTGGGTGCTCATTCAGTTAAGTGTCTGACTTCCAGCTCAGGTCATGATCTCAGGGTCCTGGGATCGAGCCCCACATCGGGCTCCCTGCTCAACTAGGGAGTCTGTTTCTCCCACCCTCTGCCTCTCTCCCTGCTCATGCTCTCTCTTTCTCTCATAAATAAATAAAATCTTTAAAAAAATAATTTCAGAATAATTATCCACTGGATTAGCTACTTTTTGAATAACAGCATATGCCAGTCACTGGCTGAAAACATCTATGGAAAGTTCCTCAAGAGCACATTGAATTTAAGAGCCATATACTTTTTTGTTACTTTTCTACAGGAGGTAAACCAACAGTATGTCTTTCATTTTATCCATAATTAAAGATGCCTTTTTCCTTTTATCCTTATTAAAATTGGACTTTTTAAGACTGAGCTGAAATTTCATCCTGCAAAATAAAATGTTAAGATTTACTAGCAAAACTACCTCATATAAATGTATATTATTCAAGCCAGAGCTCACATTCTGATCCCCAAGTTTCCACTAGTGACCACAATCTCCTGGCTTCCCAGGAGATGCAAAGTGAGATAAGCCAGTCTTTGTGAAGTCCCTCAATCTAAGTTCTCTGCCTCTGCTTTCATGTCCGCATTAGTGGTGAGTGCAGTCAGAAAGCAGGTGTTTGGCTCAAGGAAAGATCTTGCCAAAACTCTTGTGCCTCTGAAAGAGGTGATAGCTTGTTCCAACTCAGTGCTGGAAAGTTCTGGGAACATTTGGGAATGTACTCATTTTACAAGGTGGTATTACAAACACAAGTTTGATGCCATGTTCTCTATTAAATTAGTTGATACCAAAACAATTTTTAAAAAATCTAATTTGGTGACTTTCTCAGACAAAAAAAAAAGGAAAAAAAAGCCCTCATGGAAAATTCATTTTACTGTAGTCTCTAAGTGTAAAAAAATTAGTTTGCAATAAATTTTTACTCTTAAGCGATTTTGTTTGCAAATGACACTGGCATATTACTTTGTCATCTTACTTTTCTGTGATTCATGCATATTAGGTGTCTAAGATGATGACATGCCCTATAAACACTGTTGTCCTTTCCCTAAACCAGAAAGTTGAAAGTTTGAAACATTTACATTTGTAAGTTGATGCCTCCCTCATAAGACATATATAAGTTAAATTTGCCAGTTCTGTGTATACTTCATCTCATTTTCTATTTTCTTTTAGATTAATAACATTTATGAACATATTTTTAAACAATTTTTTATGAAAGAACAAGGGCAGAAGCTGTCAACTTCAATTTTACTCAATTAGTGGTTTTGCTTTTAAGTTTGCATAAGACGGATTACTATTAAAATAGACAGGAATTTTTAATATTTCATAGGAGCCCTCCTATGCCTTTTCTTTTTCTTTTTCTTTTTCTTTTTCTTTTCTTTTTTAGAGAAGAAGGGAGAGAGGGGATAGGGGCAGAGAGAGAGAGAGACTCTTAAGCAGGCTCCACAGCCAGCACAGAGCTGGATACAGGGCTTGATCTCATGACCCTGAGACCATGACCTGAGCCAAAATCAAGAGTCAGATGCTTAACTGATTGAGCCAACCAGGTGCTAACCCTTTTTTCTTTTAAATCCCTGAATATCTTCACAGGGTTTTAATTGAATTTGCGGATTTGTCCGTTAATATCTGGGAAATTTAAAATACTGTTTCAGCCACAAATCATGCCTATCTAAAATTAATAATTATGTTAAAATGTTACCTTTTTGTCGAGCTTTATTTTCTCAGGCTCATGTGGCAAGTAAGGATGAATAGTTTTTTGTTTTGTTTTGTTTTTTAAAGATTTTATTTATTTATTTGACACAGAGAGAGAGAGAGAGAGATCAGATCACAAGTAGGCAGAGAGGCAGGCAGAGAGAGGAGGAAGCAGGCTCTTCCCTGAGCCTGATGCGGGCCTTGATCCCAGGACCCTAGGATCATGACCTGAGCCGAAGGCAGAGGCTTTAACCCACTGAGCCACCCAGGCGCCCGGATGAATAGTTTTGATCAAAATTTATTTTTGCTGGGCACCTGGGTGGCTCAGTTGGTTAATAAGCATCTGCCTTCAGCTCAGGTTATGATCCTGGAGTCCGGAGACTTCAGAGTCTGCTTCTCCCTCTGCCCCTCATCCCCACTCTTATGTTCTCTCTCTCTTAAATAAATAAATGAAATCTTTTTAAAAATTTTTATTTTTGCTCTCTTTTTAAAGACATTTTGCCATATTTTGAGTTCATATTCTTTTATAAATAGCTATCAGACCGCGATTCCTATTCTGTGGTATTTTAGAAGAACTACAGATACAGATGCCTCAAAACTAAAGTATTAGGAATCCTGCTTATTGTAGGTATTACTTCACTATTTTAAAAAATTATTGCAATCTGAGTTTCATGATTTCTGGTTTTCAGCTGACCTCTATTTCATTTTAAAACTCTTGTTATAGATTTGGTGAAGTAAATGTTGCATCTTTGTGATAGGAAGATGATCATAATTTAAATCGTCAGAATAAGTATTGTGATATTGCCGCAGTAGAAAATTGTATAAATGGTTGCACTTGGTGGTATTAGTGAGAAATCTGTCTTCCTGGAGCATTTCATTCAATGCACGTTTGCCCAAAGAGTAAACTGTGGTATTTATTATCATTTTGAAGAACTGTTTTTTGACAGAAGCCATCTTTCTAGAACAAAATGAGTCAAAATCAAAATCTATGATTTGGAGCATGAGACTATCCGGTAGTGGAATGAATGAAATATGCTGGCAAATAGCCTGATTTTCCTTGATACTCTTATTCTTTACTTTTTCTGTTGCCACACATTAGCACTGGAGCCCCTAGCTGTCGACTGCAGGATCTCATATTCTGAGCAGAGCCACCAACAATTGAAACCAGACAGCTTTCTCCAGAGTTTACTAAGAATCCCACCATCTTTCTTTCATTGAATAAATATTTATTAGGTACCTGTTGCAGAGAGTTTTCTAGGCATTGGGGATGTAGCTATTGCAAAAGTTCCTATCCTTATGGAATTCCCAGTCTGGTGGTCTAGTTAGTGGAAGAAGAAAGTAGCCCTCTTCTTGCTTAGATTAAAGTCGGGTGAGGGGGGATGTCTTCCAGTAAGCCAGTCACAGGAATCTTGGTGCCTTTAGGCAAGGGAGGTGGTCATCTACTCTCCCAGCCAGCGGCTTGCTAAGCTGGTTGAACCTGCAAACCTACCGATGTGCCGCTAGAGCAGAGCTTGTGAGCAAGTGCCTGGGAGTCTGAGGGGTAGACAGAAAGAAAAGATGTCTGAAAAGAGAGAGAGAGAGAGAGAGAGAGAGAGAGAGAGAGAGAGAGAGAGAGAGAGAGAGATATGATGTCTGTTTTTCTCTGAAAGAGTTGTGTAGGTAGGGGACTTTAGCAGGTCGAGCCGAGGCCTGCGGGCTAACTGAGGGCTATGGTGGAGCGTGCTAGGAAAGAGACTAGGGGACCTCTCCCCTTGGGTCCCAGGGGCCCTTGGAGAGTCTAGAGAACAGATGTCATAATCCTGTCAAGAGGGCTTCCAGGCCAGAGGAGACAATGCCCCATCCAGAGAGCTGTCCCCCTCCAAGAGATGTGAGCACCAGAGTAATAGCAGCCACCACATCAGGCAACCCCCCCAAACCCCTTCCACACAGACCACCAGTAATCCGCCAAACCAGAGCAGGACCGAAACCTCCTTCCACTGACAAGTAACCATGTCCATCACAGGATCCTGGTTTCCTTCCCAGCTCCCAGCACCAGAGGAGCTGGACCTTAAAAAGAGATGGGGAGAAGGTTCTAGATGCAGACAGCATCTCTTCCCACTGCAACCCTCTTGGTTTCTCTGTGCAAGCTCGTACTGAGGGAAGGGACAAAGTTTATAATTCGTCTGGACTTTTAACTAAAAGTGACCAAAAATCAGTGAGATCCGCCCAAGATTCCTTAAGGGATGTGTCAGGGAAATTTGGCATAGCACAGCTGGAAGAGTATGACTGGAGAAAAATGAAACTCTTTTAAGTTTATATAATAGTTACACAAAGATTTGACTGCCCAATAAGCTAGTTACAGATATATTTTAAGAACTGTCTTTTAAATGTTTACTATATTCCGTAACTAGTCATATAGTTAATTTTTAAAGAAAGTATATAAACAAAGTTAATCATTTAATTTGTTAATCTCATTTATAGCTTTATCAATGTTTAAAAATATTCTAAGATTGATCAGAATCATTGAGAGAAGGCTCATCTTCCCCTTAATAGATCTAGATATATTTAATTAGTAGTTTGGTTTTTGAGTTACTCAGATTTTGTTGTGTTGGGCCTAGAATTTTAGAGCTGCTTACAATATAGCAGAGCTATGCATGAATTAACTTTTTCCTGATATTTTTAGCAGCCAGAACTACTACTAGAAACTGAAAAGCATAAAAGGAATGGGTGTTCAACTGCTATTGAGGAATGCAACTAAAATTTCATCATTCCTTTCCCCATGTGGGTGGCTCAGATTTCTCCAGGTCAGGATCATTGTGGAAATGTTCATCAGCTCTTGCTCAGCGCTAGATCCAAGCTGAACACAACATGAAGGCAGCTACGGGACAGTCAGAATGGGCACAAGCCAAGTCTTGCTTTTAGGGCAAGGGGGTGGGGGGGAACATGTCTTGTTGGTTGTCACAGCATATCTCTTATTGATAAGATTATAGCATCTGTCCCAAATCACTACATAAAAATGTGTTTATTTTGCTAGAGAACTGATTAAATTAAATGCTTAAACATATATGTGCTTATTTCGTAAGACCAATTATAGCTAAAATACATTAATAACTTATGCTCCACATGGGAGCATATAAAAGATAGTGTTTTTAAAAGCAGTATGTCCCTATTTTTAATCTGTAAACAATCTGTTAGGAACTGTTTTATGTGCTGTCTGGATGTTGAAGTGCTTTAGTTCTTGGGAGACCGAAAACAGCTCTTGGTAGACTTTAATCCCAATTTATGTCAGTGGGTTCAGTGTGGTCTGTGAGGGCCTGCATGAACACCTCTAGCTGTGTGACCTAGGGTGGATCACTTGGTCTCTCCGGACATCCTGACCTATAAAATAGGGTTGGTAATATCTACCCCATAAGGTAATTGCTAGGAGTAAATGACTTAATGCCCACAACATTGTACATGATCAGTAGTTGGCACTTTTCCCTTCTCCACCACTGATATCCACAAGAAATGTTTTTTTTTCCCCCTTTTCTTTGGGAATACAAAGAAAATCGAAATGTCTTAAATTTACTCTAGATGCTCTGAGGTTAAACAGATGCTTCATGCCAGTTTCTAGTTAGAGTCCCAGAATATTTACGGTCATTTGGTCAATCAGCAGAAGACAGGGGCGCTCAGCTCTAACAACCTTGCATGTAATCCTCCATCCAGGTAGGTAAATAGCGTCTATTTTGGGAAGAAGGCTCTGCCAGTTAGATTAATGTTAATGCAGGTTTAAAGGGCATGTTTTACAAGGGATTTACAATGAAGAATTCCATTTTTATTCTGTAGTGTGTCAAGTGTCTGAAATTACCACAATCTTCATTATTTTTGTAAGTGTGTATTTTAAATCTATATATATGGTTCTCTTTAACAGACTTCATACTAGTTTGGATTGACTTGAGGGTTCTTTTATTGTATTCTTCTCAGCCTGGAAAGTAAATCAGGAAATGGTTTAATATATTGGTATTTTAACTGTTTTTAACTTTAAGTGTCCTACATATTAAACCTGTCGCTCAGTCTTTTGGAAGAAGGCCCCTTACCTGTTTATATATATCTAAACTAATCAGTGGACTTGACTGGATTTTCTGCTAGTACTTTCTTTGGTGCGTTTCCCACTCTCATTTTTAGCAAAATGAGTGTGGCAGCCTCCATGAACAGTGTTTTGTAAAACCAAACCAGATTTTGTTCAACACAGTAAAAATGTGAGCTAAAATGAAATATTAGGGGGAAAAGGAATATGTTGCTCCAGGCCACAAACAACTCAAAACAGTCTGAGGCATGCACTGGTAAATCTTACAAAATGCTATAGGCAATTCAGCATCAAAATTGCCATAGAAAATTATTGTTGTTAGCCATTCTGTTGATAGTTCATATTGTTAGAATTGCTAGCAGATGGGAAAATAGATGAGTCAGGATACAGTATTAACAATCCACATTTTTTTAATCACAACCCACTAATAAGGTCTGTAGCATCTGTGAGATTTATTTAAACAGTTGCTAGGAAGAGTTTGTT
This sequence comes from Ailurus styani, assembly GCA_002007465.1. Classification (NCBI taxonomy): domain Eukaryota; kingdom Metazoa; phylum Chordata; class Mammalia; order Carnivora; family Ailuridae; genus Ailurus; species Ailurus styani. The sequence continues at coordinate 4,727,286 of LNAC01000064.1, forward strand.
TTCCCAGTAAACACAGCAAACCTTGTACAGGATTTTCTTGATTGACTCTTTGACTAAATGTGTTAACATTAACATATAAGACTGTTTGCTTCATTGTGATGGTGTCTGGTTTATTTTGACAGACTGATTATACCAGCAACTCGTGGACCCATTAAGTCTTAAATGTTATCACATTTATGCATTTAAAAACTTCATAATCTTGTTTCTGCTACTTTTCGAGAGTAAGACTTTTTAAAAACTCCCATGTAGTTAGGACTACTTTTGACAAAACAAAGTAATATAAAAATCTAAGTGATTTCCTCCGAGAGCTTTTAAGATGGTATTATTTTAGAAAGTAATTCACTCTTATCGCTTGAATGTGATATTTTGGGTTTTTATAATAGATTGGATATATAAACTTGCAGAAAATTCTAATGTTAGTGACAACTCTTCCTGATCGATAATTAGCAACTTTTCAATACTTCTCACAGTTGAGAAATAATTCTAATGACTAGAAGTATGACCTGTCAAAATTATCAGTTTATAAGATTTAATCTTATTTTCCATCTTCTCATGTCACTGAGTTGTTTATGCTGCTGTTTGATGCAAGAGCTAGCAAGTGAGTTATTAATTTGCATATTTTTTATTTGGATTTTCTTTTTTTTTAAGGAATACTGAGAAATATAATTTTTTTTGGATATTGACCTATAATCTTCTTACTCTGGATGAAATGTGATAATCCAGGACAATTATTAACAAAATGGGCTGCACATTCAAACTGTCACTTATGTACCAAACTATACCAAGTTTCAAACAAATGTTGACTTCTACTGGAAAGTAGTTTTGACTTTTTCATTTAACTTATAAACAATTCATCCATCTACTCATCTATCTAATTATTTTTGTTTAAAAGTTGAGCTTTTTATTTAAAGCCTTTCACTTGTTTTAAACAAACTTTTTATAAGAGCTGGGAAATCCTAGTCTACCAAACTCTCCTGAAACTTAAAGAGGATGGTAATTCTATCTCTGGCTAAATTTCTGCAGTTTATTTCATTCTAAAAAACTGCTGTTTTAAAAATGTCATCTGCAGGGTTTTCTGTTCGCTGTGGCCTTCATAGCTGAATACTTAAAAAATATTTTTCCTTACAGCTTAGGTTGAAGACCCTAGAAATTTCTTAGCAACACACCCTCCCTATTCATGGAGTCAACATTTTGAACCCTCTGGCAGTGCTAGATTAAAAATATCAAACTTGGTATAATGAAAAAAATGCATTGATCTTGATCGAGGTCAGGTCGTATCTCTGCCATCAGCCAGGAGTGTAATTTTGAGCAACCTGGCTCCTATTTTTCTCACCCAAAACAAGGAAGCTGGAGTAGGTCACCTCTGAGGTTTGCTTTTGCAGTAAGATTTAGTAAGTTTTAACTCATAACCCAGCCTTGTAGTTTCTGCGTCTGTTAAACAATGGTTTGCTCATACGCGGTGGTGTTTAATAATCCCAGATTCCAGTGTGTTTCTCTGAGGCCCATATGATTCAATTTAACTGACCTCAGTTTAAACTCTTTTTATGAAAATTGAATTTATTCTGTGCCCTTAAGATGTCTTGCCCCTGGTCTTTGTCATTTCAAATGTCCAAGAAAAGCAAAACTTCTTGTGAATGGAAAAACATTGCCTTGGGTAATAAAATAATGTTCCGAAGCTCATCTCCATTTCTGTGACTGTGTATTTGAAGAAGTTCTATCTTTGCTTTCAGACCTTTCGTCTTACTGCTCATCAGCTCATTGAGTCACTTAATCAGGTTATATATCCTTGACGTTTGTAACGATTGTCAGACTCTACAGTATTCTTTCATAACGTTAAGACCTGAAAATTTAAGAATCATTGTTAGTTGTGCGAGTTCTGTTATCGTTAAAATCAAAACCAAATTTTATTAAGTAGAATGAGCCTAGAGCATCTAAAAGCCATTTCTGGATGAATTATTCATTTTTGCACATTTGTTCACATACAGTAAAAAACCACAACATATGCATATCCTAAAATTTTCTTTACTGACTTGACTTCTGGAACTCTAAACTGACAAATGTAGACCCAGACTTGATACTCCAACTCTGGTTTACTCTGCATTTATTTTGGTCTTAGTCATCTGGCAGATGGCTTTGGTCATACAGCTACTTCGTGTTCCTTGTATTGTAGAAAGATGGTTCGTAAGTTACATTTCTTTCCTATATTTAAAAAAATATAAATTCAAGTTAATTTACCATGAGCTCTGTTGATCTATTAACATAACAATTCTGAAGTGATTTCCCTTCCTTTTTGTGAAGATTTTCAAGAAACCTAATTTTAGCAAATGAAACTTTTGTCACAATAATATTGATAATCATTCAGGAACCTCAACGCTTCCTTCTAATATTATCCTCATTAGCCCTTAAATTGTTTTAATTTGGATTAGTATCTTATAAGGGTGATAGTAGCATTGTTTGATATTATAGGGCCATTTTTATCATTATGAGTGTCCATAAAATGTTACCTGGTTTGCAACCTTATTTACTACTAAGCCATTGAGGAGTACTGCTCTCCAAGAGATTGGAAAAGTTGCTTCTGCCACATTTTCCTCCCCAAATCATTTTCATGTCTGTGGGAGGCTCGATAGCTACAGAAATACAGAGTGCTAAATATATTTTATTAGGGCTTAATCGTAAGTCAAAACCCAGCCAGAAGTTCACGTCTATAAATCATACCCACTGTATAAAAAGTGGAAAGTTCTACCAGTTAACCTCACATTTTTTTAATCTAGATGACACCATAATCTAGTTATTTAAAAATCTGCTGTTATTTCTTTTCTGTTAACAAAACAAAAGAGCCTCTGATCACAAATGTTGACATTTGGGGATTATTTTCTGTTGGGTAGGGTTTGGAGATTATTTTCTGTTAGGATCTGTCAATCCTAAGATCAAGGAGAAAACCTTCTTGTCCTGGATAATCTTACCCTCATCACGGGCTTCAGTTATAGCCTAAATGTTGATGATTCCCCAAATCTGTAGCTTTATTCTCTTTACTGGGCTTCAAAACTCCAAATTGCAATCCATATCTGATGTCTCCACCTTGATGCTTTGTTCATCTCTCAAACTCAGCAAGACTAAAACTCAATTTGATTTATCCCCTACCGTATTAATGATAACAATCCCTACCTCATCACCATAGCTTAAAGCCAGAATGACCCTGTCCCTCCCTTCTTCCTGATCTTTCTTAATCAGTCAACAAAGAAAGCCCTATCAATTCTCCTTCCAAGTCTCTCAGATCCCTCTCTTCTTCTCAATCTCCACTTCCTTTTTCCTGGTCCAATCCTTGTCCTCTCTCTAGACTGTTGTAGTAACCTGTTCACAGGCCTTCCTGCCTCCATTCCCCCCAGGCTAACCCACTTTCTATACCTGCTATTGGTTATATTTTTCTATCTCATATATGGTCGTGTCACCAGTTCAAAATTATCTAGCATTTCTTTCTTGGCTACAGAAAGTCTGTAGCAACATTCTTAAGGCCCTTAGCAATCTGACCTCTGCCCTCTGTCTTGTCTCATCTCCTGAGCCCTGCCCGCCACATCCCAGCAGCCATCTGTGGTCTCCAAGGATGCCAGGTATTTGTGCAGCTTACACCTTTCTACTCATGCTTCCATTCTCCCCTGTCCTATTGCCCATCTTCTCAGCGTCCCCGTCCTTCAGTGCATTAGCTGCGCATGGACCGCTTGCCAGCTAGATTGTAAGTTCCTTGTGGGAGGTAGAGTGTTTGTTTATTTCTGTATCCACAGTGCTTGGTCCAGGAAAAAGAATAAATATTTTAATAAATGAGTGTTCTGGAGTTCTTGGACAGCCCACCTGAAAACATAACTGTATATGTTTCTTACATAGGTGCTGATTTCCTGTAACCTCGACCTTACAGAACCACAAATTTGAAATCATATTTAAATAAAAAAACAGGCGTTACAAGCTTCAGGACTAAAACCATGTTCTATCTTTTCTGAAACAGTGTCAGGCTCTCATTAATGTATTTATTCTTATTTAGTGTAATGCCTTATAAGATTAATTGCTTTTCTAGTTCCCAACAGGCAAACAAGCTTGCAGTAAAGGGAGAATGACATATGTCTAATGAGGGCCATGAAAAGGGGCTGACAGCTTTCTCTCAGATGAAGATAAAAAGCCAAAAAGGAGAGAGAAAATTAACACAGAGCACAGATTAGTGATAGAAATTAATAATGGTGATTCATCATCAAAGGAAGATTGCTTTAGGTCCTGGATCCTCTGCTTTAGAAGGCAACATATTCTGTAAAGTACTTTATAAGGATTTTTTCTTCAAAATGGTTGAAACAAAGTTTTTATCACTTAAAAAACTAAGATTTAGATACTTCACAAATTTACTTATATGGAACACCTAATTCCCTAACGATGCCGGATAATCGTTCTCCAACATCACAGACCTGTTTGTCACAAATTTTACATATTACAAATATAAAAGTCTATTAAAGGAGGGAAACTTGTCTTCTAAGTAGCTTCTTTCTCTGAATTCAGTCCATTACTGTAATATAATATTTATAAACTGTTGGTAATTTGCCCCACTAAGGTAGCATAAGCTACCTACAGGAATATCTTAATGCAAAAATTGTTTGCTTTGTTATATGTTATTTCTCCTAATCTTAGAGTAACCCATTCCTGAGTCATTTTTTTCTGTATTTCTATTTACCCACCCTCGCTCCATGATATTTAGCAGTACATACTGTTTAATAGTTTCTAAATGTGTGTACAGTCTCTAAAGTTTAAATAATTTTTGGACTGTCTGGCATGGAGACATAAACTCATGCCTAAAAATCAATTATGAAATAATAAATGACTCTAGAATCAATCAAATACTAAATTGTGTTGTTTAAATTATAAATGTTATATGGAAATTCAGAGATGGAAAGATGAGCGTGGGCTGAAAAAGAGACAAAGAGAAATTGGATCTTATGTAGACAGAACCCAGGCGTGTCTTTCTTGGGGAAACATAGCTGTGTGTGTTCTGTATTGGCCCTTCATCTCACCGTCATCTGTTCATACAGTTCAGAAAGTTCCAAGGCCCCCTGTTGGCTTATTCTTTACCCCCCCCCAGGGATTTGAACATATTTGACCACATAACAGATAGATGATTAATACTTGGTTTAAAAATTAATGAAGAGGGGCGCCTGGGTGGCTCAGTCGGTTAAGCGGCTGCCTTTGGCTGAGGTCATGATCCCAGGGTCCTGGGGTTGAGTTCTGCATCGGGCTCCCTGCTCAGCAGAGAGCCTGCTTCTCCCTCTCCCTCTGCCTGCTGCTCTGCCTACTTGTGTTCTCTATCTCTCTGTCAAATAAAATCTTAAAAAAAAATAAGAAAGAATAGAATACAGTACATTGTGTGTGTGTGTGTGTGTGTGTGTGTGTGTATAGAACGCATATAGTGATATGATATACTAAGCTAGATTCTGTTGATGATAGGGCATAGTTTACATATATATATACACCAGAATTTCTCATCCACCAAAGCAAGTGGTGCTCACCCTTCAGAGTCCTCGCCCTGGGAGCCCACATGCTCTTTCCCGTAACACTGTCCTGCCTTTATTTTTGGAAATCCTCTTTTGAATTTCCTTCTGAGTCTGTGACTCATTCTTTTCAGTATCCTCAGTGGTGACAAATCTTTTTCAATTGAGAATGGATTTGATTTTTAGAACCAAGAGTAACTGAGGGCCATGTAAGGTGAGTAAAATGGAGAACGAAGCTGAAAAATACTATTTTGGGTTAAAATTGACATGTTGACTAGAAAGTAATGAGAGCATTTTCTGATTTGGCTCATAAAATAACCAACGAGAATTCCCTTATTAAAACAAAAAAGAAGCTGCAAGTTTTATCATATTAAAACCAAGCCTGAATTCCTCTCATAGAATTTCCTGCTCTGGAGCAGATCGTGACTCCCTGAAGTCCAAACCCTGCTCTGCCCAGCTCAGGACCCCACCAGCCCCAGGTTCTGCAGTGACCTTAGTCCTTCCTCACCTTCCTCAGAATGGTGGCGCTTCCTCCTCAGGGCCCTGCTCATTGCTCTGAGACACCCCCCTTTTTTTCACAGACCAACACAGTGCTTGCTCCCTAAAGGAAATCTGCTCTCCATTGAATTTATAGTGAGGCTTCTCTTTTTTTGGTTGGCGATCTGTTTTTTAAAAAACACCAAAAGGGGCGCCTGGGTGGCTCAGTGGGTTAAAGCCTCTGCCTTCGGCTCAGGTCATGATCTCAGGGTCCTGGGATCCAGGCCCGCATCAGGCTCTCTGCCTACTTGTGATCTCTCTCTCTCTCTCTCTCTCTGTCAAATAAATAAATAAAATCTTAAAAAAAAAAACACCAAAAAACAGTGGATGCTTTCTGCAGGAAAGCATACCCATGAACATGCAGAATTTTGCCTGTGAGAAGCTTCTCTGTGGACTTGAGAACCTCTCACTGTAATCCGTAGTGCCTGCAGTAGGGGCTTGTGGCGGTCCCTCAGTGTTTCTAGTTCCTGATCTTACCCTTCTGACTACCTTGGGAGTTTCTTAGGGCAAGGAAATAGTTTAGTGCTTCTTCACTCTTCTTACAGTCCCTACCAAGATGCTGAGTATGTAATAGCATTCTGTAAATTACTGTGGTTGAACAGATGTTTTTAAACGACCCACCTGCTACCTTTGCTTTAATAGTTTCTGAAGACGGAGTTTTAGAATTTTTTTAATGTTAGTAAGATAAAGTCCAAGTATTAGGTTATATATTTCATGGGATCCTAAAATATGTTTCTCAGGAGATAATCCCTACATTGCTATTGTGATGTATAAATAATTACAGAAAAGCTCAGGATGCCACAGATCCTGTTAGGTGGAATGGATCTCATCCGCATACATGGGAAGCTTCTCTCACACAAAACCAGTGAAGGATGTGCTAGCGTTGTCTCCAGAAGGCAGCATAATTGAACTAAATCATTATGGTCAAACTATATCATTCAGTCAAATCTTATCATTATTGTCAAACTATCATGTATATGGTAAAAATTTGATAGTCAGTTTATCTTCCAATTGGCCAAGCCCATGTCAGAATTTACAGAGCACTGTTTATATCAGGCTTGGGATATTTTGAATCACAAGTTTAAAACCTTAAGGTATCAAAATGTTTGGGACAAAAGTATTCTAGATCATTTAATTTTCTGATTAACCCAAGTACTTTAAGCGTTTGGCAAAATGCAGGATAGAATGGTTAATTTAACCTAATTCAATCTCGTCACATTCTTGGGTGATCTCTGCAAGTGTTCACAGTTATGGCGGTGCCCCAGAGCTGGCAAGGATGTGAGAGATTAGAGTGAATATATCCGGGACATATCCTGAACGTCTGTGTGTTGGCACTGGTGGATTTGTCTCTCTTTTTAAAGAAAAACAAAAAAAACAAAAAACAAATACTTTTCATCAGCTTATTTTTTTCATTTGCTCTTTCCTAAAAGCAGAGTTTTTTGGTTTTTTGGGGTTTTTTTGCTTTTGTTGCAAGACAGCTTAAGGTTCATATAAGTTGTGGCTTCTTGGTTCTTCGGGGAAGGGATTCCTGTTTTAATTGTTGAACTGTATTTCAGAGACGATGTAAAGAGTTTGCTGAAATATTCATGCTAAACCCCGTTAGATCTTAACCTATTGTAGATCACTGTATTATGTTGATATCTTCATTTTTTTTTCTGTTTCTAGTTAAAAAATCTAAGTTTAGAAGAACTGCAGATGCGGTTAAAAGCACTAGACCCCATGATGGAACGAGAGATAGAAGAGCTTCGTCAAAGATACACCGCGAAGAGACAACCCATTCTGGATGCAATGGATGCGAAGAAGAGAAGGCAGCAAAACTTTTGAGTCTCGTTTCTTCTCTGTTTATTTCTTTAACTATTCTGGAGACCAAGAAACCACTAAGAATTGAAGGAATATTATTATTGGTTTTTTTTAATCCCTAAGATTTGTGCTCTATAACTAGGCAACAGTCCAGAACTGATGATGGTACTTACCTAGTCAATTCCCAAAAGGCAGAATTTACAACTGTAGCCACTATGTTTTCATTTTTAAATAATGAAAACAACAGACCTGTATTCCTCTCTAGATCTGTCAGCTGTGTACCAGCGCTAACAGTGTGTCCTGCAACGATTGCTGTGTTTAGAGACCTTGGAAATCTGAAGCTATTGTTTAATTGTACAGCACTGAAGGGCTTTATGTTACAATATTCTTTATTCTTGTTTCTAGTAGCTTATTTATTATATCCCCAGGTAAGCTTATTTATTTATGCTATTTCACTTTGTTTTGTTTTTTAAGGACAAGATCAGGATAGCTTTGGTGAAGGGAGGGGCATATTAATAGATGATAATGTACAACCAAATTATACTTTCAGCAGGGAGCTATGGGGTACATTCCTTGATTTCCAGGATAGTTTTCCAGTAGAAACAAAGCAATAATAGCAATAGCACCTGAATGGGCCAGACATTTTTTTATACTGAAGCAATAATTCCATTTTTACCTTCTGAAATTTTGTTTAATGTTTTTATTCTTGATGTTTGGTACAAATAGAACTATATATATTTAGGTCATACGGAGCTACAATGTTTAAAGCCAAAGAAATCAATGGAACCTTTGCACCAAAAATGTGCAGTAAATATTTTAAAAGAAATAAATCCTTAAGACAAATGTAATTTGTTAATATTGTTTCGTGTTGCATGTATAGTCTGATAGCCAAACTGTATCAAACTCTGTAATAAGTTCATCAAATTTATTTCTGTGAAAATGTGCTCAATTGTCACAGGACTTTTGTGTTGATTTCATTGATTTCCTGGAAATTGGTAAACATCATGTGCCTGACGATAACAAAATAGCAAAAACATTTGTACTGAACTGTGTAAGCCTTGGGGACTGAAAAAAAAAAAGATTAAAACCATTAAAAAGAAGCTCATTTCTAAGCTAAATGAACATTTGTGTGATTGAACTGGGACCAGTCAGTTCCTAAGCCGCATATGGCTGTCTTGACAGTGTTTGTTCTTTTGTGCGTTTAATTACTATGTGTAAATCATAAAGACAAATAAATTCTACTGTGCCTCCCAGCACATCTCATCTCTGTGTCTTTCTTGAAAACACACCGCCTGGATTCTGTCTTTTCCTGACACAGAAGGTATGTTAGGACAGGCTGGATGGTGCAGCAATAACAACCGTGAAGGTCAGTGGTTCAGCGTAACACAGGTAATTTCTCCCTGGGGCTCCGTGCCCATCCCAGGATGGGAAGCAACGCTGCCCCCGCCACCCACTCCCAGGACCTCCGCCGTCTGCACCATTGGTGGTCACCGCAGCGAGGGGAGTTGCTCGTTGATGAGTCTCAATGAGCTCTAGCCTACTGTAACCCACGTCAGGGGGCCACAGCTAGTACTCAGAACTAGCCCCATGGCCACTCCTAATTTCAAGGGAGCGAGGAAATGCAGCCTTACTGCGCGCCCGGGGGTTGGTGGGAGAGAAGGGAAATGCCAGCAGGTTCACTGAGGACCCCCACAGAAGGTGGAGCCTCTCTGGAGAGCTTCAGTTCCATTTTAAAATGGCAGTTGCTCCCCAGGCCGTGCCTTGGAGTAATACCTATCTCTGCTGAGTCCTTAACAAATAGTAAGTTGTGTGGTTGGATAGGAATTGTAAGATTGTTTTTTTTTAAGATTTTATTTATTTATTTGACAGAGAGATCACAAGGAGGCAGAGAGGCAGGCAGAGAGAGAGAGAGGGAAGCAGGCTTCCTGCTGAGCAGAGAGCCCGATGCAGGGCTCGATCCCAGGACCCTGAGATCATGACCTGAGCCGAAGGCAGAGGCTTTAACCCACTGAGCCACCCAGGCACCCCAGGAATTATAAGATTGTTAAACTAGTGGTGAGTATTGAGAAGTTTCTAAAGGTTATTAAAAATGAAGACTGAATTTACAGTATGTGCTTCAGCTACATCCTTATGGAGTCTACTTGGGATAGCAGACAGATCAGCTTAAGCACCTGACCCCTTTTTTCCCCTTTCTTAAGTGTTTTTCTTTTCGGTAACCTGTCTAACACCTTGCCTGATTTGATGGAATCAAATGACTGACTTGCTATCATCCAAGTAAAACCACCTACATGAAATGTCAAGAAACCTATGAAGATGATTTTTCTCCAGTTGGCTAAATTAGAAAATGTATGCAAATTAATTCAATGAGGCCTGTTAACCACTCTTACTAATTCAGTCTCAACAAGAATCCTCCTTTTAATAGTAAACATTGAATGTTCCAATCACATTGTAATTTGTATGTAAATAGATTTTATGCCCTATTGTTATTTTTATTCTTTATACACACACACACACACACACACACACACACACACATTTAAGAGAATTAAGAACAGTGAGCATATTTTTATTTTAGAGCCTCAGGAAGCTCCAGAATATTTTAGGATAATCTGTTCCAAAATTCTTCCAATCTTCTCAGTCCCTGTCCCCCCACCAATCAAAAGAAATAAAAGGAACTTATGGTGAGTTTTGAAAAACCAAAAGCCGTGAAGGAATGCTTCAAGTCTAGGTAAGCCTTGATTAGTCATGATGCCGAGGAAAGAATTTTCTAGTTATTTTAATGAGTTTAAGAAGAAGCCTCTTATTATCTTAACCTTGGCTTCTGAGAACATTCCAAAAATAGGTAAGTGTACTTTCTGCACACCCCCGTCCTTTCATAAATGCAGAATTGTAAATGTAATTGTAGCTAATGAGTGAGGATTCTGTCTTGCTGAAAAGCCAGCATCATTGTATATGTTGTCCTGTAGACGAGAAAGTTTTTTCTTTGATTTAGATGACTCATTTCTACAGACTTAGAATACAGCTTAGCTTATTTTAGCAATAATAGTTTTAAGTTCAGAATATGAGCTCATTTGGCCAATATACATTGGAGAAGAAAATGTTTTTATCTAAATGGATTTCAAAATAATAACATCTATTATCTGGGACATTTACTATTTGTCGGACACTATGCTAAACAACCTAACATGCATTACTTATGTGCTTTTGTATTTCTTTCCTCTGCTTATTTACTGAATCACATCCCCAAGGTTTAAAATCACTCTCTACTCACTGAAGGATATGTAGCTTCTCTAGCGGAAATTATATAATACATTAATAAGATGTTTTTAACTTAGCTACAGGAAATCTTTTCAAATTACTGACACATTAGCATTCAATAGGAATGCTATTTTGGTTTCCTATCCTGTATGTTAAAGATTAATGATTAAAATAAATCCTGAAAATAGTAATGATACAACACTTTAAATAGAGCATCATTTAATAAAAATAACTGGAGTTACATTGCATTACTAAATTATTATCAGGCATGGCATTTAATTAGGTATTTCATCAAAATGCTATTTCGGAGTACAAGCTACTTTTTTAGCCCCAAAGCCCAAGAATCAGGGGTCTAAAGAGAGAACCACTCTTCTTTGCTTTTGAGCAATATGATGAGATCTGGACTCAAGTCGTATACCTTCATAGGGTAGTCTGGGGAGTGGTGGTTTATCCTCCAGGGAGTCAGCCTACTTCTCCCTGTTCCATGTCCACACAGAATACTTGAACCTCAGCCAACCACTTCCTGAGTCATGAAAAGACCCCAAGAGAGAAAGCAAATGACCAGCTCAATTCTTCCACCAATCTTGGAAAACCAACTTCAAGGCCACACTCTCCTCACATTGGATCTTATCAGTAGCCAGACTCTCTGCCACCATTTTTTTTTTACTTGCATAAGCTCTTTAAATTAAAATTTGGAATTTTGGGGTCACTATTCTGTCTGCATAACTTTGCCTGTCCAGTTAGGAATGAACTCCACCTCCTGGCATTCAAGACCTGCATCGTGCCCCAGCTGACATGACCTCATCTTACGTTATTGCCTTATTTGAGCCCTTTCTTTCACCAAACTGAAGTTCTTTCAAACTCTATTATAGTTATGTGATTTATTATTGGATTTTAAGGTTCCTGGGAGCAGACACTTGGTGTTTATCCATCTTGTTTCCCCACAGTGTTTTCCGGGATGTTAGATGAACTTGGTAGTAAATAAGTTTCATTGAATACTATTTGCTCAAACAAAAAAATTGTCATCATTAACCATAAAGGTTAATCTCTCTCCTTACATCCAGGTAATCATGGTAACAACAATAATACTAATATCAACCAGTTTTTGGGCGTCTGTAAGCCATGCACTTCTGATACATTATTTCAAACCTTCATAACAAGATGCAGTCTTTTTCTCAGAAAGGAAAGGACAGGAGAGATTAAATGAGGTCACAAAGCTAGTCAATGCCAGCGTCTGTCTCCAAAATCTTTGCTATTTCCACTAGACCACATTGCCTAATAAACACAGGAGGTCTGGCTTTAGAATGTTGGACAGAGTTGCTAAGCCTGCTTGCTGATCTTAGAAAGAGAAGCTTTTCACTTAAAACTTAGAAGAGGACCTTTGTTAGCTAATGTGGTCCTTTTCTCCATTTCATGGGACCTACATTTTCTGAAATGGCATCCTTTTTACCTATAGGGGGGAAAAAACAGAGTGCATTAAGTTTCCAAGGTAAGTTGTACAAAGATTTTTTCCCCTTTGTTATTAGGGTGTATTTGGAGTTCTTGTGCCTTGAAATCTATGGGGTTTTTTTTGTAAATTGAAATGTGTTCTATTCTTTCCCTTATAAAAGTCAGTCCCGGATAATGAGTGCTTTGGAGAAACACTAATCAGCATAGTAGAAGGTACATGACCTCAGAAACTAAATTATCTGGGTTCAAACCCCAGATCTTCCTTTACACTTTTGTTGCCCTGGGCAAGAAAATAACTATGCAGCTGATCTGTGTTTCAACGTCTTCATCTGTAATAATGCAGCAGTTGTGAAGATCAAATGTTCTAGTACATGTAAAATATTTAACAAAGTTCTTGGCTTGTGGAACATAGACAAGAGCTTAAAAAATAAACTCCTAATCCTTCCCAGTTTAGTGCATTGTTTTTACAAGAATGAAGAAGAATGCTCTGTTCTTCATTGATGAGCAAATTTATGGTCTCTTCTAAAGTGCATTAGAGGCTCCTAGAACCCAGATGTGTGTTCCTTTAAGGGCCTGGCCTACTCTCAGGTAGCGATTTGCACTGAGGAAAATCATATTCAATTTTGAAAATATTTCCTTTCTACCTAAAACAAAATACACACACACTCTCTTTTAAGACTTTCCTTTCTATTTTAGGAATATTGTTAAGGCCAACATCTATGGCCACATTTATGAAGACCCATCTGGAAATTTCAAATCTATGCCCTTCAAGTTTTGTTTCACTAAAGTTCTAACATTCTTGGTCCTTAAAAATATGAGTCATGCAATTGATGGTTTCCCAATATGCTTTGGTCCCAGGAAGCTCAAAATCAAATTGACAGTTCATAGCCTTATGGGATTCTGTGATCTGCATACTTCCATTTCCATGATCCTATATTTATAAAAACTGAAAAGATATTTAAGAAGAAAAAGAAAGAAAGCATTTGTGGAGGTTTTGATCCCTCCATCATACTTAGAAGGATCTGGTTCCCTATTATGTGCAATTTTATATCTTCTCACGGTGTTCTTATGTGTGTCAGATATGGTACCGGGTGTCAAGGGGGTTTGTACTTGAGGTCCTGCACCTAGAACTCTGCTGGAATCTTCCACATGTGAGTATTTCTGGAGACTGTGATAACCCCTGTCCTTCCTCTTTGGGAAAGAGACAAGCTAGAGAGAACACCATAATGCCCTTGGCCCGTGTACGTCCTGCCCCCAGTAAGCTGTTCAAGTCACATTTACACAAAAACTGATTCAGGATGACCAGACAAGCACCATACCTTCCAGCTCCAGCTCTGCCAACAGATCAGCTTTGCTAAAGAAGCTTATCTACCTCTCAGTATTTTTCCATTTTTATTCTTCTATTCATAAGCCACTTCATATTCACAAAGAGAAGGATGTGAACCAAAAAAGAAAAAGAAAGAAAGAAAGAAAGAAAGAAAGAAAGAAAGAGAAGAAGAGAGCAGAGGGAAAGATTCTTCATGATAAAAAATGACAATTGTAACCAAAAATTTCAAAGTGTCATACCACACATTTCCTTAATAGAGAAACAAGTCTATTCCTTTTTATGAGAAAGCCCTCAAAGCTAACACATTCTAAGATTTTTCTAGAAGAAAAATCAGTGCCTGTCCATGTTTAAACCAAGCAACTAGTTGTCTTTTACATTTTTAGAGTTTTCCAAGGTGAACTATAATTAGTTGAATGGAAACTAAGTAACACCTGATACTAAAGCTCTCAGTTTGTCAATATCCTCTTCCTAATGTTCCAGTATGTTCAGAGAGAGCAGGATAGAGGTAGTCCTGCCGCTGTGCGTTCAGCCTCTCCACTTATTCCATGACATCTTTCTTTCCTGTTTAAAAAGAAAATATTCATAGCAAAAATATTCAGATGAAAAGATATAATAGCACTTGGAACTAAAGTCTTTGATGTGAAAAAACAAGATGCACTGAGAAATCTGAAAATGTAGAACCATTCCATTATTAATGTATCAATGTGCAAATTCACAAATTCATATTCTGTTGACCTTTCATGAAATATATAGAAGTTTGGGGTTTTTTTTAAGCACACCGGCTGATGATCATAAGTCAGTTTACATGCTTAGAATGTGGACTTTGGAAATTATACCTGATAGTAATAGACTAATGAATCTGGGCCTTAACAAGTTGCAGCAAGGATTTTCAGTTTTGAGAGTAAATTAATCACTTTAACAAGCAAGTAGCCATTTGGGGTATGATTCAGAATCTTGAGGGTGGCCGGCAATACAAAAGTCCAAACACACAGAAGTCCAAACACAATACAAAAGTCCAAGCACAGTTCTTACTGCAAATTTATTTCAATTTCACACAAATCTAATGGGTTGCTAGTTTTTCAGTTCAGTGACTCCCATTGTCTTGCCCAGTCCCCTGACATGTATCCAAAGCAATGACAGCAAATATGTATCATGTATACCAATATATACAGTATTTGTCTATAGTAACCATTTCTAACTTGGCGGAAAGGAAGCAATAGCTTCTTCTGGTAAACAAAACAAAACAAAACAACAACAACAAAAAAACAAACCTGTCCCTACCCTGTCCAATTAGAAGCAAATTCAGTGCTTTATTTCTGGAGGCCGTTATAAAAAGACAAAAGAAAAAAAAGCTTATCTCCTTTACAGATGGGTATTCCTTGAAGGTAGCTATCTTTGAAGCTCTGCCATTGACTTGGTACATGACCTTGGGTGAGTTATTTGACCTTCCCTAAGTCCCACTTTTTTTTAAAGATTTTATATATTTATTTGACAGAGCACAAGCTGGGTGAGCAGCAGGCAGAGGAAGAGGGAGAAGCAGTCTCCCCACAGAGCAGGGAGCCCAACCCCGGGATCCTGGGATCGTGACCTGAGCCAAAGGCAGACGCTTAACCCAGCCACCAGCCATCCCTAAGTCCTACCATCTTTATCAGAGAACAACTTCAGGGATGTGAAAAGTGGGTGAGACTCACACGTAAAGCACAGTGCCCAGCGCACAGTGGGCTCTAGTGACTTGGGCTTTCTGTACTCACCAACAAACATCCATCTAACACAGCACCACCCAACACAAGCTAAGTGTGGAAACACAGAGATGAAGACGATGTGGTTCCTAGGGCAAGAGCTAGTGCATGTTGCCTGGTGCAGGGCCGAGACACTCGAGTGTGGTGAGTATAAGAAGGATGCCAGCAAAGCCTTGTGGCAGCAGGAATTGAAGAAGTCTCGACTGCAGGGATACTTGAACTGGTCCTTGAAGTTTGGGAAGGCAAGAGATGGGGAAGGGCACTGTGGGGAGGGCAGAACATGTAGAAAGACAGAGAGATAAGAAATACATGGGCTACCTTTCAGTGCCTAAGAGAGTTCATTACACCATGGAAGCATGGAGTGGAAATGCATCAAGGACCCTCTGTCTCGCTCACTCTCTCTCCTGCAGTTTAGGAGGTCCGGAATCATGGGACCTGTTTTGTTTTTGTTTTATTGAGTCACTGAATGTTTTCTAAAGAAAATTCCAAGTATTATCTGGCCTGTTTCCTGGTGCCTGCATCGGCCAGTCACACTCAGCTACACTCATTTCCATTATTTGGTAGTATCTAAAAGAAGTTTTATCTGCGGCAACTTGCTGAGGTTAAAGGTTGGGACAAAGGGGCCAGAGAAATGTGGGTAAAGGGGTTAGAAGCTGCATCTAAACAACTACACTTGAGCTCAGCTCCTCAGATCAGTTCACTAGCTGTTTGCCTTGACTGAAACATGTATCTTCTTTTCGTCAGTGGTTCTCTTCTCAAGACCTTGGGCATTTTCCACCTTCAATTAAAGCAACTTACAAAAGAGGGGGCATAAAGTATAACAACCAAGTTGCATAAAGTACAAACAAATTTAGAAAGATAAAACGAAGGGAAAACAAAAGTAGAGCAGCAGTCTGGAGCCATGAATCATATTAACAAGAAAAATGTTTACCATGAATTTGGTTCAAAGGTTCCTAGAAGCCAGAGTGAAGAAGGAAACCAGACCCAGGATACAACGTCAAACTATACTATTCAATATGGTAGCCGCTAGCGCTTGAAATGAAGCTAGTCCAAATTGAGATAAGCCCTGAGTATAAAACACACATCGTGTTTCAAAGGTTTAGTATAAAATAAAATGTAGAATACCTCATTCATAATTTTTAATGTTTATTACATATTAAAAATCTAATATTTTAGATATATTGGGTTAAAATAACTTATTAAAATTAATTTTACCCATTCCTCTTTACTTTTTTGAAAGTACAACTACTAGGAAATTTAAAATTACATTGGATATGGCTCACATTTGTGGTTCTCATTATAAATCTATTGGACAGTGCTGGTCTTCAGGATGAAAGTAGTCATTAACTGGTGAATGGATAAACTGGTATATTCATGCCAGGGCAGATGGTTCAACAATAAAAAGGGAGTGGAATAATAGGTATAGAGTTTCTTTTGGGGATAATAGCAATGTTCTAAAATTGATTATGGTAACGGTTGCTTAACTCTGTGACTATATCACACACCACTGAACTATAAACTTTAAAAATGAATACATTATATTTAGCTATGTTATAATAATAAAATAAAAGATTTTGAACTTCCCAGGGGTGGGGGAGGGGCGCCCATAAGAGCATAATCGGTTGCTCAGAAGAAACCCAACTCTCCTTAGTACCTAGGTAAGAAGTATCTCTCTAACAGCACCCATTGGAAGGTATACCATCCATATTCAATTAAACGTCAATATTCATTATCAATATTCTCAGAGTAAACACAGGGATGACTTTTTCAGGTCCGTCTTGTATGGTGTTTTCAATATTTCTCAGTGGCATCACACTCCGTTCAGTAAACACCTGTATGCTAATGGCTCCCAGATTCCTCCCTTGGACCCAAGTCCTCCCCTTCAAACTCCACAGACAGGCATTCTTGATGTCACACACGTACATCAAGTTCAACATGACCAAACGCTATTCCCTGTATTTTCTATCCAGTTGGTTCTACCAGCTATCGTCTAACCACCAATGCTAGAAACCTGGGATTAGCTGAATTTTTATTGTCTTTCAACCCACACCATCCCTCTGCCAATGCAGACCTCCAGATAGTTCTCGAATCTGTGTCCTTACCTCCATCCTCTCTCCACGATGCCACAGCGTTCATTGTCTCCTGCCCACATGGATGCAGCATCCCCTTCATCTCTGCTCCAGGTTTAGTCTCCTCAGATCACTCCCCCCACCCCATTTGCTGGCACTATCAATCCAGAACGCAACGGACCCCATCACCTACAGGGTAAAATTCATTAAAGCAAATAGGACCCTCTAAGACCAGGGCCCTGCCCTCCCTTCTCTTCCCCGCTCTGAATACTCCTTCAAATGACCCATGTCTGCTGCTGCCCATCCCTCCTGAAACTGACTGGCCAACTCCTACTCATCCTGTCAGCTCAGCTCAGGGATGCCTCCTCTGTATGCCCAGACATAGCTCACCATCACTGCGCTTTCCATATTATATTATTATAGTATTGACACATCCTTCCTTCCCACCATCTAAGCTGCCTGAGACCCAGCACTCTGCCCATGTTTTCCTAATCTCCGTAGCACCAGCACAGGCCCTGATGCAGTAACGTTTAATAAATGCTTGTGGAATAATGAATGAACCACAGATAAAAGGAATTCAATTAAATTTTGAGTCTAAGCAAATGGCTAAGGAATCTTAGAAACGCAAATTTTTGGTACTTAAATACCTTTATTTGTCTCCATGAGGACAAAGATTGTGTCTATTTTGCTCATCACTGTGTCTCCAGTGTCGTTCAGTATTTGCTGGATGGGTGGGTAGGAAGATAAATGGATGAATGGACAAAGATAAAGGCAGAGAAATGAGCTGAAAACAAACAGCTTTCATGAGAAAGGCCTGACATTCACAAAGCTGTATCTGTGTCATCTCCCAAACCAAGATTACTCAGTATCCAATACTTTGGCGCCTAGGGAAGCATTTATTTTGCCCCTGAGCAAATAATTATTCTACTGAATGGGAAAATTCATATGACAAATACTGCTGTATTCCCTGTACCCAACCATATTATAAGGCCTGAATGAATTTTCCCCAGTTTCTAAAGGGGGAGACATGAACTGCTTTATTGTCACTGAGTAGTGAAAATGGTCACATCTCTGGAGTTCCAGACCCTTGAATTCATCAAACAGACTGATATATCAGCTATGTGTCACAAAAATACAAAAAAAGGAATGGAATCTTTTTTTAAATTTAGCTTTGATACTGTAATTTTTGTTACTATAATTCTGTTGTCAATGGTACAGAAATCTGTGTGAAGAATAATGGATCTCTATGTTTCTCAGAATAGTCTCAGGGTTCCTGCATCATGAGGAACCAACTGCAGTACGAAAAACTACTTCATAAAATGAAACATTCAGCTGATGTGATAAGAAAATAAAAATGTACTTGAATGCAGTAAAGTTAGAGCAATACTATATATTTTGCT
Organism: Ailurus styani; assembly: GCA_002007465.1. Lineage (NCBI taxonomy): Eukaryota > Metazoa > Chordata > Mammalia > Carnivora > Ailuridae > Ailurus > Ailurus styani. The sequence continues at coordinate 4,746,384 of LNAC01000064.1, forward strand.
ACTAGTTCTATTTCTTATTTTGTAAATTCGCCATGTGTGTGATTAATATGCAAAATCCAAGGACTGAAGACAGACTTGCAGTCACCTGTTAAGAGATTCTCAGCTTAATGACACGTTTAGGCAGAGGAGCTAGAAACTCTGCTTTGTCCTTTTTTTTTTTTTTTAAGATATTTATTTATTTATTTACTTGACAGAGAGAGATACAGCAAGAGAGGGAACACTAAGCAGGGAGCCCAATGCAGGTCTTGATCCCAGGACCCTGGGATCATGACCTGAGCCAAAGGCAGACGCTTAATGACTGAGCCACCCTGGTGCCCCAGGCTTTGTCCTTATTCTTAACCACTTCTCCCAAACCACAATGTAAACATGGAAGGCCTTGAGTGAAGCATCTTGGTGGTTTGGTCTAGCATTACTGGTGACGTCATTGGTGCTGACGATTCATTCAGCAAACAGCCAGGGAACAAAATGAGTTGTAGAAACTTCCGTAGCAGAGATATTCAGATGACTGGAACATGGTCCATGCCTTAGTATACCTGTACTCTAGGAGCTGAGTTGAGGGTCAACAGAAGAACTGGTGGTGTGCTTTTGGGAGCTTGGAGAACTAGGGAGGTGGAAGTTTTTGTGCTAGTCATGGGAAAGAGAGTGAAGGCTTGAATTCTGCCAGGACTGGTGACGGGAAAGAGAGGGCAAATCTAAGAACTATTTGGGAGCTTGAACCAGTGGGGCTAGTTGGTTAAATGGATTTGGGGTAGAGAAGATTGAGGGGTCAAAGATAGCACTGAAGACCTCAGATTGAGCCACCCCAAAATGGTGATATGGTTAGAACAGGGGTGGATTTGAGGGGTAGGAGAATGAGCTCAGATTTGGACATATTGAATTTTATATGCCTGTGAGATACCCATGCAGGCCTCCTGGAGGCAACTGGAAGCTTAAATCTGGAGCTGGATGAATCTAGAGGTGGAAATGAAGACTTCTGTTGTCAGGTAGTGGAGTAGACAAAAAGAACCATTAGAGATGGTGCCAAGTGGGGGAAAAGGGGGATGACCAAGGGTAAAACCCTGGAGGGTAGGCAGAACAAGAACAAGAGGAAGAGTCAACGGATTTTATAATAGGCAAGGAGGTCTGAGGGGAAGCTGGAAGACAAGAGAGGAAGAACTTCAGGAAAGAGATTCGCCACTACTTGTTATGAAACATAGTAGATGCTCAATAAATGTATATTGAACAAATAAATATGGTCAGTAACTACCGACATCATTTGGCTTTAAAGCAAGCTTTTATGTTTGTATTCATGTATACTATAGTGGTTATGACTGTTAGCTTTGGAGCCAAATGGGAAGTGGGCTAGAGCCCAGTTCTGCCACTTTTCAGTTGGGTGGACTTGAACAGGGTACACAGCCCCAAATGAAGATACTATTACTCAGCTCATTAATTCATTATCAGAGGGGAATGGCTAAAAAATAAATGGTATAACCACAGAGTGGAATGCTAGGAACCAGCTAAAAAAAATGAAGTTGATTTTTAGGAACTGACGTGGAAAAAATTCTCTGATATTGAGGCATTTTCAGAATGAGCAATTTACAAAACCACCTTCAGTACTCCAGGTATACAAATCTGTCTATAAATCAATAGGGAGTTCTGGAAGGATATACACCAATGCAATAATGGCAGTGACTCTGGGGAGGCGACTGAGGTTGGAGGGTCATGTGAGTTTGAGTGTTTCCTATAAGGGTTATTATTTTTATTTTTTAAGTAGGCTCAGCTTCTAGGATGGAGCCCAACACGGGCTTGAACTCATGACCCTGAGAATGAGACTGGAGCTAAGATCAAGAGTCAGACACTTGGGCGCCTGGGTGGCTCAGTGGGTTAAAGCCTCTGCTTTCGGCTCAGGTCATGATCTCAGTGTCCTGGGATCGAGGCCCGCATCAGGCTCTCTGCTCAGCAGGGAGCCTGCTTCCTCCTCTCCCTGCCTCTCTGCCTGCCTCTCTGCCTACTTGTAATCTCTCTCTCTGTGTCAAATAAATAAATAAAATCTTTTAAAAAAAAAAAAGAGTCAGACACTTGACCAACTACCCATCCAGGCACTCCTGTAAGTATTTTTTTTTATGACTAATGTATTCGACTATTACTTGTATAATTACAAATTAATTCACTTTATTTTTTTAAAGATTTTATTTATTTCTTAGAGAGAGCACAGGAGACAGAGTATAAGCAGGGGACAGGGGTAGAGGGAGAAGCAGACTCCTCGCTGAGCAGGGAGCCCGATGTGGGACTCCATCCCAGGATTCTGGGATTATGACTTGAGCTGAATGCAGACGTTTAATCGACTGAACCACCCAGGCGCCCAAATTAGTTCACTTTCAAAATACATGTAACAATTTTCTACCCTCCAGTGTTGTGGCGAAGACTTAAATGAGACAATGACTATAAAACTCATTTCCTGGCACAAAGTAGCTCTCATTACACAGACTACAGACACCAAACCTGGTAAGGACTCCTGGGAAAGGCAAGAGGAAACGGTATTTCTGAGCACTGATTCTGAGGCTTGCACTTTCTTTCCATGACGTATTCTACAAGGGAGATGCTTTGTGTGGCCTTGGGCTACTTAGTTATTTAACCACTCTCTGCTCTAGTATCCTCAACTACGAAATGAGAATAATAACAGAACCTGTTTTATAGGCTGTTGGGACAATTCATGCATGAGTACACATCAGGCTCTCCAAACAGTGCTTTGTGAGAGTTTGCTATTAACATCATCATCATCATCCTTATATTTTAGCTGAGAAGACCGATGTTCAAAAGATGAGGTCACTTAACAAAGTTCCCACAGCTAGGAAATGTCTGACCTAGAACGTTAACCCAGATCTACGGAAGAGTTTTCCCATTGGATGATGGTGCGGGCAGTCCCTCCCCCGCTCTACGTGTGGGTATAAAAGAGCCAGACACAGAACTCAAGGTGGGGCGCCTGGGTGGCTCAGTGGGTTAAAGCCCCTGCCTTCGGCTCAGGTCATGATCCCAGGGTCCTGGGACTGAGGCCTGCATCGGGCTCTCTGCTCTGCAGGGAGCCTGCTTCCTCCTCTTTCTCTGCCTGCCTCTCTGCCTGCTTGTGATCTCTCTCTCTCTCTGTCAAATAAATAAAATCTTAAAAAAAAAAAAAAAAAGAACTCAAGGGGGAGGGCAGAGGAATGAGGAGTTGTTCTTTAAGGGATATGGAGTTTTAGTTCTGCAAGATGAAAAAAGCTTCGGAGATGGATGGTGGGGATGGTTGCAGCACAATGTGAAAGTATTTAATGCCACCGATTATACACATAAAATGGTAAATTTTTGTTATGTGTATTTTGGCCACCATTTAAATAAATAAATAGCAAACAAACAAATAAATAAAGCTAAATTTGCCTTAAGACTGCCAACGTAGCAGCTGGGGCCGCAGACAAAGGCCCTTCAATGGCTTGGAGCCCTCAGAGCCTCTGGCCATGGCCTTCCTCACACCTGATCTGAATTCCTCCCAGTTCCTCACCAGGCATTCATCTCTGCATAGACCCCAGAGCAGCTTCCTAACCCTTCGCTCGGCCCCTTGGTTCAGTCCCAGTCTGGTGGAGCAGGCTGTATGCTAGCCTCGACTGTATGTCCGGGGTCCTGCCCCCAGGAACCTGGGCACCTGCTCTTCTCTCTGACGCCCCCTCCTCACGGTCAGGCCCTGCTCAGAGGTCACCAGTCTTTTGCAGGCCACAGAGGTGCCGCGCTGTGCCCAAGCCTGCAGCCAGTGCCCGGCGACACATTCACAGTGGCACGTGTACCACCAGCTTCATTCGTGTTCCAGTCAGTGGAACCGTAGAGCCCACTCAGCACGCAGACTACATTCTGCTTGGCTAGCCACAAAGAGGACACATCTAAGTAAAGGGCTCAGATAGAGCTTTGGGGTTTTGGTTTTTGCTGGAGGATCCACAATGAAATATTAATGTCAAGACCGCCCCTCTGATCGGTACCAAGTGATACCTGCCATCCCAACATCCAGGGTCCTCCTTTCCAAAGCCTGACAATGTGGACGATCTCTAGAGGTCCCTGCCCCAGAGGAAAGGGGTGCTTGTCCCTTGATCCATTCTGACATTGTTCACCTGCACACTGGCTCATGCATTAGTCATTACCCAGTGGGAATGTCTTGGCAGCCCTTCCTCAGTCTTGGAGCTCTTTCAGAAATGTGCATCATAGGGAGTCTGTCCCTTCCCATCCTACCGGTGGCACTGCCTGGCCAACATGGCCCGGGTCTCCAGCCTGTGAGGCTTTGCTAAGGATGTTCATTCAAGGAAAACCATCGCTGAGGCTCCCAGCCCCGCTTCGGGTATGGGGCAGCTCAGGTCCCCGCCCCAGCAACCTGCCATTTCTCTAGCGTCTCTCCTGACAAAAGGACCTGAACTCCGCACAGTATGCCGGCCGCTCTGCCCTGGGCTTCTTTATCACCGGTCAGCATTTACTCTGTGCGAGGCACGGTGTTGAGCATAGGAGATCAACATCCCTGTGCTCCTGGAGCTTCCCAGTAGCCGGCCCCGGGGGGGGGGGGAGACAGGCAGCCCCCAACAAACAAAAATGACAGATTGCAGTAAGAGCTAAGACCAAAAAGTACTGGATGCCGTAAGACATAACGCAGAGGCAGGGGTGGCAGAAACACGGGATGGAATCGGGGCGGAATGCAGGGAAAGCCTCTCCGTGCAAACAGCGTCTCTGGGAGTCCTGCAGAGCAGCTGCTTCCACCTCGCTTCACCCCCACGTTCACAGACACGCGCAGGCGCAAACACACCCACACGCATACACACGGGCACAGGGACGTCCAGACTCACACACAGCCCCGCAGACACACGCAGGTGCACGCACATGCGCACAGCGTCCCGCGACTTCCGGCGCAGCTCCTGAAAGGCCATCCGAGGTGACGCTTCCCCGTGGAAGCACTGGGGACGGAGGGCACGTGAAGATGTCCCCGCGGCCCTCGGCGAGCGCAGTGCTCGGCAAACGGCCTTGCGCCCAGCTCCGTGACGGCTCGCGGCTGATTTAACCGGGCCTCTCGGTTCCTCTCTTGGCGTCGTTTGCTGAGGCCCGCACTCCAGCCTCTGAATATGTGACACCTGCACATTCCAGTTTCCAGGCATCGGCTCACCCCTGAACTATCAGCTCCAGTGAGTCCTGTAGCGTCGGCCAGTTCTGAAGCGTTGACACTCATTTGCATATTCCCCGGGTGGGCGGAGGGGAGTTCAGGGAAATGTGAAGGTCAGGAGGACGTTTTGATTTGACGGCAATTTTTATTTTTTATTTATTTATTTTTTTTAACACAGGAGGGCTTTTAAAAAAATGAGACTACTGAAGAATCAGTGATCTCATGTTTTAAAATTGGCAGATTACATAGTAATATATTTAAACGCCTGCAATCGTGGGCTCCCCAGATCCACGGCAGAGGGAAGGGCAGAGTGGCAGCGAGTGACCTCACCTGCCATGACGGAGGACCCGGAATTACTTCGGGGGCCCCTGCCTTCCCACCAGCTCCTCATCCAAAAGCAGTAGTCAAATCTCAAATCTGGGAGAGGCATGAAGAAAGCTGTCTGGCGTCTCTTTTAGCAAGCAGTGGGAAAGCCCAGGGATATCCCTGGTTTTCTGCATTGCGGTTTCCCTCCGCTCCCCCCGCGTGTTCCACAAAAAGAAATGCGGGCTACAACCCTATGATGGTGGCCTTTGAAAGAACTGACCCTGAACAGTGGGTTACAATTCAGGGGCTGCGGGTAGAGTCAGCCCCTGCAGACCCACAAAGTTTGCCAGGAAAATCAATACGAAGCTGACAGATCAAAAGTGAGTCATGCCAGCTTGCCTCTTAGGAAATGGTTAGGTTGGTGTCTGACTGATAACACCTCAGTGCTTTTCATAGTAGGTCTGAAAATAGCTCAGAATTTTTTAAATGTCTGGAGATGTAGACGACGAAAAGAGTTTTGAGTGGAAAAAGCCTCCTGGAGAACCCCAATTCTGTTTCCACCGTGTTCCCCCAGTCTGCCTGCCTCATACCATATCCCCGGGTGTCCGGGGATGACTCAGTGCTGGACGGACTCACACGGCTCTTTGGGAGACTGTGAGTCTAGGACTCAGGATTGGCCGTCCTAGACAGGTAGCGAGCTAGGTCATCCAACATTCAAGCCCTTTGGGTTGCCAACTCTTGTGTTCCTTGTTACAAATCTCTGTGTCCCCATCACCAGCCTCTCACTGCCCCCATTGAAATACCACTCTTTCCTAAAGCAGCGCTTTTCTCTGTCCCTGAGCCTAACCGGGCCGATGCAGGTTTTTCACTCCCTCAGCCTTGACTCTTTATGTCAGTATTGCTTATGTTTTCAATATAAGCAACAGCTGTAGCCAAAGAAGTCACCAGTAAGTCTAAGATAGAGGAAGGGAAAGAGGAGCCTGGTGGAGGGTTCCAGGGAACGATGTATTGAGGGGAAGGAGAGCCTGGACATGAGTCTGTTGGAAATGAGCAAAGCATGAGTTAAGGAGCAATGACGTGGGGTGGGAGGCTTCAGAGTGAATACAAAGGAACCGATGTAAAAGATGCAGGGAAGAAAGGAGTGACAAAACCTGGTGCCCACTGGGCAGGGGCATGAGGGGGAGGGGAAGGACTGTCAGGGGTACCCCTGAACCGTTGTTGCTCCGGGAGGGCTCTGAACCCCACTTGCATCAGAATCACCCAGGAGCATTGTACGATTACGAATTCCTGAGGACCCCCCCCAAGAGTCTGATTTTGTAGATGGAGTGATGCCTAGAAATCTACTTTGTTGAAAGCTCCCCAGATGATTTCAATGCACAATAAAGGGCTGTAAAGGGCTGTGAGCAATGCCCTTTACGTTTCCTTCCCTTCCATCTAATATGGTGCTTGGCAATTAGGTGTCAAAAAAATGATCGCTGTGGTGAGAAAATGTCTAAGTAAGTGGAGAGGACTGGAGGATGACTAAAATTACAACCTGGGTGGCTGAGAGCAGCGTGTCTCTGTGGCCAGAAGTGAGGGGGCAGGCGGGAGGAAAAGCGAGCTTGCATGACGGCGAGAAGTCCAGTTTTAGACAGGGTGATACCCAAATGCAGAGGCAGCATGCCTGGGGCTCAGAAGTGATGCGGGGTCGGGCATGGAGACGTGCAAGGCGTGTGCACACTAGGTGAGGCTGCTGCTTGGCTCAAGTGTGCTGCAGGCTGCTAAGGACAGAGCTCTAGTGGAAATGCAGGATGAAGAGGGTCAGAAGGAGGACAAAGACCCAGTGGGAATGGGAGAGTGGGAAGCAGAGCCCTCGGGAGAACCAGCTATGAGCAGTGTCCAAAAAGTAACAGAGGAGGGAGTGCAAAACTTAGAGGCTGGCCCATGGGGACAGAATCTGGATGGAAGAGCCTGAGAGCTGAGGAAGGGCCACTAAAATTAACTATCAGGAAAGCACTGGTGATCTTCAAAAGAGCAGTTTGGAGAGAGTGGGAGGAACAGACGCCGATCGCAGAGATAAAACAAGGAGAGGGATGAAGAGGACAGCTGAGGCTGGTAGCAGAGATCAGCCACCAGGAGTGTCTCGGGGGGAAGGGGGAATGAGGAGGGCAGCTAGAAGAGGACCGCAGAGGAAAGCAAGGTGGGGGGCCTCACTTGCCCCTGTGGAAGGTCTGGTGCAGGGACCTTCCTTTCTCCTGTTCTTCTCCCTACTCTTCCTGGGCTGTCTCACCCATGGCCTCAACCTCCACCTCTCAGTGAAGGAGTCCTGTCTCAGGCTCCCCTCGGCAACCCTCCCCACCCCCCACTGCACACCTTCATCCCATCTGTGCCAGCCCAGGCCCAGGTTGACCTACCAACCTCAGGGACAGATCCAAGGATTCCTGTCTCTCCTGGTAGCATCACCATCGACCCTGTCACCAACTAAGCCAGACACCCAGCTGTCTCACTATGCCCCCACCCCCACATCCTGTCCTTGACCTTGACCACCCTGGCACCTTGTGCCACCTTGTCCTCCCTGGCAACCCTTTCTGCCCCTTCCTGTCCAGCCCGCTCCCTTCACATCTGACCTCAAGTAGGTCTCCCGGCCCCCTCCGTATCTCCCAGCCACCCCTAGAGTTGTGTTCTGACAACACTGATTCGGTCAGATGTCCCACCCCAGTGACCAAAGAATGAAGCTCAAGCTCCTTTCGGGGGAGGGTGGGAGTGGGGCTTTGCTCGAGACTGGTTCACACCACACTTCTGTTCCACTGCTCTGGCTTCCAAGTTCGCCACCATGCTGGCGGCGTGTAGCAGGGAGCTTTCTTTCCTCCCCTTCTCCCCATCTCTTGGTCTCAGGCTCCCTCGGCCACGTCTGTCTGGCCAATGCCTGGCACTCTTTCTGTCTGCACCCCAGAAGTCCCACCTTCAGAAGGATACATTTACTGCTCCTTTCCTTGTGTCCTCACTCCCCTTTTCATTCAAAGGCTTTTTGTAGCTTCCAGGTCTCTATTCTACCAGACCATGCACCCCTTTGGTGGAGGCACTGGGTGGACAGGGGTGGGACTGGACTCCAGCATGGGTCACTCCCAGGACGCCACTGGTGGGCTACGAACAGGCTATGTTGAATGGAAAGAAAATGAATTTAAGGGAAGGCCTACAATAACTTCATCAAACTTAGCCTCCCCTATCCTTCCTAATTTTCTGTCTGCTCTTTCGCTTCAGTCTTCTTTGCCTTTTCTTTCCTTCACTCTCTTCCTCTGGACCCCCTTGTGTTTTCCTCTTTTATTTATTTTTTTTTTTCTGGCTTCTTTCTACCCCTTCTTGCTTCTGTGGGAGCTTACACCAGCTCCTAGGCACGCCTGCCCCCTTTTCCTCTGTTGTATCTCCTCCTAGGCCACTTCTTTGAGGCCTCATGTGTTTCTACGTTATACTGAAAGCATTAGCTTGTCACCCGCAGACACAATCATTTGCTTTGGAGAATTTAGCCAGGAGGATGATAAGATTGACAAATGAGGTCACAGAAGGAAGAAAACCTTGCTGATTAGCAGATCTACAGTTTCAATTGGCTGTAAAATCCAGACAAGGTCCTTGGGTAGAAATGCTAGTTAAGAGTCCTCCTAAAAATAAGAGGAGATAATAAGCATGTGAGCACAGTATTTAAGCTCTTCCCTCAAGAGGAGGTGTTTGTTTTTCCTTTTAAGATGCAAGGCATCCTGGTCCCAGAATATGCCTGAACACCCATTTCTACCCCTGAAGGAGGGGTATGTGCACTCCGCCCCACGTGGTGGGGACACAGGGACTCTGGCAACCTCGAGCACCTTCTCAGTGCTGCAGGCGGGTCCTGCAGCCCCTCCCTCAGCCTCCGGGAAATGGGAGGCAGGTTCACATAGCCTGCTGTCCAAGGTTCTGTCAGTGCTCCTCAGTGAGGGTTAAATGTGGGGTGGGGTGATCCATTGGCCCTTGCTCCTTGCAGGGGCCCTGGGACCTCCCAGGAATAAGGTGGGGGATCCACCCTGTTTCACAAAAGGAACACACGTAAGTGGCCAAGAGTCCTGAAGCCAAATGGGATCAATGTGATTTTCCTCTGTGTCCAGTAATTTTTTTTAATATCAGGAATTCAGATTAGGCATATAAACAGTTTCAAGCCCAAAGGAAATACTTATCAGTTATGTTAAAACTCTAGTCACCTGACACAGACACCAGTCCAAACATTTCTCTGGTGTCATTGTCCCTGAAAGTGTCGTCTATCGTGGTTGGCTACAGAAAGGAGAAATGAAAGACAGAAATGAAATCCTCTGCTCTGCTTAAAGCTATCAGGACCTGCTCACTGCTTTCCTGGGGATGTAGAGGAACCTGTGGAAATTCTGTTGTTGCGTTGAGATGAAGAACTGTCCAAGGCTTTAAGGATGATCTAATCCAAACCTCTCACTTTACAGCAGTGGGGTGTGAGGCTCAGAGAGACCAAATGATGTGTGTAAGATCACAGAATTGAGGGCAAAACTGAAGTAGAGCTCAGTGATCTCCCTATAGATATGGCTGTTGCAATAGCTCATGGTCTAAGGTGCTACCAGGTTAAGTAGGTGCAAAGGCTGGTTCCATGTATCCTCCAGCAATATTCACACCAAAATAGGGCACTCGGCAGACCCCAGAACCAAGTGACTGTCAGGGAGGTATCGCAGCAGAGGGGACAATGGCACCTGGGGGAAGGGTGGGGTTGGCACTGGCGAGCCCTATCAGTAGAGCTGAGCAAGACAGAGTGGAAGGGGAAAATCCTGCAAGGGCTGTCTGTTTCACGAAGGTTCCAAGAATAAATGACCATCCTTTCTACAAAGCAGGCTGGAGGCTCTATGTCTGCAAAGAATAAATAACAGCTCTTCCCAAAAAATGCTCAAAAAGCCCAGCCTTTCCCAAGAACTCCGGTCCCCAGCACTGCACACCCTTGTGTTTGCCACTCCATATGTTACTGAAGTGCCTTAAGGAAGCGTAAATAATCTTTTTCTATTTAATCTTCGAGGCTGGAGTCCTGAGTGTGTCAGCGTTCCTCCTCATTCCCGAGTCGAGCCTTGGAGACTACCAGGGCAGCCACCAGACATAATGGTTCAGCAGGGCCTGTGTCAATGCTTGCACAGTAGTGTGTTAATGAGTGTTGAAACTGACATTGCAAATACAGCGTTCTCAATTTTGCAAATTACAACTCTGTAACAAGTCATGCTGTTAAAACATACAAGAAATACCAGTTAAGCCTTCAAGTAGATAACACACAGCCTGTACAGATCACTGCTATCCCAAAGTGCAGAACAAATCATTTTCTTTGAAATGAGGCGAGAATTAGCAGGTAGTTCAATTATCTGAGTACTAAGAGAAGTAGAAATAACAGATCCAAATGTTAAATACCAATTACTAGCTTAGGAGCTATGAATCAGCTCAGCATTACAACACGCCCCTCCTCAGGAGCAAACCCAGGAAATGAGGGCGTTTTGGCAGAAAAGACAAATCTATACCCAATATCCATGCATTAAAGACACAGGGTCACTTCCAACCGGCACTTTTAAAATGCTCCTCACATATATTGTCAGAAGAGCCTGGTCCATCCATGTGTCCCAGTGGCATTGAAAATAATAACCTTCCAGTGCTGGGAGTGAAGGGGCTCTTAAGCCACAGCTGGACATAAATGATCTGAAGCTTCTATTATGTTCCTTTAAAGGAGGTTTATGGGTCACTCTGACAGCTTGGTGGCCAAAGATGTCACCTTATCATTGTATCCTTAACTCCAGAAACAGAGCATAAAATTAACCTGATCCTCCCTGACTGATTTCAGAGACCAGAAGACACTGCCACATAAGATGTTACCCAGACGGAGCCCAACGGAGAGCACTTGGGAGCCCCATACCTTGGTCGTACTTTGAAGGAAAGGAAGGTTATTCTTCCCTAGGCCACATTCAGGCACCATCCTTTGTGGGAATTAACTCCAGGCTTCAAGCCCTCTGGGTGGTTCTCTCTCCCTCTGCTCCGAAACCACCACTTGGAGAAGTCGATGCTATTAGGAACTTCTCATTCTCAGAAGTGACTAAAGTTTATATTTTATACAAGTGTATAAATATGTACAAGAGATGTTAAAAAGACAGTCTCTAAAGCACTTTGGGATTCCCCCAATGAAAGGCACCAAATAAATGCGAGTCATTACTAAAATGGAAAGTCAAGTTTTCTAGCTTTCACATCAGTGAAGAGTAACCACCAGGGGTTATCTCTTTTTTGGTGGTAAAACCTGCCTGTTGAGAAAAATACTCATGAGAATGACCAAGTTATTCTGCCTCCTTCCTTGGTTTCAGTTTACCACAAGCTACCATGCTCAGTGACCCGAGAACCCTGATCCTTGCCAAGCTGAATAGTTCCCGCTCTTTGTACCCTCACCTCCCCATAGTGCAGCTGGGGATAATTTCATAAGTTCTCTGCCGTCCAGTGCTGGAAACACGAGCCAAACCGAGGGCTCCATGCGCACCATGTGCAAATTCTACAAAATAACCCTGCTCTTCTGACTGGTGGCCATTTGCCCCCATGTCATCTCACCTTTCCTGATGCTTCTACAAAGAGACGTGGATGGTAGACCACTGGGCACTGGGAGGTGGCCACCTCCAGCCCCCCCCACCCCACCCCATGAGGCTTCAGTGTCATGGAAGAATTTGAACTGGAGGCTCAAGGAGGTAAGGGACTAGTGCGTTCTTCCAACCAATTGCCCACTCTGTAGAAACATGGCAACTATAAATAACAAAACCTTCTGACAAGACGGAGGTATGTATTCTCTTCAACCAGCACAGACACAAAATGGACCTCTGTAGAGAAGGCCCAACTCTCAGATAAAAAGCCTGCCTAAAGCCTCCCTTAGACCCCTGGATTCAGCAACCTTTCCAAAGCCCAAATAAAAATGGAAGCCAACTGACGAGCCACCTGGAGAACGACGTTACAAAGGGGCCCGGGTTCCCTTCACTATGTTGTGGGCTAGTTTAACTGAAGAAGAGGAGAAAGGGCATTGTGGAGAAGGAAAGTGTTCTCAACAGTCAACCCAAGCTTGGAAATTTAAAAATTTAAAGGTCTTTTAAGGAGCAGTAAGCTTTTCAAGAAGTTTGGTATTGACGACATTTTGCGAAGTAACAGTGTTGTGTTTTACAACTCCTGCCTTGCTCCTGGCCTCTACCCAGCCCCTCCGCACAAAAGGTCATTGAAGTGGAAGTAAGTGCTACAGTGTTTCCGTCCTGGGGAAGCCACGCAGGCATCACTCATGCATGTCTCTGTTTTGAGCACACACTTCCACACTGCCAGGTTTCCATGTCATAACAGGAACTCCAGGGCAATCAGAGCATCATATATGACCCCCTGTATCCTAGAAGCAAAATGAGCCCGGTGAATTCTGCTCAGAAAGAAAGGGGCTCTCATTTTATGAGCTTGCAGAGCAGGCAACAGTTTCTAAGCTACTGCTCTTGCTAGCAACACAGTAATGTTTGCCTCCGGCAGAGAAGACAACAGTAAACCTCTGTTCAGTTGAGAAAGACAACAGGACCTTATTTCTAAACATCTTAAAAAATAAATATTGCAAAAACATGCTTATATCTAAGACACAGCAGTTTCATCAAACAGCCAAGACCAGGAACCTCAGCTGGAAAGAAATATCTCTACGGCCTCCCTAGGAAAGATGAAGGCCGGGCTTTAAAAGGTCTGCAGGCATCCCACGATTCCGCCTACGTGTAGCTGAAGGTCTGTCCCTAATGCTTCTCTTCTTGGGGGGAAAAAAAATCAATCATCACTACACGTTTAACTGAGTAACATTCTCTAAAGGTGACATTTACGAGATGAACATTAGCGTACATCGTTCTAAAGCTGAACCGGGGTACCCATGCAAGCCACATTGCTACACATAATTTGTAAAAACAACTCATGGACTTGCATTGGTCCCGTGTGCTTCACTTCGGATTCTTTGTTTTGGTTACAACACTAAATGAAAGCAATGGATAAAGAACTGAGATTTTGTTTTCGCATGACTGAGCAAAATCTCATCACAGCCTTGCTGACCCCACAGATGGGTTTCCACCCGAAGGACTTGTGGGGGCTTTTGGGACAGAACTCACATGACAGCCTCAGAGACAAGAGCACAGACAACTCACAAACAGTACTGGGCCACAAGCACTAGAATAGAGCACACGACAAACAGAAAAATTAGCATTCTGGGTGCTACTCATCTGGCAGAAAGGGGAACGTTTTTATGCCCACGAAGCAAAGACCAGTGAGTGTCATTTCACGGAAGGGTGCAAACGCATGGTATCTGATGCAACACCCTCTAAAAATGATTCTAAATGCTGGGGAAGCAACCTGGGGTGCATAGCCCATGCATCTCTCCCCCGTGGGGCTGGGCCTACTCCTTACGCCATAACCCTAAGGTGCCCAAACAGTGCCGGAGGCACAAGACACAACCCATCAATGTGGGTTTGAGGGTGACAAGTCCTCTTGGCTAATGTAGGGAATCATTTAAACTTAGTTCACTCGGTGAGCTCCTGCTCATGTTTGTCAGGCTCGCCATGAGGGATTTAACTTTATGGGCATAGTAGTCCCTTAAATTGACTGAAGGGACCTCCTTCATTCCATCTCCAAAGTCACAGCTGCGCATGGCACTCTCCAGTTGCTTTTGGCGCCGGTAAAAGTGGGAGAACTTATTGAAGATCAAGGTGATGGGGAGTACCACCACCAGGATACCAGCCAGGATGCAGGCAGAGGCGGTCAGCTTCCCTGCGGTAGTTCCTGGGACCACATCCCCATACCCCACAGTGGTCATACTGACGGTAGCCCACCACCAGCAGGCGGGGATGGTGGTCAGGCCCTCGTTCTCCTCCTTTTCAATGGTGTAGGCCACGACGGAGAAGATGGAAATCCCCACAGAGAGATAGAGCAAAAGCAGCCCGACTTCTTTGTAGCTGTATTTCAGGGTGGCCCCCAGGGAGCGGAGGCCAGTGGAGTGTCTAGCCAGCTTTAGGATGCGGAAGATTCGCATCAGCCTCAGGACCTGGGCAACCCTGCCCAAGTTGGCCAAGGTAGGTGTGCTCTCCACCACCAGATTCACCACCAGAGTGATGTAAAAGGGGACAATGGACATGAGGTCAATAAGGTTAAGGGCATTCTTAAAAAATTTGAGGAAGTCAGGGGCCACAGCAAACCTGGCCACCAGCTCAAATGTGAACCAGGCGATACCAAAGTGCTCCACAATTTCGAACCTGGGGTCCTCCCCAGGGTTGCCCTGGCTGTCAGGTATTTGGAAGTCCGGCAGGCTATTCAGGCACATGGTGATGATGGACCCCAACACCACCAGGATGGACAAGATACTGAAGACCCTGCTCAAGACCGAGTAGCCAGGGTTGTCCAGCGCCAGCCACAGCTGCCTGCGGAAGTTGCCCAGCGGCTGCCCATCGAACTTGGAGGCGTCATTGTAGAACGCCAGGATCTCATCGAAGGAGGAAGTGGTGCTTTCCTGGTCGCTCTGCTCGTCCCACTTCTCCTGCTCAGGCTCCACTTTGCGGCCATGGTAGCTGTAGCTACAGCAGGAGTCGATGAAGAACTCGTTTATGCCCCAGTACTCGATCTCCTGGCTGAAGGAGAAGACACACAGCTCCGCCATGACGTGAAGCTTGCCAGTGTGATAGAAATGCAGCACGTAGGGGAAGAGCTCAGGGTTGCGGTCGAAGTAGAACTCACGCTGGACATCGTCGTAGTCGTCGCAGAGCTCCAGAATGGCCTCGCGCGAGTGGCAGAGGAGCAGGCGGCCCAGGCGCGTCTCAGGGAAGCGCAGCAGGGTGTGCGAGCGCAGCCGCCTCTTGAAGCCTCCTACATTGATGCGGATCTCTCCATCTTCGACGTTGGCCTCGGACACGTCCCACAGGCTCTGACGGGTCATGCTGGAGACGCCCGGCCGCCCGTGCCGCGCGGGGGCGCTACACCTGCAGGCGGAGGAAACCACGTCTCGTGAGCGCCTAGCGCCCGCAGCTAGGGCGCCCCTTTCTTTTCTCCCCACCGGTCTCTGGCGAGCCCAGTCCTCCCCGGGCGGGTCTCTGGTGCCTGAGAGCAGTGGGATGGGGGCAAGGTTCCATGGGGGTTTGGCCCCTTCCCAAGGAAAGGTTTGGGAGAAGAGGGTATATTTTCAGTAGCATGGCCGCGCCTCCACCCCCCTCCCAAGGGTCCTGTCGATCGCTTTACGCTTGCGGGGGTCGCGCCCCCGCGCCTCTGAGCCCAGGGGGCTGAAAGCTAACCTTGCCCGTAGGCGGGCGGAGGAGACGCCCCCGCCCGCTCGCCACAGACAGGCGGGACTGTACCTGGGATGCGCACGGGCAGGGCTGGGCCGAGGTGGGGGGCTCGCAGCTTCGGGAGGGGGGCGGGGAAATTCACCGCTCGTGTCTGTAAACCCGGCCTCTGGGTAGGGGGCTAGCCTGGCGTCCCCTGCGTCCAGCCCTCAAGACTCGACCCCCCTCGCCCCCCGCCCCGGGCCTCCCCGCCCGCCTGGCGCGGTGCCCCGGAGCCGCGTGCGCCGCGCCTTACCCGGCGGAGCTGCCAGGGCTCGCCCTGCGCGTTCTGGAAGCGCTTACCTGCGAGCACGGGGGCCCGCGGCCGAGGCCGGCGGGAAACTTCCCCGACCTGCTTGTTAGCATCGCTGCGGTCGCCGCTGCCGGCTGGTTGTGCGTGTGCGCACGGGTCGAGTGTGTGTGCGCCTGTGTGTGCGGCTGGCGGGCCGGCGGGCGGGGTCCGCCAAGCGTCTCCTCCTGTCTCCGGCCGGAGATGCCGCCGCCGCGCGCAGTTGCGGGAGGCTCACAGGTGGCTGCGTGGCCCCGCCGCTTGCAGAGCCCCCCTCTCTCGATCCGCATGCCCTCAGCCCCGGAGAGAGACAACAGCCCGCGCCGCAGGCGCCCGCGGGAGCCGGAGCGNCCCCGCCGAAGGTGCCCGCGGGAGCCGGAGCGGGAGCGGAGCGGGTGCGCCTCGGCTTGGCCCTGTGCTGGGGCGCAGCGCCGTGGTGCTGAACGGACAGCTCCACGCGCCCCAGCCCCGGGCGCGGCCGCCGCCCCAGACTCCGGAGATGCAGCCGCCGCCGCCTCGGCTTCTGGACTCCTCAGGCGCGCGTCACCGCGACCCCTTTGCGCCCCCGGCTCTATACTAGGCCGGCACCTTTCCCATCCCTCCGTGACAGCCGTTACTGCCACGCTCCCTCCTCCCAGGGTGCAGGCAGGGGACTGCCTACGGTGACCTTTTCCCACTGGGTGCCGGGCGAGAGCCCAGCTGGGGAAGGAGGGGCGAGTTGCGTGAAGGGGGAAGGGCAGGGCTCGAGGAACCCCGGATTTCCCCTTTTAGGGACCTGATGCAAAGTTTCCTGAAGCTGGGGGTGGGCGTTGGGGAAAGGCGGCGGGAGGGAAGGAAAGGGGCAGGGAAGCCTGAAGTCAGCTCATCTCAGCTTGCCAGGGGCGGGATCGCAGGCACCACCTCCTTGGAGGGAGTCGAGTAGTTCTTTTGGGGAATTCTGTATAGGCACCCTGTGTGTAGTGTACAGGCCGGTATGGTGTGCAGACTTTAGAGGATGGTAGCGAGCTGTGTGTCTGTGTGTGCGCACGCACGTCTGTTTGTCTGTGTGTGTATAGTCTGAGGACAATAGGACTTTTCAGTGTCTGCATGTGCAGTGTTGATAAAAATGGAACCTCTGAAGGGTGAGGAGGTGTGTACAGTACATCAGAACGGGAGAACCTAGGGTGTGTTAGTGTTGGGTGTTACAACCGGTGACTGTATGCAGTGTAGTATTCAGTGGGCCAGAGACAGGGTCTGTGTGTGATAAAATGAGCACTGTGTGCCTGTGGACACAGTGAGGACCGTGCAGGCGTGGGTCCAGTGGAAATGTGCTCCGTATCTGTGTCCCCATTCCCTAGGAGGCTTGTGGCCCAAATCTGAGCTCTTGGTCCTCAAAGATTGTTCCTTAAATCACTGCCTGTTGGCCTGAGTTGAGACATGGACCCACAGTCTCTGGGGAGCCCCCTCCTCTTGGTCTTTCAGCCCTTTTCCTAGACCCCATTTGCAAAGACTGGAGCGCTGTGTGAGTTAGCAGGGAGCTAGTGGGCTACAGGCCTTGGTCAGAAGTACTGGAGAAAGTCCTTATGGTGGCCCTGGACCCACAGGACAGCCAGCCCAGCCACAGTGGAAAGCACATCCTCTCTGTATGTGGCCCTGGCCATGCTGTCCCATCTAGATGGGTGCTCTGGGAAGTGCCAGTACTTTGGGGCTCCCTGGATGGCCTGGGGAAGACCCCGATCTGGCTTTATATGGGGGTTCCTGAATCCAAGCCTGGCTTCCCTTACAGGAGCTGGCCTGTGGATATGCATGGGGTGTGTGTGCAGGTGTGGGGCCTGCTGAGGGAGGGTTCCGGAGAGGCTGGCATGTGTGGCAGGGGAAAATAAGGTGGTGAGGGCCTCATGAGCTTCCTTTCTCTTGTGTCTGATGCTTTTAGAGAGAGGTGTGTGTGTGTGTGTGTGTGTGTAAGACAGAGAGGAGGAGGAGGGGGAAAGAGAGAGAATCTGGTATTTGTCGTCTTTGTCTCCATCTCCGTTTCTGTCGAGGTCTGCGTTTGGAGGATGCACACCTCATACCCCCCCATCTAGGTCTGTTGGATCTATCGTTTGAAGTCTGTGGCTCCCTCCACACCTGGCTGACTTCAAGTCCGGAGAACCGTGGGTCTCCTTTTCCCCCATGGGAGTGCTGCTGAGAGTGTGCTGAGGGTGCGCGTGTGTGTGTAAGGACATGCATGATCACCGTGTTGCTGCCTCTTTCACTCTTTTTTCACCTCCTCCCACGCCTTGCAGACAGTGGCGGGTATGAAATCTCCCTGCTGCAGGTGTCCTTCAGAGCAGCACCTGTGGGCTGGCTCTCTGTGTGCTGTGGCTCACTCTAGCCTTCGCTCCCATCTTCACTGGGTACTGCCTGGCTTCTAGCCACCCCAAAGCTCACACCCCCTCCCTTCTGCTTCGCCACCACATGTCTGCGTGGCTTCTGCTGCATGGCCACCATTCCTAGCCACTCCCATTCCATTGGCCTCACTACTGACTTTCCCTGGTTTAGCTCAGTGTAGAAATCACCTTCTCTTGCTGAATTTGGAGGTCCCCCCTCCCCGGGGAAATGCTTGGGTTTGTTAACTCTGGGGTTCTCTTCCCTCCCCTGCTTTATTTATCTGCCTGCCTCCTTCTGTTCCTGTCTGTTTTTGTTCTTGCTCATTCCTTCTTCCTTTATGGGTGTGGGAGATTTCGCTCCATGGGCCCATGAAGAGAGAGCCCCCTCTGCGTTCTTTTTCTCTTTGTTTCTCCCACACCCATGACCACCCTACCTGTGCTCTGCCCAGGACCACTGGGCTTTCACCCATCTCGGTTCTGCACCCCACTCCCGCCTGCCCCCCCTTCCTCCTTCCCATTCCCTTTCCCTTCCTCCCTCTCCGCCACTCTCTTGTCCACTTCCTCAGCCCACAGACTGTGCTAACATGCCCCCAGCTTCTCAGCAGCCTAACGCTCATTCCTGCCCTCTGTTAGCTTTGCCTGGAGTCAAGGACAAGCCCTCACGCCCACCTTTCCTTGAAGGGAAAACGAACTTAAAGGCTGCAGAGAGAAGCCCAAGTTTGGGGCATCTCAGTTATTTCTTGGAAAGGCTGAGGCAGGAGGTCTGTCTGACAGATGCCTTTGCAGAGGGTTAAGTGTATGTGACAGGGAAAGCCACTTGTTTATTTCCCAGCCACCATGCTGAAGAGAGATGGAGCCGTCTCCCTCCTTCCGTACCAGGGAAACTGGCTGTGTTTATGGTTTATTTAGAGGTCTGAGCCCTGATCTTAAAATACAGCTGCCTGCTCCAGGCACACATCAAGGCCTGCCTCTGGGCTGGCCTGCCAGGGAGATCCTGAAAGGGCGGAGGGGTGGTGGGAGAAGCACCCCGGGAAGGGGGACAGAGGGACCCCCAGGCAGTAGCCCAGATCCCTGCACCTGGGTGACTATTATCTCTGCCTCCCCTGCCAGCACTGATCTCTCAGTTGAGCCCACACATCTCAGAGTCGGCTTTTTTCTCTGACAGGCGAGGGGGCTGCTCTGGCGGCTTGGCTGAGGAAGCTGGGCTGCCTGACCTACATTCCCCACTGCAGAGGAGCTGAGCACTTCTCCTCTCCCTGGGGTGCCTGCCATTCCAGGGGGATTGTGTCCATCACCTGTGTCCATCCTGCTCCCTTCCACCCGCCCTTCCTGGCACAGCCAGGGTCTCTTAAAGACACAAACCAGGTCATGTCTTTCCTTCCTAAAAACCTTTCAGGGGCTCCCTATCAAATTGAAAACAAGAGCCACTTCCTTACCACAGTCACAAGACCCTCCGTGCTGCACCCCTGCCCAGCTCACAGACTTCATCTCATTGGTCTCTTCTCTACCAGTTACACTCTAGCCATGTACCCCTTTGCTCCATCTGCAGGGCCTTTGCACCTACTGTTCTCTCTGCTTGTTGCAGTAGCTTGACACAGCAGGCTTCTTGTCGCTCGGGTCTTGCATTAAATGTCACTTCTTCAAAGAGGCCCAACTACCCGATTCAAACTGGATCCTGCTGTCAGTTTCTATCATTTCTTACACAGAACTTATATTAAATCACTATTGAATATGATTGAATGATGAATGAATGAGGCCCCAGCTCCTATGTTAATGTTGTTCTGTGCTAGCCTGAGTCTTGGCCCCACCTCCTCTTGTTCTGATGGATCAAGAAGGCAGCTGGAAAAGGAGGAGATGGTTTGGGGACCCCAGACTCTGGGGTGCTCTCCCAAGGAATTGGTTAGACTAATGGGTCTTGTCGCTGGCTGCTCATTGGAACCCCTCAGGGGCTTTTAAAAGAGCCGAAGCCCCCAGATGTCTTGGGTCCCACCCCAGACCAATTAAATCAGAATCCCTGGTATAAGGCCAGGGAATCAGTGTTTTCTTAAAGCCCCTGAAGTGATGGCAATGTGGAGCCAAGGTTGAGAACCAGAGCAGCATGTCTTTGGGAGTGTGAGCAGAACTGTGAGCTTAAGTGCAGCCCACTGGTCAGCACCAGAGGCTGGGGGCTGTGTCTTACTCAGCTTTGTAAACACCCACACCCACCCCAACTGTAGAGTCAGTGCCTGCCCAGAGCGGGGCATAAATGCGGATAGATGTGTGCCTCTCAGAATCACTTAAAGATCATTTGTGATTGGGAATTGTCAGGATTTCTTCTTCACCTTGGGAGGGGATCCATTCCTGGGCCCTTATCCTGCTCACAGCAGTAATGGGAACCGGGAATGCGGTGGGGGGGGCAGGCAGTAGGCCTGTCTGGGTGGATTTACAGTGGAAAAGGCACAGACAAGCTAGGGGCGGAGGCCCACTGAAGAGAAGAGGGAAGCAGGAGGGGGTGTGTTCTGAGCTGGGCCTCCGGCCAGAGCCTTGGGAAGGAGGGCATGGGGGAGGGGAGGACGGAGACTGGTGTGGGAGATAAAGAGAAAAATTGAGGAACAAAGGTTTTAAGTTTTGCTGCATTCTGAATGCAATTCTTCACTAAGTGTTTTCTCAAGAGGCAATGGTAAATATTTATATCACTCTTGCACTGTTTCTGGTTGCAGGACTGAATATATTATATGTGAGTCTTTGCCTAGGCCCTTTGGCCTTATCCCCAGAAGCCACCCTCCTCTCCTCTTGCAGCCCCCTATCCCTAGGCTCCTCTGGAAGTCAATAGGGAGGGAAGGCTCTTCTCCGAGTCCCTTAGTAAAAAGAGATGCCCAGATATTCCACGGCTGGCAGGCTCAGGAGGTGGGGCCTGGCCATCCTGCCTTCTGTCCCTCCGCTCCGAGGGCCTCCTCTTTGGGAGGCTTCCCTATGAGCCCTGCTGGGAACAGCAGCATGGGGACCCCTCCCTGATTTCCTAGAACGTCCTGCGAAGAGGGTGGAGTAACTAAGATAAATTGGATTCCATCTAGAGTTAAGGTCACCACAAGGGAAAGTGCTCAGAGGACACCATGGCACCTGCTAGGGGTCCTCCCCCACACTCCGTCACCTACTTCTTGGGCTCTGGCTGTCTCTGCTCTACCCCAGGCCTTCCTGAGAGCCCACAGGGTGGAGTTTGAGCCCCAGCGACCCAGGTGCTCCTCTCCTTCTGTCTCAGATGTGTCATTTCTGTTGTCCCTCCTCTCCTGACCCTTCTCTGGGTGAACTGTTGGCTGAACTCCCTTCCCCTGTTCTAGTCCTGGCCCTGATCTCAGGGCTTATGGAAATACTGGGTCAGGACAACTCACCCTAAGGCCCTCACTTGTGTTCAGGGAGTGGCTGGCATCTCAGCCCAGCAGGTGGCTGATGGAGAAGAAGGTGGTGGAGAAAGGAGGCTGAGCCTGCTGACAATGAGGGCCACAGCAGAGGGAAGTTCCATAGCTGAGTCCATGGCTATGAGAGTCCCTAACTCACAAGACTTTCGTGAGAATAAAAGAAGTCTTAAAGAACTGTAGCAGGGCCTGGCACGTACCAAGGGGCTTCAGATGTTAACCAGGACTAGTAGCAATGACTGTGTGCTTGTGATGTGATCTGCCCTGTGCTAGGCTCTCTGCTTCCCTCCTGCCCTCACTTGGTACTGTTATTAACCTCATTTTACTAGTGCCCAGCAAGTGGGGTGTTTAGACTCAAACATGACTCTCTGGTCCCAAAATCTGTCCTCTTAACCATCTCATGTCGGTGCAGAATTAATTAGGGTAGGCAAATTGCTCTTACAAATAACCCCCAAATCCTTAACATGATAAAAGGATCGTTTTTTGCTCCTATTATTAAGTCCCATTAGGTGTTTGGGAGCAGCCTTCCACATGGTGATTCCAGGACCCAGGCTCCTTCCCTTTAGAGCTCTGCCAGCTTCCAGCACTTTGGAACCCTTCCCTGGGATCCTCTGCCTCAAGATGGCAGATGAGGGGAGAGAATGTGGAGGATGGCACGAGATGTTTTCAGGGCCGGATCTGGATGTGGCAGACTTCATTTCTGCCCACATTCCTTTGGTAGAACTGAATCACATGGCTCCATGAAACTGGAAAGGCAGAGGAGGTTGCAGGAAGAAGAGAAATTTGGGGTACCAGCATTCTCTGTTGCCAATGAGTGTTTAGAAGCTGATAGACATCCTGCCTTCGTTTCTTCCAAGGTGGGAAGGGAGATCAAGGGAACATGCCAGCTCACTGCCTTCCCTGAGGTGGCCGAAGGGGTCTCCGCTGGAAGGACTGCGCTTCAGGATGCAAGCCCAGGGT
Source organism: Ailurus styani (assembly GCA_002007465.1). Lineage (NCBI taxonomy): Eukaryota > Metazoa > Chordata > Mammalia > Carnivora > Ailuridae > Ailurus > Ailurus styani. The sequence continues at coordinate 4,769,156 of LNAC01000064.1, forward strand.
GCCCTGTCTTTCTAGGAGTCCTGAGATGGCCCCAAGGAATGGTTTTGCCTCAGATAAGACTTTGTTTCCCCTTTTATCGGAACTTTTCCACACCGCACATTTGAAGAAATGTGTCAGTCCTGGTTCTCAGTTAGAAATGGCAGACAACTAGGCAGAAGAAGTGTGTGATGAAGGATATTAGGTAGGTCACAAACTCTCCAGGTGAGAAACCAGACTTGGAAATTGCAGAGGCTAAAAGCCCACTCCCTTCCTCCTCCTTTGAACTCCACTCCTTCCCTAGGCTGGGAACTTGGGAGAAATTTCGCGGGGAAAGATTCCCTTTCTGCCCTGGTCTGCTTACCCTTTATCACACCCAACTGTCTACCCTGGGATACATTTCCCTCTCCCCAAACTTCCTTCAGCTCAGAGGTGCTCACAGCTCCTGCTACTAGGCCCTCCCTCTTCTGTGAAAGTGACACTCACCCAACTACCCATCTATCGCCCATCGATTGATCCGTCCATCCACCCACTTCCCCATCCCACACCCTGGATGCCTCTGTAGGCTCCTGTTTCTATGGTTACTCCAGGGTCTGAGTTTGCTTTGGGTTTGCTAAAAGATTCTCCATTCTAGGCTGTTCCCCAAACAGCCTTGCTGAATGGCTTGTGGGGTCCCACCCTTCTTACGGGTCTCCCTACCTGCAGATCACACATTGCTTGCACATCGGTCCATGAAGGTGATCAGCTTCCTAGATTTAAAATAAAAGCTTTCTAGTATTTGAACAGAGAGGTGCTCTGGAAGTACAATGTCTAGGAGGCTGCCACAGGAAACCAAGTGAAATAATAATAATAATAACTTGTAATAATAATAAAAGCTAACATTTACTGGGCACTCATTATAAACTAGGCACTGTTCTAAGGATTTCATGTCCATGAACTAGGTTAATCCTTAAAACAACACTGTGGGGTATGTTTCATGATTATCTGAGAGGAAACAGACACAGAAATACTGAGTAACAGGTTCAAGGTTACAGAGCTAACCAGCAGAAGAGCTGGGATTCACAGCAAGACAGTCTGACTGTAGAGATTTATTCTTACACACTATATTCATGACCTCTCTATAGCCATTCCTTCCCACTCTGGGATTCTGGAAGCTTCCCTGTTTCATTTTTTTCAAGATAGGAAGTAGGTTTCAGAACACCTCCCCAGCACTCAGCTCTGTGGTTGGGGAGACAAATGCCCATATGTGAGAACCCCCCTCCCTTTCCACTCTTGACCCACTTGACAGCAGCTTTCAGTTGCTCAGAAGCCTGGGTGGGCCACAGCTGTTCTCAGAAGGAGCTCTCTGACCCTTTCTACCCTGGGCTGGTCTGTCTGTGGGCTCTAGAGGTTTCCTCGGGTCAGAAACAAGCTACAGCTTGTCCTCAGAGGCCTTCAGGAGGGTGGGAAGAAGCAATCCCATCCGAGAAACGCAGCTGAGGGAAGACACAAGATGTTCCCCACGAGTGACAAAAAACCAATTCACACTCTTTCCTGCAGCCAAAAAATTAAGCTAATTTTTCACTTCTCTGCTTACGTGCAACTCAACTAAACATAGGCATCTAAGAATGCAAACAATGACTGGATTTTCTTAATTTAGGGCAGTTTTAATTAAATCTTGTTAAGATGACAGAGGGTCTGGATATTTTTATCATGGTAGGAAGCAATATGATTGGGAATAGGTGGGGAACACAATGCTAGGAATGCGTCCTCCCTTGGCCATTTCCCATCCTGAACTGACCTCCCCAGCTGCCCCATTAAGCACATCTCCTGAGAAAAGTTGCAGTCCTGTTGGGATTCTTGTTTCCTTTGCTCTTGTTTTTGTTCAAAGAAACTAGTTTCCTTACACTGCACTCTTCCTAACTAACTGGAGTTGAAAAATCCAAGTGACTTAGGAAAAAAAAAAAGTTTAAATTACAAAGTTATCTTTGAAAAAAAAATTGGACTTCCAGAAGTTCCTAGCATAAATATTAAGAAACCAAATCAAAAATTTCAAAGGTAGAATCTTCTAGTACATACTGCTCATCCACATCCAGTTCGCCTCTCCCTTGGGCATATGGTAGGATGACATTTCCCCATCCTCTCCAAGTTTGAGGGAGCCATGTGACTTGTTCCAGCCAATGAGCTGTGTCTGGAAGTAATGTGTCATATGTGGGCCAGAGCGTTTGATGGCTAGTGTGAGAGGCTGTGGTGATTTCTTCCCCTACTGTGAGAGTACATATCTTGGTGATGGTGCCATGAGATCAAAGCAGCCTGGATCCTTGAGCTACTCCGTGGAGCACAGCTGCCCTGGATACTCCTGGATCTGAAGCTGACTTTGTGTGTTTGAGAGATACATTTTAGTTGGGCTCTTGGAGAAGAGTTGGTTGTTTCCCACAGTGGAGTCTCTTCTGATGAGTACAATAAATAATGCTTTTCTAATAATCGTTGTACAATACCACCACATTATTTTAATTATTTTATATTAGGTTACTTTGGAATTTCAAAAATCATCAGTCTTGTTTAGTCTGCAGCAGGATGAAGTTTACTTTTGTCAGAGAGGAATAAGATTGCTGGAGAACATATTTAACTTATTTAAACAGCACTATGTGTCAATAGGGGGTTTCTAAATTTACCAAAGTTTCAGGGTAAGGTTAAAAGCAGCCCCTCAAAATGAAAGTAGTCAGAATGAGAGGTAGACTCATTTCTCAGAGAATTATGGGTGTGGGTAGGTCCATGAGTAGAAACATTGGCTTATAAAGGGTACAGTAAGTGAGTGGTTGGGAAATACTGAGGTGAGATGTCTGAAGAAGAATTTTAAAAAGGTATTTTGTGTGGTGTGCTGTCCCAACAAGAAAACCCCTGATAAGATATATTAGGTAAGGTAATGCCAGTCATTATAATAAATACATGTATTATGTTTCAAACATGATAGCAGTTTACTCTTATTCACATAAAGTCCAAAATATTAATTCTAATTGGTGGGCAGTTCTCCTCCCAGTGGTGATTCAGGGAATTGGCCTCCTTCCCGTAGTCGATATGCCCTTCCAGTGTCACTGGGCTCACCCACATTCAGCCAGGAGAAGGCAGAGGAGGACCAAGATGGATCTGGGATGTTTCTAAAGCCTAGACTTACCTAGAGGTGGAGCACTCGCATTTCATTGGTCAGACTCCAGGCACATGACCACTCCTAATTGCAAGGGAGGCAGGGAAATGTTATCTAGTGGTGCCGCCAAGGGGGCAGAGGAATCGGGCTTATGAAGAATCTGACCAGTTTATGTCACAAAAGAACTTCATTCCTTCAAAGCTGGATTTGAGTATCGTTTTAGAATGTAACCCCAGGTAGAAAGAGCCAAAAGTGGACCAAACTTCGTGCAGGTTATATTTGAGGGTCCTGAGCAGACCCTAAGCACAATTTTCTGCATTTTAGATTACAATAATAACCATAGACCTGAGCCAGATATATACCTTTTGGGATTACCATATTGTTGGAATTACAATACAAACAAGTGTAGGTGAATCAGGTACAAGCACTAATAGCACAGGAAAGCCTAAGAGAAACAGTGGAACCTACTCTGACATTAAAACCACAATATGAGAGAAGAGTTTGTACCACACAGAGAATTAAATAAATGCAGGGCCCTGTGAATTAGTCAAATGGAGGATGCCTCCAAGAACTCTCTCTTGAGATTACAAACTGGACATCAGCGTTTCATCCAATCCTCATAGTCACCCACCTGTTGTAAGGCGTAAGAGACCCTTACACAAGGAATGAAGAAGTTAATGCTAAACACAGTTGGACTAGTTCAGAGTTGTCGCCCCGCTCTAGCTGGGGCCAGCTCCCCTGGAGCACGCCCGCTACTGTGAGGCTTGCAATCAAGTTGGCTTTGAACTGTTTATACAAACTGACTACTACTAGAAACATAAGAAGCTCACAAAAAGTTCTATGCAAGGAACCAGAGAAAAGGACCTTGAGTTGTGTTAGCGGTTCTTGGAAGGTTTTGAGGATGGCGAGCCCTGAAGGCAGAGAAAAGACCTTATTAGATGAAGTACCAAAGAGCAGAGATCATTTGCAGCTCTTGAGCCACTGGGCACCTGACTTAGCGGCCGGCCACTTCACTGCCTGCATCCAAGTAAAGGGTAGAGTGGAAGCTAGGATTGATACATTGAGTTCGTAATTAGGAATCTACCACCAGCACAAATGTTCTCCTTCACTGCAGTAGCAGGAACTGCTATAGCAAGTCATCCCCAAGGGAGCCATAGAAGCTGGCTTGGATAATAAGAAGCGCTTGGATAAATCCTAGTGGGAGAAAGATCAGCAACTTTTAGCAAAAAGTGGCTGAGCAATTTGAGATCTGATTTTAAACTTGGAGAGACTTCCTAAACTCCCTCTGTTGATATGCCTCATTGAGCCCGAGGAACAAAGAAAAGCAATATGGCACTTTCTGGGAGCAAGATGGCATAATGGAATTCAAACTAGGGCAGTCAGGATAATTTGAGGGACCAGTGTGCCTGCCTCAACTTGAGAAGCAAGATGGATGGGAGAGCAGTTTCCCTCGTCCTATTTAAGAGACACCCAGATCCAGTCCAGGAGTTAGGTTGATGACAGTAACCCTGAGTTTGCTCCCAGAGGGGTATGTTGGTCACACTGAAGCCATTTCTTAAGCTCTGGCATGAGTGAGACTGTGTCATCCTTAGGTTACCCTGAACATTGGGATAAATGACATATGTGTGTTTTATTTGTGGCAAGAGACAACATCTCAGCTTGTAACTCCGAGGAAATATGGTCTGTGGGGACTGCCAAGGGGCAGCGGGTCTGGTGGAAGAGGCTGGGTGGGCTCAGATGTTAATGATGCAATAAGTAATGGTGGGGGCGTGCTGCAGAAGGGGCATGCCCATCCCCTTAAATCCCCACATCTCCAGAATGTCGGGAAAGAGAAGGGGAAATGTAGGTTGAATGAGGGTATAAGTTGAATGTAGAGAGACGACACATTGGCCACAAGTTCATACGACATTTGACCGTGACTGTGTACTTCTGAAAGGGAGTTATGCAGTTAATTTGTTGGCTCTGGGAAAGTTGAAGGATTTTATTGCATTGCCTTCAGAGGGAGTGGGAACTTTGGTTGGTGGCTTCTCATAAGTATTGCAGCTAGAATAATGCAAAATCCTTGCACTGCCTCATTTAGAAAATCCATCCCCACCTCTCCATTATTTCTCAAAGATTTAAGAGTTGGATGTTTATTTCTTTTGACTTTGAAGGGCCAGAAAGGGCCATGACGGCACTGAAACTTATGTGGGTTACACATAAAACTGGCTGAGGCTGATTGAAAATAAGCCTCATCTAAGTATTAAAACCAGTTGGCCAAACTTTTTGGGAAGGTGGTAGTGGATACTTTGTTAGTATGTAACTCATTGTAATAATGAAATGTCATCATAAAGACTATACTGCTGGGAATTTTGCTCTCCATCATAGGACGTTCAGATATACCAAAGCTCTTATCGATCTGAGGGTAAATGACTACGTGAGAAGAACCATATAGAATCTGCTCCCCACCTTTTTTCTTCCTCCTAGTGCCTGTACCATTTGCGAATGGCTTTGCCTTAGTAAACATGTGAATATGTGTGTGTACATGGAAAAGGAACTTATTGGAGTTAAGGTAAGATGTAAGAGGAATGGTAGAAAAGAACACAGTAAGGTCATATCGTAGACTCATTTAATATTATTAATTAAATTATACACTGTCAGCAGAATGAGAGGTTAATATAAATGGTCTGGGTATTTCTATCAACCATATCATTGAATGAACAACAATTCGATATGTTTCTTTATCTATATATCCACTCATTCACACCTGCATACCTAATTCTCCAAAAGAAAGAAAGAAAAGCATTTGAGATAGACAAAATGTATCCTATCTCAGATCTCTGTCCTTCATTTATTTGATAAATACTTATTAAGGACGGATCCTGAACAATACAGACCAGTAAAGAAGTAAAGGGCAATAAGACCACATTGTAAATGAGGTCCACATGGTAGAGAAGCCCTTCAGGATCCCCGATCCAAAGGGCAACCCCTATCTCTCTATCCTGTTATTTGTAGAGCAATATGGAGATGAGAGGGCAGGGCTCACATGTCTCCACATGTGTTTTCATGAGAGAGGGAGACAGATCCTCAGCATTTCAGCCACTCCTTGGCCTGTGCACACTCCCAGCTCTGACTTGTACAGAGCTTGAGTCAGAGAAGCCTTCTAAGATCTTCCAAAGCCACTTTAGCCAGCTGGTTTTTAATGCAACAACCACCAAGATATTCCATTATTCTCTAGATCAGTGGCTTTTAATTTATCCCCTTTTCTAACAGCCCAGATTAGAACTAATGTGGAAAAACTTAGGAAACCCAAGTGCAGAGAAAATGAGATTGATTCAATGGCCTCCTATCCCAACAAAATCTCATTGCTAGGCCCCTGACTTGGGTCAGTTCTTTCCTTCTGGACGTGTAGCTCTCTCTGGCCAAGGAAGGGACCAATGAGGGAGTTTGAGAGACACAGGCTTGCCCTCCATCCCCCAGCCCGGCCTAGAAGGCATTTGGCAGAGGAGGTGTGGGGCATTGTCCTGAGCTTGAAGACAGCTGCGGATGAGTCAGAAAGGACTTCAGGCCAGGACGAGGCCCCAGAGCCATGCTGACCATGTTTTTTTTAAGCCTTAAAATTGAAACACATGGTTTGACACGTGAGTTACAATAGGACAGAGAATCTGGAATTAGAAAATTCATGTTGTAGGGTGATATAGCAGAGTCCGAAGCAAGATTGGGAGGTTGGCTGTTGGTTGACTTGATGGTCTGTCTGTCAAATTCGGAGCACCTATTTACATGAAGTGACATGCACAGGGTCTTTGTTGGCTGGAGAGCATGGCAGGAAGGGTGGCTGTTGCTCTGGGAGGGAAGAGAGAGAGACTGAAGGATGCAGGGAACAGTAGTCATGGGGCCATGGTTTTCATGCCCCCCCCATGTGGACAGGGGGCTTAGGAAGAAACCCAAAGGGGCTGTTTTCATGGGGAAGTTGAGGACAGTCTGGGTGCAAGCCACAGTGCTTTGGGGCCTCACCCCCAAACATGAGAGATGCTGTTTTTCTCACTTGTGTGGAGCCTAGGACTGCTCTTGCATCTTGTGGGGTGGTGACTCCAGACACCCCAAGAAATGGTCCCTCCCTCTCACCCAAAACAGTATTCTCCCCAGGCCCCATTAGCAATGGATTCCCAGAAAGCTTCAGCTGAGTGAATGAGCACAAGGGGCTTAGTAGACAATTTAGGGATGAGAGGTCCTGAATGAGACACTAAGGCAGGCAGAGGAATTCTAAGTCACTGATGCTTATGAAGCTTATAGAGAAGCCTAGCCACATTACAGAAAAAAGGTACCACGGAACAGGGGACGTTTTCTTCCAAACTCAAAATTGGGTCATATAGTAGGAGACACATTTGGATAATAGGATAAAGGATCTGAATTTGGGACTGGTCTGGAAAAACTGCCAAGGCAGTATCAGATTAAATGGATAGAAGGTTTCATTTGATTACCCCCCTAAACTCTGGTTACACGCGCTTATTTATCCAGACTATTGTCTCAGCAGAAAGGGAACCCACGGTCGACTTCATAAAACCAGAAGAAGAATTGCCAGCCAGACCCTGGCTTTGGCTTTTCTGTGTGTGTGTGTGTGATCTAACATTTGAAAGAGGCTGTGTCAGTGAGACCTATTTAGAATACAAATGATTGCTTAAACTCTCTTAAAGGCTTTAAGAATATATTTTAATCATTGAATCTTCCCCTAAGCCCAGCAGAGTTATTCATGAATAAATTGTTGTGCCTTTGAGTCAACAGGAATTGGGCAGACTTACTGAATTAATGGACCTTTCTCCTCTCCTGGTCCTTTTCATGGCTCTGGCAATATGCATTTCCACTAGCTTTGAGAAATGCAGATGGAGTATAATTTTCCCTGAATTGATCTGTTCTACATCATTGAATTTCTGCTATTTGCATTTTTATGCCAGAATCAAATTTAGCTTATTATTATTGTTGTGGAAAATAATTATAATCCTTTAATTGTCATGGCTCTTGACAATTTAAAAAAATATTCACAAATACTATTTAATTCCATCCTCACTGTAACACGGAGGATGAACCAGAGCAGGAATGATCAAATGTGCCTCCAGCTCCAAACTGCTCCTCTTTTCCAGATGGTCAGTTGAAGCCCTTGAAGGTTAGGTGACTTCCCACAGCCACGAGGATATAAACTGTGGAAGCAGGACTAGAACCCAGGGTAGGCAGCTCGCTCGGTCCTGAGTTCGGGTCTCATCAAGCCGTGTCTTCAAAGTCCGTCAGTGGGGTTCGATCTCTTTGCCCTGTGGGCTCCCTGTGGGTGAGGTATGGGTGGTGCCTGATATAAGGTAAGTGCTTCGTTGTCTCCTTTCTCCTTCAATCTCCAAGGGATTGCAGGTGCCCTTTGGAGGTCCTGCCCCCACCAGAGCTGAGATGGAAGGGCATAAAATTTTCTTCTCAACCAGCCTGGAGGCGAAGGGGCCAGCAGTCATAGCACACACGCATGCGCACACACATACACATATCCACGTGTGGCCTCCTCTTCCATGCTGGACTCCGGGGCTGGAACCAACCTTTGCCCTCATTGGTCTAACCCCCTTCTTTTTCAGATGGGGACTGGACATAAGCTACCCAAGAGAGATGTTTTTGTTCATTTGTGGACAACTATACACACCATGTGTTATTAATGTCCTCAGGGGTCAAAGATCCCCCACCTCCTATTTCAGTGAGGAATCGCATTCAGGGGCAAGTAATGGAAGACTCAGCTGGAGCCGTTTTCCCAGATAACCTGTGGGCAGCTGTCTGGAGGCCCCCGTCCACCGCTCACTGGGGCTGGCTTCTGAGCCATCGTCTCGGTCTTTTCCTCGGACTCTTACCTGAGGGCCGCACCAGGACGGCTGTACCTCCCAGCCTGAGTCTGTGTATCCACCAGGAGGAAGAAGGAAAGCGAATGGGACATCGCTTACCAGCTAACAAACTTCTCCTTCATCTCATTGGCTTGTGCTGTGAGTCCAACGAAGGGCTGCCTGGGGGCAGGAGCCTGCTCACCTGTGATCAGAGCAGGCCCCAGGGACGCCTGGCCAGCCCTGACCCTCTCCCCAGGAGCAGCTGCCAACCAGTCAATGACTGAAAGGAACTGATGGATCAGTACCCGGGCTCCTCTGCCCCTGTGGGGGGCGAGGAGGCGGGGATAATTCCAAAACATTTGTTCTGCACTGTGTCCAAGAGGGCCCAGCGGGATTAAGCTTCCGCCTGGCCCACTTGCTTAATATCACGTCTCTCACTGGCCCCTTTCCTTCCTTGCACTGGCCCGCGGATGCCTTCTGGTGCTGCGTCCCAATTAAACTGCTTGCAGTAGAATCATTCTCTTAGGGTCTGTTTTGGCGGGGGGAAACCAAACTAAGGTGATGGGGACCCCCACAGTCAGAGAAGTTAAACAAATTGTGGAGAGTTGCCAGTTCATACGCCGGCACCCAGGATTCCAGTCTGGAGCTCAGGGCTTCCAAGGCTGACTTCTTACCTCCTCCCCTGAACTGTGAGTGTCGGACAGCCCCTGGCGTCAGAGGGGGAACTGCAGCAAGATGGGACCCACCTTCAAGTGGGGGACTGTGAGCGGGGCGGGGGGAGGGGTGGGGAAGATTTGGCTGCCCTCTGCCTCCCTCAAGGGTCAGCAGCTGTGGGAACAGCTGGGGGACAGGCTCACCGCTCCGCTTTGAGTTCTCCTTCACGATTAGCTCAAGGCCACGAAAGCTGTCAAAGAAAGGTCAGAACCTCCCCAGAGGCTGTCCTCTCCTGGGGCGCAGTGCTCGCTGCCGCGGGAGGTCTCCTCTGGCAGCCTCCCACCCAGGGGCCCTCTGGAGGGGAGAGAGCAGAGGCTGGGCTCCCGGGGCGCTGCCGGGAAAGCGTGCTCATCAGGGAAGGTTCACAGAGGACATGCTGCGTGTTCCTTCCCTGGGAAGAGCAAATCCCACCTGGCAGCCTCTCTTCTAGGGCTTGAAGGAGGAGGCACAAAGTGCCCCGGGGCATGTCCTCTTCCCCCAGCTGGCCCTGCACAGATGCAGCCCTCCGGACTCGGGACGCACGGTGCAGGAGTGGGGGGAAGCAGAGGATGCACGCTGAACTCAGTGGAGGCGGCCCCAGACACAGGAGGTCAGGGCCCTCTTGATCCAGCAGACAGAGAGGCAGAGGGGGCCCCCATCTGGCTCTGCCCGGCCCCTCCCACCAGACTCGGCCCCGTTAGCCCAGGGAACCACCCCCAGGGAGTGCTGAACACTTGGCTCTCTGAAGGAGCGGACAGGACTTGGTCAGGGTGCTGGCTAGATCTGGCTTCAGTTATGCAGAGCCGGGGTCATCCCTCCACAGGGGTGTGTAGCTTTGGAGAAAGGATTCAGGAGCCTCTGATTCAGTGGAAACACCACAGGCTTTAGGGTTAGGTGGGGCTGGGATCCCTCCCAGCTCTGCCTCTCTCCAAGGTCCTTTGGGAAAAAGAAGACAATGGTAATGAGCGTGCACTTCAGGGTCGTGGTAAAGATCGGACAATGCCACATTTATGCAGCCATGAAGTACGTACCGGGTGCTGAGTCAGTGGTAAAGCTGACGTTAATACTAACGATGTCTGGGGAAAACAGAACAAGAAGTCCAGTGTGATGCCATTTGTGTAAAGTTGTGTGGTACTGATAGGAGTTTATGGAAACATTAATAGTAATTATCTCTGGGTAATGGGATTCAGGGACAACTTTTACTTTCCTTTATTTATCTCTGTGTTCCTTGAATATTTTTGCAATGCATGTTCACATAAAAAATTGCCCATCTATAACCTCAATGGGTTCCAGTAAAGGTTGGATTCTTGATGTACTTGAATATGAAAGTTTTGGATTAGGAGCGTGGGGGGAGCTGAAATGCTCTTCGTAGCAGGAGTGGGATTTGGGCTCCCAGTGCAACCTGTGTTTCAGGTGAGAGGGAAAGAGGCGGGGGTCCGGGGGGCAAAGGGGAGCAGGGAAGGGAGCTAGTTAACAGAAAACATGCCGTCAACCGCGTGTATCTAAATTTTCTGTGACGTCTACTCTCTCAGATGCTTGGTGAGAGTGATCCTCGCTGTGGACACTGAAACTGGGGCCCAACTTCACATAAGAGTCAAGGTAGGGGAGGGGCAGCCAGGTGGCGCAGTCGGCAAGCCTCTAATTCAGCTCAGGTCATGATCCCGTAGGTCGTGTGTTCAAGCCTCATGTCAGGCTCCATGCTCATCAGGGAGTCTGCTTGAAAATTCTCTCCCTTCGCCCTTCCCCCAAATTGCATGCTCTCTCTCTCTCAAATAGATAAATAAATCATTTTAAAAAAATAGTTAATGTGGGGTAGGACAGAGGCAGCGTCTGAGGACACGTGACTCACAATGAGCAACCCATTCAGTTCCTCCAGTATCTGCGGAAATCTCGGGAAGCCTCTTGAGCTCCCTGGAGCTTTGACTCGCTCAGGCTCAGCCGACTCTTCCTGGTTCTCTCTTGCTGCAAAACAAATCCTCACACACTGAGTAGTGTAAAGCAATGACAACCATTTATTACCTTCTCTCATTGTCCTGGGGGTTGAGCGGGCTCAGCAGGCTGGTTCTTGCTTGGAGTCCCGCTTGTCATTGTGTTCAGATGGTGTTGCTGAGGGAGTCACGCCAAAGACTTCCCCACTCATGCGAATGGCGCCTGGTCTAGAGACGCCCACACAACTGGGGCCCCTCAGGGGTTTCTCTCTGTCTCCATGTGGTCTCTCCACATGGTGTCCCCAGCTCGGCATCTTCAGGGGGCCGGGACTTCTGACCCGGCCCTTCATGGCTCCGAAGGCGTGTGTACTGGGAGAGAGGAACCAGGTGGAGGCTGTACAGCTTTTCTGACCAGCCCTGGGAGTCTCATGGTCACTTCTACTACATTCTATTAGGCAGAGCATTCAAAAGGCCCACCCAGACTCCAGGGGTGATGACACAGGCTCCGTTTCTTGATGGAAGGATCACAAGGTTTTGGAATGGGCCCTTGGGATCGAAAATATCATTGTGGCCATTTGGGGGAAAATATGACCTGCCACAGGACATTTGATAGCTTTTTGAGGGTCACGGCGGTCCCCAGCTGATATCTGAGTTACAATCAGGAAAAAACAAAACTACTTTCTTTCTTTCTTTTTTTTTAAAAGGCAAAATCAAAGATTATTTAGAAGAACATGGATGATGAATAGGGACTTTTAGTGTAGCAGATTTACTGGAATTGGCTGTGAAAATCATAATGAAAATGAATGAGCCAGAAAGAAAAATGCAACTCTCTTGTTCAAAACTCTTTCTGGATGGAGCTCGAAGTGCTGGAAATGGAACAGGAAAATCCTGAAAGAGGGCCCGAGGGTCAGAAGGGTCAGACCTTGGCTGTTGGCAGGGATTTCATGGCTGAGCGTGAGAGATGGCTGAATTGAAATGTTCAGGATGGAGCCTGGGGTGGGGACGTGGAGGAGGGAGTTGAGGGACACCAAAATGAGCACAGTAAGCCCGTGGGTCCCTTCGGCGGGGATGCCTGGGGTGGGAGGGGGGGCACGGCCAGAATCTCCTGCCCCACTCTGGACTCCTGCAGGTGAGTCATGGATGCACAGGGCTTGGCCTCTGTTCATTGCTGGAGTCCCCAGCCTCCCACCTTAGTGAGCATCTCCTGCAAGTAGGGGGCCCTTCATGGCAGGAAAATCAGTGCCAGTCTCTTGCTCTGCTTCTCACTGACTCCGCATTCTGAGTCCCCATTGTCAGACCTGGAATATGATCCTGGCCCTGGAGGAGCGTCGGGGTCACTGGGTTTGGGAAGCAGCTCTCTCTCACCTTCAGATCTGATGTAGGAGCAGTGGATTTTGTGTTGAGAAGGACTCTGAGGTTGCCTTTGTACTCAAAAGGAAAGAGGGCCTACCTCAACTGGCAGTGGAAAGTGTTCTGAAAACATCTCCTGACTGTTTTAGCATTGAGCAGAAGCATAGCGCTCCAAGCAATTGGCCGTCTAATTTTTTCTCCCAGGTTTTCAGGGTTAGCAGTCCATAGCCTCCTGTACCCATCAGTGCCCTCCTAGGTCACACCCACACTTCCTGTACCCTATTCTCTGCTGACCTCAGTTGATGACATTTTGATTCTGGTTCCTCTTTATACAAGTCGTACCTTCGATCTTCTTCAAAGACCTTGGTAAGCCTTGAAAAGACCTTGGAGATCATCTAATTCTCTGTCCTCCATTTACAAGTGAGGAGACTGAGACCTAGAGAGGAGAAAGAAGGGGAAATAGAATTTTCCTGCCTGTCTCCCACCAGCATCTCAAGCAGAGCTTGCAGAGGGGGCCCCGTGGGGCTTGGTGCAAACTTCCTTCCCCACTGCCAATACCACCCTCCAGTCCCTTCCTTGCAGTGGCCAGGCAATGCCCAAGACCATGCCAAAGAGTGTCAACCAGGAACGTGTCTTCTTTCTTGAAATACATCGTGGATCAGCAGGCAGGCCCCTCAAGACCCCAGCGATGCAACTTGCTGGGCCCAGCACACAGTAACCCAGAAACATATGTGGTGAGCAATAACAGTCATAAATTTTATGAGATTATGTGTTCCTAATGTGAGATTTCAGGCTGATCTGTTTGTTGAGCTATGCCAAGCTTCAGCATGATTCAATCAAGTTGTGCTTAATCTTCCCTTATTTACTCTGGGTGAGGGTGAGTCACGGACTATGTCTCTAGTCCAGTCTGCTGAACTAATTTACCCCAAGGATTCTGATGGACTGGTGATTTGTTTTTTCTGAATGTCCAGAGTTTATTTACTTATATCATTAGATGGGGTCTGGGTTATAGACAGTGAATATCTGGGGCCATGTTAGGGACCAAGACCTCTCTGGAGAAGCCAGTAAGGACGAGGAACTCCTTGGAAATGATCACGCTTCTTGTCAGTCCTGGCCACATCATGCCAAATGTTTTGTCACCTGTGCATTAACTCACAGGATTTTTAACTCTGTGGTCTCTTTATCATAGAGAAAGGCATTTTGGCCAACTCCCCATGCCTCTGACCCTGAGCCATGTGGATCTGAAGTGAAGGGGGAATATATTGACATCTCATCCAAAGATGTAAAAGCCTGGAAAATTTGCCCGAGGCCGGGAGTGACTCCAGCCATCAAGCATCTCCATCTCCGAGTGTCCAATTTTTTTAAGCCTCTGGGGAGATGGAAACATGCGGATGGAATTTGGGGCTTGTGTCCTTAATGCTTTTTTCTCCATGTTCCAAGAGGATGCCATGTCCCCCCCCATATGGAGAAGACCGGTCTATAGACTGATTGTGACAATTTGGGGAGCTCCTGGCTTTCCTGGATCAGGAGAAATGTGGGGTTTGAGCCTTCTAGACTTGAGATTACAAATAATGAGAGTTTCCTTGATTTCTCCTTTGATCAGGGTACCAACTGCTGGGTTTGTTGGAGACTGAGGGGGTTTCCAGGATGTAGGACTTTCAGTACTAAAGCCAAGAAAGTTCTGGGAAAACCAGGTCAAGTTGATCACCCTAATTTTGATGTTTTTTGTCTTTGGAAGTCAGGCCTTAAGATCAAGACAGATCTTTGATTGGGATGGGAGGGTAACATTCCTTCAGAAGCAGCTGCTGTAGGGTCTGAGGCTCTGGAAAGACAGATTCCCCATTGCTCCCATTGCTCCCATGGCTGGAAGACTGAAAGAGTAAAGCTGAGTCCTGCCTAATTTCCAGGTATTCAATTCGCTTTTCCCTCTGATGAAAGGTATCAGCAGGTTTTCCTGCCGGTTGTGGGGCAATGACAGTCTCTGAACCTATCCTAAAAGGTAGAAGACTCTACAGTCTGTGTGGGGAGGCCAATAAGCAGAAGTGGCTGTCATTGAGAAGTTGATGTGACCCTACTAAGGAGGCAGGTTCCATTCCTGAAACCCTGATGGTCTCAAGCAGCTTCAACCTGGTAGCAGGTTTTGGATTTATATCTTGGGGGAAAAAATATGTGGTTTTTCCTTTTCCTTTTCCTTTTAAGGGTTGAAAACTCTGAACACTATGGCGAACCCTTTGGTTATGAGGGTAACACCCAAATTCTACAGCACCCTGATTAACAGTGTGGACTCTGGAGCTGCACTGCTGGGGTTAAGATCCTGGCTGCCATTTAATTTGACCATGGGTAAGTAATCTACCCTCTCTGGACCTCAGTTTTCTAATCCATAAAATGGGCACATTGATACAGTGGCAGTGAAGAATTAATTAATACTACAATAAATTTAGAATAGGGCCTAGCACATCGTAATTACTCAAAAAAATATTACCTGTGGACCTAGACTGAGATGGCTGAGTCAACCATGTTCAATCATTGTGTATGGTAGTGTGCAAAGCTGTCTTGGTGGTCGTCAGCATCGCACACCAGTGGGAAGCTCTGTGCTAGGAACAATGGTGGATTTTCATCTCTCCCAGCTCTTCTCACCACATCCCCACTCTCTCTTGCCATCTGGTCACCACCTCCCAGTCTGGTGTGGACACGCTATACTTCTGGCTTAGAATGTGGATCTAAATTGAGGCTGTGGAGTTTGACAGAATCTCACTGAAGGTCTGTGCAGAGGAGATCATTAACCACTAGCTGGCAGACATGAAAATTCTGAGGTGTCAATGGCAAACACCCTTCCAGAGTGATGCCTCCTGGTCAATCTCCTGCCTACCACAATACAAGGCAGGCTCTCCTCCTCTCAGAAGATGCCTGTGACCTGCCTTCTCATGAGAGTCCAGACCTGAACAATTTTCTTCAGGCTCCAGCAGGAAGAAACCTGCACGCTTTCACTCCAGCTCCCGTCCATGCCATGAGCATCTGCAGACATGCATCTCTCTCTGGATGCTTCTTAGGGCAATGTGTTGAATTTCAGCTCCTGTGTTATTTGGCTATAGCTCTAATTTTACCTTAAAAATCTTGCCAAATTATCTCTGAGCAAATAAATGTAATAGTGGATGTTTTTGAAAGCCTAACTTTGGCTTGAATTCCACAATCTTTGTCTTTATTATTACACTATTTTCCAAAAAAGAATTGCTTAGAGTATCTAATTGAATTTTTAGTGCCCTAATGGCATCAACTTAACCTTCCCATCCTGCATTTGGCAATGTTTCAAATTTATGTTTGGTAAATGTGTTTTTAATACACAAATCTATACAACTGCTTTTCAGCTTCAGTGAAAGATTGTGTATTGAATGTAGATAGTGGATGGCATAAATAAAATTCAGTGGTGTCAGAAGAGATTTTTGCTGCACCATTCACTGCCAAGATTAAAATATCCATAGTCAAGGAACAGAAAATGCCGTAGAAGCATTTCTTTGAATTATCTGTTTCAATATGTTGTGTTTTCCGTGAATATTTGCAGCATCGTGATAGCCGTGGCCCCTCAAATTATTTTATTCTTGATTGTCTTTGTAGTTACTCTACTAACACTGCTTATAATCCTTTTCCAGTTATGTCATCTACTGGAAAAAGTTCCCAAATGTTTACATATAGAAATATTTGCATTTTGGGAATCCAAGTTTTAACAAAATTTGTTATCTATACTATATTCATCAGGGATTTAGTCTCAAATACAACAACATTAAAGTTTGTAGCCAAAATAATGAGTAACATTTAGCTCTTCTTACCTTATTCAGACTGATTTCACTCACTGCATCTGCTGCAATTTTAATTATTTAGTTTAATATTTCATCTGCTAAATAGGTGCAATATTATTTGGTGTAAATATTTATATTATGCACAAATGCTCTGCCACAATATTATCAAATTTTGCTCTTACTTCTGCCAAATGGATAAAAGTCTCATTATCATGTTCATGCTCATAAAGTTTCTTGGATGTTCCTTTGCACACAAGACCTTGCTTGCCAAAAGTTAAACCATGTATAATCTGCATCTGACAACAGCACAAACATTTTTTCTCATTTTTGTAATTTATTTGTAGCATTGATAATTTTTTCTTTTCATCAGATTTTTAAAATTTCAGCTTTTCAGTACTCTTAGACCAGGTCAGGGAAGGCTTTGGGAACAAGCCATACTAAGACTTCATAGCTTGACAAACCAAGGTTGAGTTCACATTCGTGCAATACCCGCGCAGGACCGGGGGGGCCATCTAGAGCAGGTGCCTTCCTATAGGGTGACTCAGTGATCCAGGAGACAGAGATGACACCATCTGCAGCTTTACCCCTGGGACATGTGGCCTCTTTAGTCAGTGTGGCCGGTGAGGACGGTGGAGGCTCTGAAAGCAACAGTCAAGTCCTTTAGTTCAGAAATGATGGGATCATGGCTGGTTACTACCCATTGGCCAGATCTCATCATGAGGCCTCTCCTGGCTGCCAGAGGAGCAAAGATGTGAAATCCTCACACTTGCTTGGAAGGAGCAGAGAACCAAATAGGAGTAATCATCAGACTTCTGTGCCACAATATTCTACTATTGGTTCTTGTGCCCTTTATTTTATTCACTTTTGCAAAGAAGAAGTGATAAATGCTGCCAGGCTTTGCACCCATATCTCATTTTTTTGTTTGTTTTTAACTATCCCCAAAGAATTGGCAATATAGAGAAAAATACAGAATCCTCTGAGCAAGAAGACAGTAACCATGAGTAGTAACTTTCAGAAGAATTCATGCATAATAAGCTTATGAAAGCTTCCTATCTCCAATGTCTTTGGGGGAAGTTAGAATTCTTGTTTGAGGTTTAAAAGAAAAGTGCAACAAGTGTGTCCTCATATGTAATATTCAAATGATGTGGTCTCCTTGGCTCTAACTACAGCCACTCTGTAAGTCCTCCAGCCCCTTCATATTTCTCCTAATTATTTCTGGGAGTCCCTGGGTATAGTTTTAAGAGTGCTTCTCCTGCTGATACTGTGGACTCCTGTTTATTCCATTTTCTTTCTGCTCTGGCTACTCCCATCCTTGCTGAAACCACCACAACATCCCCAAAGACACAACCTGCATGGCTATCACCCACTATACCCATCCTTTCCTGTCTCCGGCTCTTGGTTGACTGGTATCATTAAAACACTGTGCTCCCCTGCTTTGGTTAGCAAGTACTATACAATAAACTACCCCAAAGACAGTGGACTGTAAAATAACAACCATTTCTTTGGATTATGAGTCTATATTTACCCTTTAGGCTGGAATTAAATGGGCAACTCTTCTGGTCTTAGATGGGCTTCTTCTTGCGTCTGTGGGTCATCTTTACTTCTTTACTGATCTTGACTGGACATGTCTGGGGTCTCATTTGGGATAACTGGTCTGACTTACTCTGGTTCACATGGCCTCTTATCCTCTAGCAGTCTATCTCACATGGATGGGGAGGAGTCCCAAGAGCAAGGGAAGAAGTGTGTAAGTCCTGTTAAATCTGGGGCTCAGAACTGAAAAATGTCTCTTATACTAGATTCTACTGGGCAAAGAAAGTTATAGGATCAGCCCAGAATCAAAAAAATGGGAAATAGACTCCACCTCTTGATGGGAGAGCTGCAAAGATACATTGCAAAGTGTATGTCTACGGGGAGGAGTAAAGGGCTACTGCCATATTGGTAACACTTAACAGCCTCCCCTTATAATTGAGGTGAGAGTCCATGGGGATTGGACTAGAGGATATATGAATGACAGGTCCAGACTTGCTCTGAATCACCTCTGCTCCCACTATTGGTCTTTTGACTTTGACCATGTTCAAATATGCCAATACCATGGCGGTAGGCACAGCCTAAGTTCAAGCTCAACCCAAGCGATGTGAGGGGGACCTGGCTATGGCTGCTAAAGCTCACCAAAAACTGGGGGGAAGGGATTGTTCAAGAAGTTCCCCAAGTAGCTCTCTCTCTTTTAGCCTCCTACTTGTTGATGTCACTTCCCTAAGACTTCTAAAGCAGTAAGTCACTCTTGGGCAGACACCTTCTCAAGAGGAAGGTGGCTGCAATCTGTGCCCTCTGACTGTGATTAAGGGAGAGAGAGAAGGGAAGAAGAGGGGCTAATCCAGGTGCTGGGTTCAGACTGGCCCTTCTATGATCAAGGCCACATTCTGCCCCTCCTTTAGAACTAAAAAGGGAAGCCCTGGGATGTAGATGAATAATAAGAATGCATTGTGACAATCATCCTTCACCTACGCCAGAAACTCAATTTTTTTTTTGTCTCACCTCTCAGTTCCAACCCAGGAGGGGTTCATGGACAGGAATAGGAGTGGAGAACCCACTGAGTAGACACGTCTACCCTGTTCAGGGGTGAGTCCCTATTCTAAGTCAGATTGGAAGAAGTAGAAATTTTTATTATGCTCCCTCAAGTAGCACCAAACCTTCAGCATCTCTAGGGGGTTCCTGGATCCAAAGGGGATAAGTAAACCAATCATGAGGTGGCCTGAGAAAAGAGGACTTGGGGAAGGTCCTAGGCTTGGAGTTCTTGAAGTGTGGGGTCCCAGATGATACCCGGAACTCTCTAGAGTTGTTTCCAAACTGCTTTTAGCCTTGGTGCAACATTCAACAGAACACATAAATGTTAAACAGTTCATCGCTGTTGAGTAGGAGGGTTACCCAAAGAATCTTCAAGTCAGCCTGTTTTGGCAGGGCACCAGCTTCCTCTTCTGTAGAGGAAGAACAGGCTACCTTTTCTCCTCCACTGTCTCGAATATTTTTTAGTATGAAATATGGAACAGGTGTGAAAGCAGCTTTGGAACTATGAGCATTCCATAAATACAATTTTTTTCATTTATTTGTTCATTTTTGGCTTGACTACTTTCAAACAGAATTGATGCAGCTCACAAGATTAATACGGTGAAAATAAGTCCCCAAACTACTATCACAGAACCACAAGAAAAGCCAAGTAATAAAAGGAATGGGAATGAGGAAAACTGTATTCAAAAAGAAGACCAAGAAAGGTTTCTTTAAATGAGCATAAAATTTAGCTCTTGAGGGATAACAGGATAGACAGATAAATATAGAGATCACTGATGTTTACTAAGCACCTCCTGTGTGCCAGACACTGCAGTTCAATTACATGAGCCAAATTATTTTTTTTCTGAGCTTTTTAGTAACCAGGGTAAAAGAAAGGATTTAGGAATGGAAGAAAAGAAATCTACATAAATTTATCATTTGCTTTTTTCTGAGCTCGAGTTTTGAGAAGAGTCTTTATATAAAGCACATCAAGGAACATATTGAAGAATATCTTCTAAATTAGTAGGTAAGATGAAGTAAACACACTCCACCTTAACCCTTCCAGGGAAATGCAGTTATAAAACCTGGAAAGAATTCATGGGACACTATTTGAGGACTCAAAAGCAAATAGCAGTAGGCAAATTGGGAAAGAAAACCAGAATTTGATGTACCATTCAACTGGCCATGACTCACGCCTTTGACTTAAAGGTGAGTGAAGATATGAGAGTACACAACAGGGTATAGTAAGCAAAGCCCCAGGTTTCTGACTAAGGAACGGAAAAGGAGAGGCCCAGAGATTTGGAATGTACTAGAGAAAGTGACCACATGAAGGTGTTTGTAAGCTGGAGGGCTCATGCTAAGCTGCACGTTTGTGGATCTGATCCCAAACAGCAGACCAAACACACTAACAGGTAGAGAGTAGTCTATCTGCCTGCATCCCAGGCTAGCTAGTGGAGAATGCATATATATGGACAGATCTAAATAACACTACAAAGAATTTGAAAGCTGAACTGACATTGGAATCACAGCCCATATAAGACAAGTTGGAACTTGAAGCCTGAACTTAATCAGGTCCTTTGCCTCCTATGACAAAAAAACCCACGACATTCCTCATAGGATTTAAACAAGACCCAAAGTCTCATAATTATCAAAATTTCCAGGATATGATTCAAAGTTACTTGGCACATAAAGAACTAGGCAAACTTCAATTTGCGTGGGGAAAGATAAATGCTAGATGCCAATGCTTAGATGACACAGATATTGGAATTATCTAACAAAGACTTTAGAGCACCTATTGTATAAATTATCCAAAAATAAAGACAAATTCTCTCTCCCTCTCTCTGTCTCCTGCTCCCTTTCCTTCTTTGTCTCCCTCTCTCTTCTGGTCTTGCTACAATAACAATATTTTATTTATTTTATATTTAATCATAAATTTTTAATAAAAAATTACTAGCATCAGCCTAAAAAAATAAAGGTGCATGTTTAATGAATAATCAAGTACTGACTTTCCATTTCTCAAGAACGCTGATGGTGAACATATAATTTACACAAAACTGTTGTTGATGTGGGGGCTGTAGTGGTTCACTGACTGTAGGAAAGCAGAAGACACACCTGCTAAAGAAGCATCAGCTTTTGTTGGTTATCAATTTCTTTCCTCTCAGCTCCAGACTCACTTTTTTTTCCTGCTCTGTGATAATGAATATGGAATATTTTTTTCTTTTGTAAGCTGGCATTATGTTAAGCTTTTATAGTAGAGGGGAAAATTCTCTTGACAGGAATGGAAAACTAGAAAATCTCAGCAAGGAAATAGAAGACATGAAGGAGAACCAAATGGAAAATTTAAAACTGAAAATATAATACTAACTGAAATAAAAACTCACTTAATGGGCTCAACAGCAGAATGTAGGTGTCAGAGGAAAGAGTGAGTGAACTTAAAGATTAGTAGAAATTATCTAATCTGAAAGACAGAAATTAAAAATGTTGGGAAAGTGAACAGACATTAGAAACCTGTCAGACAGGGCACCTGGGTGGCTCAGTGGGTTAAAGCCGCTGCCTTCGGCTCAGGTCATGATCCCAGGGTCCTGGGATCGAGGCCCGCATTGGGCTCTCTGCTCGGCAGGGAGCCTGCTTCCTCCTCTCTCTCTCTGCCTGCCTCTCTGCCTACTTGTAATCTCTCTCTCTGTGTCAAATGAATAAAAAAAAATCTTTAAAGAAACCTGTCAGACAATACCAATAAGTATAACATTTATGTTATCAGAGTCCTGGAAGGTGAGGAGAAATTGTGCAGTGCTGAAAAAAATACTCAAAAAAAAAAGATGCTTGAAAACTTCCAAAATTTGATAAGAGACATAAACCTATAGATTCAGGAAGCTTAGTGACCCCTAAAGAAGATAAATCCAAAGAAATCTTTCTCAGCCACTTCGTAATCAAACTACTAAAAACTAAAGACAAGAGAAAGTCTTGAATTCAGAGAAAAACAACACAGTGCTTGCTGTGGAACTACAATTCAAATGACTAAGGACTTCTTATCAGAAATGCTATAGGCCAGAAGGAGGTGGCATGACATTTTCAAAGTGCTGAAAGACAAGAAGTGACATCCCATAATTCTAGTGAAAATATGTTTCAGGAATGAAAGTGAAATAAAGACATTCTCAGAGTAAGCAAAACTAAAAGAATTTGTTGCCAGTGGACTTGCTCAAAAAGAATTGCTAAGGAAGTTCTCTAGACAAATGAAAAATGATACCATATGGGAACTCAAAACATCAAGAGTGAAGAAAGAGCAAAAGGAATGGTAAATAGCTGGAAACAGCTTTATTGAAAATGCAGAGGTTTTGGCTATTTCTGACATCAACCCTGAGGATACTCCAAGGGCATGTGTTAAACTGCAGTTCTAAAAATCAATGCTGTGGGGGAAAGTGGGAGCCAAAAGAATGTAAGATCATGTCAAATCATGTCACTCCTCAATTCGGTGGTGTCCCATCTCACTCAGAAAAGTCCCAGTCTGACTCTGACACGCAAGGCCCTATATGACCTGACCCCTGATTATCTCTTTGATATCTTCTCCTACTATTCTCCCCTCTCATGCTCCTCTGCAGACAAACTGTCTCTTGTTTCCACCTCAGGGCCTTTGCACTAGTTGCCTCTTCTGTCTGGATCTTTTTTTCCTCAGATGTCTGTATGGGGCTGACTCTCCCGTCTCCTTCAGGTCTTTTCTCAAATGTTACCTCCTCACTGAGAATTTCCCTGACTATTTTATTCAAAACTGAAAACTCCTCTATCTACCCTGCCATTCTCTTTCCTTATTTCCTATTTTGTCTTTCTCCATAGCACTTATCAACATTATCATACTACCTAATTTCTTGTCAGTTTATTTATTGTCTCTCATGTCCCACTTCATGAAGACAGGGATTTTTGTCTCTTTGTTTACTGCACAGTGCCTGGCACATATTAGGTAGATTCAATGTCAGTTCTCTTTGGTGTGATAAAAGTTTGCAATCCATAGGAGTAGGTAGTTAAGTATCTCCTAGGAAAAGAGCATAACCGTTGTCTCAAATGGCTCCCAGAGTGAACATATTAACTCATATAGTGGGCATGTCACAGTTTTTATGTTCAGTTCCTCTCCTTCCTTCTGGCAGCAGTTGGCCCATTTGGGGGGTAGTTTTTCCTCTCCCCATCACTAACAAATAGTCTAATAGGAGTTCCATCTCACTCCCTGGCTGTAGGGGTGGGTATAGACCATGCCAGATCCATTGGAGTACTTTCCTATGACTCTTGAATCAGAATTAGGTAGGGAGATGTGTGGTAGGAAGCTGTGTCCCTGTCACATGGAGAAGACTGCGTGCAGTAGTAGAGAATGAGGTACAGTGAGTCCTACACATCCAGCCCGTGGTGACAGTGGTAACAGTCATCCCATGGTATGTCATCCTTCAGGCTCACACCACCCATGACCTCCCTGTAATTTGACTATACAAGCCAGTGAATCGGTTTTTGTTCAAGCTATATTGAGTTGGGTTTCTGTCCCTGCAAAAAGATTTCTGACTAATACAGTTCATTTGAAGCTGCAACTATCATCAGCAACAAATACATTATATGTCAATATTGTGCTAGGATCTGTGGTAGGGGGAAGAATTGATAAATGAGACAGAGTCCATATTTTCAAGAGTCCTTCAGTCTGGATGGGAAGACAGTTATTCCCCAAGATTCCATTGCAAAGTGCCAAGTGAGCATTACAGATAGTATATATGGGCCATGAGAAGAGAAAAACCACTGTGGACTGAATTGGTTAGAAAAGGTTTTATGGGAAAGGTGAAACTTGGTCTGTGGGTAGAAGGAAAGGTGAAACACCCATAGGCACATGAGATAGAGGAGAATACTCTGGGTAGGGGGAAATTCCATGAGCAAGGGCAATGGCTCAGGTACACTTGAAGGAATCATGTGGGTTAGTTATGGGAAATGGTTTATATGGTTTATAAAATGCTCTCACATTCATTATCTCATATTTTCACAAGAATCCAGTAAGGTGGTTCTGAGCCACCCAATGACTTCCTTAAGGATGTATAGCCTAGTAAGTGGCACATCCAGAACTCAAACCAAGTCTTTTGATTCAAGTGTAAGGTACTAAATACCAGGTCAGAGTGAATTTTTGTCATAATGGCAAAAGACATCAGCTAATAGTTAATAATTTCCTATATTGTTAAATAATAAATTTTCTCAATTGTATTTTCAAAATCTTTTTATGTGTTTGAATCAAGATCCAAACAAGTTTCACAAATTGAATTTAGTGAATAGGTCTTGTAGGTCTCTTTTAAAACTTAAAGGTTCCCTTCCCACTGTTTTTGCTTGCAACTTGTTTGCAACATTCTAGATCTGGCAAACTTCATCCTAGTGGTGTTAATTCATATGTTCCTTTGTCCCTTTTATACCCTGGAAACTGTGGACTGTGGTTCGATCTTGAGGTTTGGTTAGTGGCCAGTTTGTTTTTTGGGGGAATATTCCATCAGTGGTAGTGTGTGTTTCTAAATGCATCACATCAGGTGGCATGCAATGTTTGGTCATTTCTCTTTTTCTCATCTTAAGATTGATCATTGGGTTCAAGTATTATCAGCCTGAGTCATCCATTATGAAGTCCCTCTCAGTTTTTCACCTAATGGTTTTGGCAACCATGGATAGAGCTGGCGTATTGTCTAGCAGCCATTGATATTACCTAGTCCCATTGCAACATTGGTAGCTGCAAAGTGGTGCTATTCTGATTCTATAATTCCTTCTTCAGTGATAGGCTAGAATTCTTCTATAAAGACCTTTTCTACACCAATTATTTGACTACCTGAAAAGGTTGAATAAATGTTTAATTATTCTTCTTTTTTATAAGGTTTCAGAATAATGAGTTAGTTCCCTAGCATACTTCATAGGTGACCGACTAGTTTATGATTATTATGAACTCACGGATTTTAATATTTTTAATATGTTAAATACATTGCAATTACTATTAATTTTGGAGCTCAGCAATTCCCATCTTTGGTCAATGGAAGCCCCTTTAATTTGTTTCCTGGGTCCTTTTTGTGTGATCGCCACAATCTTTAGTACCTTCCTTGCTTTCCAGACTCGTCTTGTACATTTCTTGGTCCAGACCCGAAATCAGCCATTTCACAAAAAGCTCTAATTCCTTTTTGTGCGAAATGATATTTAGAAACAACAATCTGTGCCCTAGCGGTGTCCGTTATTCCTAGGTAAGTCACTGTATCTAGGACTTTTCACCAGACAGAGAATGGAAAGAAGTAGGTTTTTCTTGTTTTTTGTTTTTAAAGAGAAAATTTATCCAGGATTCATGCTGAGATTTACAATTCAAATTTAAAACCACATGTTTTTTACTTAATTTTAACTTTATATTTGTATCTATTTTCTCTTGTTCTGAAAACCTTGAATCCTAGAGTGAATTGTTTATTTGCTTTATCCTATTTTATGTATACTTCAGAATAACAGTAGAATATTATTAACATTATAATTACTGACAAACAGTTTAATCTTTCTACTTAAAGTTTGTTTTTTTTTAATCCTTAGGCTATAATTCACTAGCATTATTGATCAAATTACTGCATTTCAAAGACATTTGAGAGGCATCTGGGTGGTTCAGTTGGTTGAACGTCCAACTCTTGATTTTGGCTCATGTCCTGATCTCAGGGTCCTGAGACTGAGCCCTGCACTGGGCTCCGTGCTGGGCACAGAGTGTGCTCAAAGATTTTCTTTCCCTTTTTCTCTGACCATTCCCACCCTGCTCACATGCACTCTCTCTCTCAAAAACAAACAAACAAACAAACAACGAATAAATAAATTTAAAGTTATTTGAGATCATTCTTCCCTATGTCATTAAGTCACCAAACTGATAGATAAGCTTCACTGTTTTATTTACTTTCGATTCTTAAGGATTGTATTTTTCTATTTGATTAATTTTGCTTTGTGGTTATGTAAAACATTTCCATTGTTCCAAGGTAAAAAATTATAAAGTAAGTTACATTCAGAGAACTCTTGCTTTAGTCTTATCTTCTCCATTTTATTTCCTCTCTCATCTATAAGAAACCATTATTAATTTTTGTTATCTCGCATTTTAAAAATATGTAAGGAATATGTATATATAATCAAATAATCTCCCCTTTCTCAAATAAAATGGAATGTACTATACATAGTATTCTGCACCATTTCCCCCCATTTAATAATATGCTTTGGATATCATGCCACAATAGAATGCAGAAATATCTCTGATTCCTTTTCATAGCTCCTTGGTCATCTATTGCGAATTTTAGTAATAATAAATTCTGTAGTTCACTTAACCAGTCTCCTATTGATAGGCATTTGGGTTGCTTCCAGTTCTTTGTTAATATAAATAGTATTGCAATTAATAGTCTTGTGCAGTCATCCTTTCTTACTTTTGCCAATGTTTCTTTGGTATAGATTCTTACAAGTGGGCTAAGTTGTGCAAAGGGCAAATGCATATGTAATTTTGCTTAGATATTGCCAAATTCCCTCCCATAGGGTTGTACCATTTTGCATTTCTAATGGCAATGTTTGAGTGATTCCTTCTTCATGACCTCCCTAACAGGATATTGTGAAACTTTTGGATTTTTGCTTGAAAAATGGCATTTTGGCTTAATCGTATTTTACATCTTTCTTATTACACTCCATTTAAGGTTTTTAATTCCCTAATACAACTCCTGGCTCATTGCAGCTGTTCAATAATTATTCTTTGAATCCATAAAAGTATAAAGTGGTATTTTAGGAAAATTAATCTAGCTGCAGAATACAGAGTAGTTTAGAATGGAGAGAACAGAGACAAGGAGCACTCATGAATTTCAGGACAGAAGATAAAATCATAAGAAATACAACTTTATTTTTCTACAATTCCCATATTACATTTCCTCTTCTCAAGGGTGGGAGCATTGATTTAATCATCTCTGTCAATTCAGATTTTGCTCTATTCCTTAACCACTGAGATTATGTCTGAATTCCAGGATTTTGGGTCAGTGCTATAATAGGGAATGTGGGGTTGGGGGGAAGAAGGGTATTTGGAAAGGGAGTCAGGTTCTTGGTCATCATTTGCCCATCTGACCACCCGCTGAGATGCCCCCCACCTCCTGGCAGTTCCCCAGTCACAGAGCCAAAAAGGTTACAGATTGTATATGACCTTCACTTTCATCCAGAGGGCTTTTACTGACTGTCACTTAGCTCTTTCATTCATCTTTTGGGAACCCAAGGAAATCTGACTATGCTCCCACATGTCTTGGAGTTCACAGGAGACCGGGAAGACAATTGAGGTCTTCCAGAGACCCCATGTCGCCATTTTGAGTGCTCAGCACCTCTATTCCTCAGCCACACAGACAGTCACTGTGGGAACTGGGTTCGAACCTGAGCCTCCTGACCCCAGTTTGTCTCCTCTGAAACCTACCTAGGGTTCAGCTTGGGTGTGGAATAAAGTCATAGAGTTTCTTCTCAGAAACCCTCCAGTTTCTCCCCTCCCACACCTTCCCCAAGGCCAAGCATAGGAGTATTTAACTCCTGGGGAAGAGGGTGGGATAAGCAATTTCTTCTGACTGAGTTCCTGGTCCTCAAGACTGGTAAAAGCCAAGAACCGGACTGTTCAGTTTTAAGCTCTAACAATTCTTTCTTATGGGTGGATGTCTCACAGTCAAGTTTGAATGGGAGAGGGCCACAGGGGAAAAAGAGGAATGGTGTTTGTGTTGGGGGGAGTAGTATTAACAGAGAAGTTAATATCTCCAAATATTATCCCAGTGACATCAGTTAAGAGCATATAGCAATGGCCAGGTATGACATGGTGAGAGGTGGAATGAGATGTTGGCTGAAGTTCTGGGGTTGATTGATGAAGGAGGGAAGGAGAAAGAGTCAAGAGTGAGGCCGGGATTTGGAGCTGCCCCCGCAGAACAGCAATAGTGCAGGGACTGAAATGAGTCCAGCTGGAGGGTGGGCACGCTGATTCTGGGAGAAAGATAGTAAACTTGGCTCCAGGCTTGGGTGAGATGTAGAGGTGACAGTCAAGCCCAGGAGACGGGTTGAGATCCTTGTTTTTCTGGTGGAAGAGACAGAGAGAGAGAGAGAGAACATTGCTGAGGTCCCAGGGCTGTCTTGGGCTGCTTCCACAGGTAAGAGGGGTGGGTGGGCAGAAAGAGGACCACTCAGAAGGGCCAAGTCTTTGTGGGGCCATCATCATGTAAACATGCCTTTCGTCCCAGGACGTGGTCTCACCCTGGACACCTGAGAGGAGAATTCATTCCAGAACGTCTCATAAATATACCAGCCCCACCTATATGTACATCCGACTCTCCATCCGCGGCCCCAGCACACAATACCGGAGCCATGTCATTTACAGTTAGGCAACCTAAGGAATATATGAAATTGCACCTTTTCCCCCCTGCAGAAACAACTGTCCCCAGAAGTAGGACTGGTTTACTTTCTATGTAACATAACAAACATTTGCTGTGCAGCTCACATGCACAGAGCAAGGTACCGTGCAACAGCATGGAACCAGAGTTGCACACTGCTAGCCCACAAGCTCTGTATGACCCAAAGACTTCTGTCGTTCAGCCTGCATGATGCTGTTGTTTGTTTGTTTTGCTTTTTTTTTTTTTAACTAGTTGCCAAATACATAAATCAAGACCTAACAGGCAGGCCCCTCCCATCTCACAAGAGATCCACCTGTTCTTCACCTCTCATTGAGACTTCTGGCCTAACTCCTGTGGTCGTTGGCGTCCAAAACTCCCAGCTTGTTGCTTCAACCCACTGGCTTGGGCAATGAACAGACATAGGGTCTCCTCTTCACTCAGCCACCTACCAGTGACCTTGGGCAAGTTACTTCATTCCCTGAAGTCTCAGCCTCCCCTTCTTCAGAATGGTAATGATAATAATGCCTACCACCTGGGGTTCAGGGGTTTGAGCAGGTAAGATAGCGCCTATACAGAAATTGCTTCACAAGTGGCCATTAACCCTATTAAAGATGGCTGAGACAATTTCCTTGCTGATGGGATTCTGCCCAGTGATCCAAGGCAGAACTTGGCCTCAAGGAAGGAAGGGTCAGTGCCGGGGAGGTCGGGAGCAGGCAAGCCCCTCAGGCTGTGGTAAAGGGAGGGCTTCCTGGGTGAGGAGGAAATTTGGGGGCCTGGCTTTCTTTGTCTTCTGTGGGAGGCAGGCAGCTCAGCCAGGGCCTGCATGGACTTTGAATCCCCGCCATGCAGGACAGAGCCCAAGCCCTGGGAAGGCTGGCCTCCACCCCAGCCGGCTGCCTCTCTGCTGTGATTCCAGGAACTGCGCCCTATCAGTTGGGCCGAGTTTCAGGAGCTGTTTCTTGCCATTTCCCCTCAGTCATGTGGCCGCTGGAGTGGACAAAGTGGGAGGGAATGTGATTAAGCTCTCAGGCTGCCTTCCAGGCAGGGGGAGTGGGAAAGTGTCTCAGATTGGAGAGTGGTTAGAATGTGGACGGGGAATGGGGGAACTGGGCAGACCCCACCTCAGTGAGCCGCCTGGGCAGCTCTCTCGCTCAGGTCAGAGAGCCAAAAAGTGGCCTCCCCTCAGGTCCCTGACCCAGACTCCTCCCTCACTCATCCCAGAAACACAGATGGTCCTGGGAAAGGCTTGTTTCCGGGCTAGAAGAGGCAGCCTAGACGCCGAGGCTTTTTCTCACACCATCCAGGCTTGGGAAGTTTTCTCCTGACCTCCCCTGCCTTCTGGGGGCCTGGGCTGGAAAGAACGTGTGCCTTTTAAACCCAAATGACATGTAGACTGTGATCATTTAGAACGCTGCTCATCACCAAGTGTCAAAGTCGCGTGTATTTATGCGGAACATCTTTCTTATGTACAGCAGGCACACTGAGCACCGTGTTCATTTTCCAGCTCCGTTTCTGAGGCAGAGAGAAGCAATCTGCAGCTGACAGGACAAGAGGCACAGAGAGGCCAACATGCTGCTCAGAGCCGCCCAGAGAGTCCCTGCGGGAACTGGGTTCGAACCGGGGCCTCCTGACCCCATCTGCACTCAGTTCACCAACCTTCCCTCTCCCCCAGTCCATACCTTTATTTCTCTGAAAAGGGTGGAGGTTCTTTCCCTTGAGGGTGAGGTCAGTGAGGTATTCACTTGGGCACAAAATTTAAGGGGCAGGAGCAAAAAATGTAACACTGAAGATAAGTGATATTTTAATGCAATATATTTTTTAAATAAAAATTAATGCAAAAAAAAATCAAATTTCTAAGTAAAAGCAAGATCTGACTCTGCGCTTGCATGACTACCTCATTCGCCTCTCCTGGTCCCAGCCCTGCTGAGTACATCGTGCCCAGAACCCGTGAGGAACACAGGAAGCTTGTGCTACAGCGCCCGACAGACAAGGATTCCATTCTGCTGTTTACCAGCTGGCTGGCTTTAGGGTAAGTGACTGACACTCTTTGAGCCTCCAGATTCTCATCTTTAAAATGGGGGCAATCGGTCAGTGTTCTCCAGAGAAACAGAAACAATAGGTTGTGTGTGTGTTGGGGGTGATGTGTATTATACATGTTATATAATTATATATATGTTCTATATATAAAAAATTCCACATATATACATATACATCTATACACATATAATATAACGTGTATATGTTTATGTATATGTAATTTATGTATATAGTTATATACTTATGTCAACATAATTTATGTATATATTTGAAATATATAAATTTTACATATATAAAGTTTCACAATATAAATATGCATATATGTACATATGAATAAAGAGATTTATTATAAGGAATTGGCTAACGTGATTATGGAGGCTGAGGAGTCCAGACCGAGGAGAGCCAATGGTATAGAGCTCCCATCAAAATCCAAAGGCCTGAGGGGGCATCTGGATGGCTCAGTCACTTGGGCGCCCTTTTCTTGATTTTGGCTCAGGTCATGATCTCAGGGTCCTGGGATTGGCCCCGTGTTGGGCTCCCCGTTCTGTGGGGAGTCTGCTTCAGGATTCTCTCTCTCTCCCTCTGCCCCTCCTCCCACTCACTTGCTCCTGTGTGTGCATGCTCTCTCTCTCTCTCTCAAATAAATAAATAAATCTTAAAAAAAAAAAATCCAAAGGCCTGAGAACTGGGAGAGGCAATGGTGTAAGTTTCAGACTGAGCCCAAGTCTGACGCAGGAGAAGACTAATGTCCCATTTCAAAGACAGTTCAGCAGAGAGAGAATTCTTTCTTACCCATCCTTTTATTTTATTCAGGCCTTCAACACATTTAGTAAGGCCCGCCAACACTGGGGAAGGCAATCTGCTTCGCTCTGTCTACTGATTTAAGTGTTAATCTTCTCCAGAAACAGCCTCACAAACACACCCAGAAATAATATTTAACCAACTATATGGGCATCTGATGGCCAAGTCAAGTTGACATATAAAATCCACTCTCAAAATATCTACCTCAAAAGTTGTTGTAAGAGTTAAGTCAGGGACGGTACCCAAAATGCCCTGCACAGACCTGGCACACGGGAGATAATAAATGCTACTTCTCATCCCCATAATTTCCCACCAGGTTTTTTTATTCTCTTAGTTTCGCAAGAGACAGTGTAAACAGGAAACTATTCACTTTAGCACATCCCGCAAGTACCTGCACATGGTAAATGAGCTGTCTATGTTTGTTGATAGCAGACTGAGTATGGACTGAGTATGGGAAGTGAATTGATCCAGAACTATTAATGACGTGGTCAGTGAAGAAGATG
Organism: Ailurus styani; assembly: GCA_002007465.1. NCBI lineage: Eukaryota > Metazoa > Chordata > Mammalia > Carnivora > Ailuridae > Ailurus > Ailurus styani. The sequence continues at coordinate 4,801,120 of LNAC01000064.1, forward strand.
GGATTGGAAGAAGTGGCAGGAGTTCAACCAGAGGCCAGAATGCAGTTCCCAGGGCCCCTGGAGTAGAAATGTGGGTCAAACAAGATAGTAAAATTAAAAATACATATGACATTCTGAGGGAAGTATTTCCAACTTATACAGTAGACAGAAGATTGATTTATTTATTATTGTGTGCTTTTAGAAACTTACAAGAAAAAGATAAAGAATACCCAATGGGAAAATGAAGAGCACATATAGACAGGTAAGTCACAATGAAGAAATGCAAAGGACCAAAAATGCTGTGAAAGTATGTTCAACTTTATCAATCATCAAAGAAATGCAAATTTTTCATATATCTGAATACAACTTTAAAAAAAATTATAGCAAGCAATCTTACATATTGCTGAAAGGAGAGATAACAGATAGGATTTTTCTGGAGGTCAACTTGAATAAAAAGCCTTAAAACTGAGCAAACTCTTTGACTCAGTAACGACATTCCTTGAAATAACATCTGTTATTTGTCCCGAGGTAATAATAGAAGATGTGAGCAAAATGGTAGTGGGAATTCATTAGCGGGACATAGAACAAGGGATTGTTCAGTGGGACACTGAAAATAACCTAAGTGTCCAACATTAGGGGATTATTATTTTTTAAGTATATATAAAGATAGGTATATGGTATCAAAATATTAATGGTGATTTTCACTGGGAGATAAGATTGTGAGTTATATTTTTCTGTTTTTTGCTTTTTCTGGATATTTAAAATTTTCTACAGTAAACATGTGTTACCTTTTATAATAATTTTGTCTTAAGAATGAAAGAATGTGGGGAGGGTTTGTGCTATGGTGAGTGCTGTGAAAGGTGTAAGCCTGATGATTCACAGACCTGTACCCCTGGGGCAAATAATAATAAAAAAATAAATGAAAGAATGGAGGGTCTGATTATCCTGGGGAGTAGGGGAGTGTGGTGTGGGTGACCCTGCACCTGTGACTTCTGGAGCTATTGTGTCCAGGTCTCTGGTCCTGGGGCACTTGAAGGAGGAATGAGGGTGGAGGCAGATTCCCAGCTGAACCACAGGTCACTGCTAACCAAGGTGGCCAGAGCAGTGTGGGAGGGATTCATGAGGGCTGGTGCGGGTTTCGGCAGCATTTGCTTTACTTGAAGTGATACTAGTAAAGAACAAAGTTTTCGAGTAGAATAATGGCATTGTCTCATACTCCAGGGCCTGAGAGAAAACCTGCTAATAACTATTCTGAGCTAATTATTCCCTAAGGGTCAGACAGTGCTTATGTATCTTAGTGGCTGCATTTAGGGAAGTTATGTAAACAGATCAGCCCAGTGTTGGGGGAATATCAAATGAACTTTTGAGTTAAACATATTTTTATGAAGTCTATTTTTCCTTGTAGGAATTTTTTAGCAGCTGGGAATCCAGACTCTAGTTCTTCTAGAGGCCCCTCAGATAGTAACCCCTGAGCTATTTGGCTTACCCAAACCATGATTTCCCCCATACCCATACCTGAGCAAGGTGAGGAGCAGACCAGCTGAGACCAACACCCAGTGAAGCCACAAACCTGAGCTCAGTGATTACCTCCAGCAGCCAGGGCTTGGAGCCTGTGCAGACCTGGTTATTCCCCAGGTTCCTCTTCTTGTCTACCCCACCCCAAAGTACCACAGGGCTCTTGGCAGTGTTTTCATGACAATCTCTGAGCTTTGATAAGACTGCAAAAGGCTATTGGAGTCAAGGAGGCCAAAGCCCACTGGTGAAGCAATGTCCCATCCTCCCCATATGGTGGGGAGCTGTCCTTTCTAGGTAGAACAGGTGTGGGCAGGTAATTCTCAATTAGTGGTTTTTCCAACCTGGGCTCTCCCTGGGCCAGGGAAGGATGTAGAGTCTCTATAATCATAATCATGATGGTTGATGATGAGAAGGAGGATGTTGATAAAGATAACTACCATTCACTGAGTGCACACTCCCACTATGTGTCAGGCAGTTGGTTAAGGGCTTTGTACATATTACTTCATATTATTCTCATAATCTGAGCACTATTCTTAGATCCATTTTAGGGATGCAGGAATCAAAGCTTAAGAAACGTAAATAACTTGCTTGAGGCACAACTAGGAAGTGGCAAAGTTAAAATATGAACCCAGATCTGTCTGACTCTGGATGCAAGCTCTTAACTACCTAATGATATTGATCTGGAAACATGCAAGAGAAAACCAATAAGGAAGAGAGAATGATCAGAGTGCGCTCTCTCTCTCTCTCTCTCTCTCTCTCTCTCTCTCTCTCTCTCTCACACACACACACACACACACACACACACACATACACACGACCAAGTAACTCTTCAGGAAGCCAAGTGCTGGAGATCTTTATTGAGCTCCTGACTGCAGAGAAAGGTGGGCCCTTTTGTAAGCCAACGGACTGTTCAGGATGGTTGCTTGGCTGGATAAGCTTAGGGGTTGGGAGATTGGCTCCTCAGTCCTACCATATCCTCCCACCCTCTAAATACATTACTTTTCTTTCCCGGACTACTTTCAGTCAATGAAGCACAGATCATTCTTGAATCTGTGGCTTCTCTGGAACAGACCTACTTTTCTCACCTTCCCTCTGGATCTGAAGGACCTGTGTGACTTTATGCAGTCCTGCTGTGGAAGATTCCTCTGAGGAAGTGAACTGGGCACCCGGCAGGTACGCTCCCTGGCCTGACTCTTATGTCCCCGAATGAACAACTTCCCCATAAGTGGCTAGGACAGAATCCATGCAACTTGAACCTTATCAGATGCTAAAGAAAGACATTTTCCTCCCTGAGGCCTGCATTGTCTACATTCTGCAAAAAGTCAACTGTGGGCATGAGCAGAGGCTAAGAGTCTCTTGAGGGGTAAGCCTAATCAATGTCCCTACTGATGACTCATGGTCAAGACACCGGAACTGCTTTCAGCGTGTGAAGCAGAAGAGGAAGCTACTCAGGACAGCAGGATTGGGGTGGGGAGGGGGGGCTTTCAAACTCTTGGTCCACATGAGGGAGATACCACAAATCACCTTCTTCCAGGGCTCACCGTGCCTGTTGGCATTAACAGCATACATACATTGTGTAGAGAGTATTTTTTTTCTTTTTAAAATGATTTGAGGATTTCTTAAATTTAAACTTTCAATAGATAATCCATTAATATGGTATATAAATATGTTGGGCTCCCGCTCCATGTGAGCTGGAGTAAGTGAGCTTCACCCTTTCTCTCACACTGACTATAACTATAAAGCCTGAAAAGAATATGTGGAAGATGATTTGAAGATGGAGAAAAGTAAGTAGCAGCAGGCAGATGGAGGAAGAACATCAGAATTCAGAGTATCATGGAATCTCACCAATGATGAGTTCATGTTTCTTCCTGTCAGTAACTTATGACATGAATTCAAAGTACACAGAAACCCAGAATAAGCACTGGTGAGCAGAGAATGCTCTAGGAGAAGCCCTTGAGCTCCTCTTCAAGGACTGGACAAAAAGACTTCTAATGCTCCTGAGCAGAAAGAAATATCCCATTTTACTTTCTCTTATTTCTCTTCTCTTGTGCCTCAGCCCCCTGAGCAATCTGGTGGTTGCAATGGCCATAACAACCCACCAGAACTCACGAGACTCAAAACTCTGAGGAAGGGGAGTCTTCTTCTCTGGGAGAGCTACAGTTCTGAGAGGCTGGGACAAAAAAACAAAATAGGAAATAACAAGTGTTGGCGAGGATGTGGGGACATTGGAACCCTTGTGCACAGTTGTTGGGGAGGTAAAATCATACAGTTTCCATGGAGAACACTATAACAGTTTCTCAAAAAATTAAAAATAGAAATACCATGTGATCCAGAAATTCCACATCTGAGTAGATACCTCAAAGAACTGGAAACAGGGTCTTAAAAAGATATTTGTACTGGCAGGACTGAAAAATGGTTCAGCCCCAGTGAAAGATGTTTCAGTTTTTCATCAGGTGACATCCTTTCCTAAGATCTAATAACCACACACCTGCCTATCTACCCTAAAGAAATGAAAATGTGTGTCTACACAAAAACCTGTACACACATGTTTACAGCAGGTCTATTTATAATTGTCCCGTGCTGGCGACAAGCCAAATGTCCTTAAATGAGTGAAGGGCGGGGGGGTTAGGGCGGAGTCGTGAATCTGTGTTGCATCTAATACAAAGGAATGCATTTTTGATCCACGCAACAATCTGGATGAGTCCCAAAGATATTATGTTGAGTGGGGGAAAAATAGTCTCAAAAGGTTACATACTGTATGATTCCATTGACACGACATTCTTTTTTTTAAGATTTTATTTATTTATTTGGCAGAGTGAGAGCGAGAGCAGGGAAACAGCTGGCAGAGGGGAGAGGGAGAAGCAGACTCCCCGCTGAGCAAAGAGCCCAATGCAGGACTCAAACCCAGGACCTTGGGATCATGACCTAAGCCAAACGCAGACACCCAGGCACCCTGACATGACATTCTTGAAAAGACAAGATTATTAGGAGGGAGAATAAATAAGTGATTGCCACAGGTTAAAGGTAGTGGGATGCAGTGGCATTAAAGGAATAACATAGTATTTGGTGGTTAAGGAATTGTTTAGTATACCAGTTATGGTGATACTATATGAATCTATACATATGTTAAAATTGATAGAACTCTATTTTTTTTGTTAACATATAATGTTTCAAGGGTCCAGGTCTGTGGTTCATCAGTCTTACACATTACACAGTGCTCATAACAACACATACCCTCCCCAATGTCCATTGAACTCTATTTTTAAAAAGTTTCAATAAAGGGTCAATTTTACTATATAATAATTTTAAAAATAAAAAGTAAAAATGTATGAAATGAAGTCTTCTTCCCACCCTACCTCCATTCACCCTATTCCTGCCCACCTCTTCCAGAGATATGCACTCTTATTAGCTGTGTATACATCCTTCCAGAGTTTCTTTATGTATATATAAACAAACATGAATATTACTTTCATTTTCCTTTACTTTCTCACAAAACGACACAGTTTACACAGTATTTACTTTACTTAATAATATGTTCTGCGTCTCTCCCCACATCAGCTGTAGAGAACAACTCTTTGGCTCCTAGATTCTGCGAGAAGCTTTCGTTGCAGCCTTGGATTTGGTTTAGCACGCAAAATCCTGGAGGAAGAAGGATTTGTTCTCTAGGACTGACTGCACCCCATGGGGTGCACCGAAGTGTCCAGCCAGGTACAGGGTACGCACAGGCCCGCTGCTCTGTGCCAAGGCTAAGTTACTGCCAGTAATTAATGCTCAGATTCAAACTGCTATTGTCTCAGACTGCCTGGCTTATCTGGTAAATATTTGTAGGATAAATGGCTTCATTTTAGTGCGGGTTGGAAGGGAATGCGGGAGCTCCCATCCAAATCCTGGGCCCTGGCTGTCCGCTTTGCAAAGCCACCAGATACCAGAGACGTGGACCCCTGACTTAGACAAACGGACAATTCCCATGGCCAGGCTCCCTCTGCCCCCTAATACCTGCTCCACAGTTGGTCATACCCGATGATCCCTCTCTCTCCAACACACTTCTCCCCGATGTTTTTAATTCCAGTGTTTGACCTTCACTGATCCTCAACCTTCTTCTCTTGCTAAGTCTCCTTCCTCACACTCCCCAGAATTACTGGATATTTGAAAAATAACACAAAGTTTTGGTTAACACGGACTCTGGAGCAAACCGAGACGCGATCGTTGCAGTTGTGCTGGTGTTCGCAGCACACTCCTCCAGCATGGGTGAAGGATCAAATTCTTGATTCTCAACACTGGACTGATTACTCCATTTTAGATCTAGAGCAACGGAGGCCCCCACAACTTAGTAATATGCAGAGAGATGACACAGGGTGGTAGAGTGAGAAGAAAGAAAGAGTACAGGTATCAGTGTCAGGTATTCAAGATCTGAGGTCAAATTCTAGCTCTGGTACTTTCTAGCTGTGTGACTTTGACACACAGCTTAGGGTTTCCGAGATTCAGTTTTCTCATCTATAAAACCCATGGGGTGGTTATAGGGCTGGAGAGACAAGATGTACAAATCACGAGGCATGCTACCTTGCACATGGCTGGTGTTCAAAAAACAAAATGCAGGGGCGCCTGGGTGGCTCAGTGGGTTAAAGCCTCTGCCTTCAGCTCAGGTCATGATCTCAGGGTCCTGGGATCGAGCCCCGCATCGGGCTCCATGCTCGGCGGGGAGCCTGCCTCCTCCTCTCTCTCTCTGCCTGCCTCTCAGCCTACTTGTGATCTCTCTCTCTCTCTCTCTTTCTGTCAAATAAATAAATAAAATAAAATAAAAACAAAATGCAGATATTACCATTTTGGGTCTTTAGACGGGAATTTCTACCAACCTTTTCAGGCTACGAGGTGGCACTGTGGAGGGTAATGGTCAAGCACATCAGACATCCCGGGTTCACTGTGAATCCATGATGGTGTAACTGTGGGCAAGATACTTAATCTCTCTTGGCCTCAGTTTTCTTATCTGTGAAAATCGGCATGAAAATTGTATCCACCTTACAATAAGATGAAGAGTAGTGCCCAATACATACAAAGTAGATATCATCAAGAACGCAAGAGAAGAAGCAAGATGAGGAGCCTCTCTTGATGTCACATCTGCTGAGGACCCACTGGCCAAAACAGTCAGGCAGAAAGTGTACTCTATTCACAGTTGGAGGAAATGCACCTTGCATAGTAAAGGGTATAGATAATATATATATGTATATATATATATACACACACACATATATATATACACACATATATATAATACAATATAATATAGATATAATATATAGTATAATATAAAATACATAATATATTATGTATGATATATAACATAATACAATATATAATATAATATAATATAATATAATATAATATAATATAATATAATATAGATCAATATAATCCTATTTCAAGGGAGTAAATATTGGGAGCAATTTACCACAGGTGCCTGGGGCTTTTACCTGGCTGTTAAGGGCATGGATCTGGTTCAGACACATGACCTCATAAACAGCAATAATATAAAGGTAACAATAACACCTGCTATTTATGGAGCTCCAACTATGGTTGGAGGGGCCATTCTCAGGAAATAGGAATATGAGCTGGGCAGACAATTCGTTTCTGACTCTCTGTCTCTCCCTTCATGTAATGCTGTATTCATGGTGTGGGCTGTTCCATTTCAGGGACATAAAGATGAAATAATAACAATGACGTTAAAAGTAATAATAATATTTTTGGTTACTTTCTATGTCAGGCAGTTTATGCATATTATCTCATTTAATCCTCATAATAACCTCATGGTCTGCTTGTTATCTTTCTCATATTGCAGATGAGGACACCAGTGCTTTGAGAACAAGTGGCTTTCCCAAAGTCATATAGCTGGTGGGGAGGAGAGCTGGAATCTGGACTCTTTCAGTCTGAAATCTTTCTTCTCATTGTCCCACTCTTCCTCTTCCCTGTGCACCACACACATTCTCAAGCCCTCTCTTTTCCAGACCTAGAGCAGAGTGAATGTCTTAGACCCTCCGTCTGCACTGGAGGAGTGTATAAATATACCAAGGGTATTGGTGCTTACATTAACAGGAAATTGTATTGCTCAGATTTGTGAAGGATGTTCTGAGCTAATAGTTGAATAAAAAGCCCACCTGGGAGATGGGTGTCCACATGCTGAGGTCTGTCTTGTCTCATAGGATGGGGGAGGAACTTGGAGGCCTGTGGAGCCTTGACTGATGAATCTGGGAGCCTTACCCAGCTAATGGCTGAGGTGCGAGGCTCTGAAACTCAGAGGCTACCCAGAAGATCTTCTGTATTAGTTTCCTAGGGCTGTAACAAACTAGCACAGACTGCATTTAGAATATCGAACATTTACTCTCTCATGATTCTTCAAGGCAGACGTCTGAACTCAAGGAGTCAGCAGAGCCATGCTCTCACTGAGATGAGCTAGAATCCTCCCTTGCTGCTTCTGAGAGTCGGAAGCTAGCTGGCAGTCCTCGGCGTTCCTTGACTTTCAGCTGTATCCCTCCTATCTCTGCTCCGTCTTCTCAGAGCATTCTACCCTTTGTTGGTGACTGTGTCCATATTGCCCTCCCTTACAAGGACACGTGTCATATTGGATTAAGGGCCTACCCCCATCTTAACTTGATTTCATTGGCAAAGACCCTATGTCCAAATAAGGTCACATTCACAGGTACTGGGCATTAGAACTTCAACGTATCTTTTGGGACGACACAATTCAACCCATAATACATGCCATGACCTACAACTTGGCTGGGGTAAACATATTGCCTCAGAGTAAGTATTGCCTATGAGCCTTCATTGCAGCTGAGACAAGGGTCCTTCCAGGTGGCCCTTGGACAACTTAAAAAGCATAATCCAGAGAGGTCAGGCTATCTAGTTCCGTTCTCCTGCAGGTGTGGGATCATCCCTCACTTTGCGACTGAAGACTTGCCAGGTCCTGGAAACATCTGGGAAGTGTTTTTGTTGAGGAGAGTTAAACATCTGAAGAAAATAATAGAATAACATTCCTGCCTGGTGGATCCCCTCTGATGCACTGCTCTTGCCCTGTCTTCTACTACACCATGGTCTACTGGCCTAGAAAGAATGTGGACTTTCGAGGGAAAGGGCGACCCCCATCACTCACTAGTTGTTTAGCTGTAGGAGTATTAGTTCACCTCCTGCAGCTTCTCTTTCCCTCATCTGTCAAAATGGGATCTTCAAGGGGCTCCTGGGTGGCTCAGTCAGTTGAGTGTCTGACTCTTCATTTCAGCTCAGGTCATGACCTCAGGTTCATGAGACTGAAACCTGCATCCGGCTCCGTGCTCAGCATGGAGTTGGTGTGAGATTCTCTCACTCCCTCTCGTTCTGCTGCTCCCTTCGCTCAAGTTCTCTCTCTCTCAAATAAATAAATAAAATCTAAAAAAAAAAAATGACCTTCAATACTTACTGAGAGTGGTAGTGACAATGAAATGGTATAATGCACAGAGAAGCGCGCATAGTAAGTGTTCAGTGGAGTGTTCGTTTCCTTCCCATCACTATCCTTAGTAGATAGGATCAGAAGAATGGACATACCAGTTATCACTTCACTAGTTCAATTCAACAAATGTTTATTGAGCACCTACTGTATATCTGCCTTTGTGTTTGGTCTGGGACTACAACAAATAGTAAAATCATTTCTTTTTCTTTTCTTTTCTTTTCCTTTCTTTTATTTTTTTTGGGATAGAGAGAAAGGCAGTGCCCAAGTGTGTGCAGGTGGGGAGAGGAGCAGGGGGAGAGGGAGAGAACCTTAAGCAAACTCCCAGATTCTGTGCTGAGCATGGAGCTGATCTCATGACCCTGAGATCATGACCTGAGCCAAAACTATGAGTTGGGCACTTAACCAACTGAGCTACCCAGGTGCCCCAAGATCAATTCTTAAGATCACACAACGAGGTAGAAATATAGTAAGCTCCTTCCTGTTCTCTTGAGCGTATTTCAATTTTTCAGTCACAAAACAAGCCAGTTTTGATGAAAGGACCCAATCATTTCATTATATAAGACTCTGAAGCTTGGGGTGAGCGTTAAAGCCAGTGTTCTTTAAAGTCACACACACACACACACACACACACACACACACACACACACACACACACACACACACTGTAGGCCAGGAAGTCTGTGGTCTTAGAATATATTTTAACAGGCTTCTCTAGTTCTTAGAAGAACAAAAGGTCCTGGTCCGATAACCTGAGAACCCTGAAGTGAGTCTGGTCCCAGCCCAACCCTGAACACCTGGGAGACCCAGGTCTCCCGAGAGCTAGTGGTATTAGGGAAGGTCTTCTTAGGCCATGGAAACAAAGAGGATCTATTGCTTCTTCCTGGTCTGTAAAAAAAAATCAGAATCCCATTTTTGGTTTTCGACTGCTGACAGCTTTCAAGCCCCATCATCCTCTTTCCCCTGCTGTTCCATGCTGGGGCAAGCTGTTAAGAAGGGCCAGGCACACAGGTGTGCTCCTTCAGCATCAATGGGAAGTTCAAGCTCCACAGACCCTTGCTGGAAAGAGCCCTCCCTCTAGCCCCACCCCCTAACCACCATAAAATCCAAGCCTTTTTCAGATCTTCTTGGGAACCTGCCCTGCTCTCCCTAGAAACCTTCTTCATGTGAGTAATACCTTTTTAACATCTCCTTGGTGCATGCGTGGTGTCATCCGTCTCAACATCTGAACCAAGTGTTGGGTGGGGGTACGTCCTGTCTCTGTGGAGTGACTCAACACAGCCTTTTTTGTTTTATTTCTGAGGCCTGTGCTGCTCTAACAGGTCTGGAATTACTTCTTCTGATTCCTTCACTGGGCCCCTCTTCTTCCCTGCAGGGAGTTCACAGGGCCGAACAGGCCCTCACCAAAATTGTGTGGTACTTGAAGTTTATTTTCTGGGGTCCCAAGCCTGCCCTTTGTTTATTTTCCCTTCAGGACATTCCTCTCACATCCCTCAGCTTCTAAGTCCCTTGGCTTCCTGCCCCACAACCATTCCTTTATTTAAAAGGGCACTGAGAAAAGAATCTGAATAACTCCTTTCCACCAAGGTCTGAATGACTTCTGAATTTGAATACATTTTTTTGTGGGAGGTAACCCTCAATCATTTCAGCAAAAGAACTCACTTGCTAATAGTGGAATTGTAGGCTTCGGCAATAGGATAAGCATCTGCATAGTTAGGCTCCTCACTCTAAACATCTTCCCCTTCAACTCTCCGGCTAAAATTTCACAATTAAGGCTTCACTTCTTTGGTTCAAACTTCATTCTTCCCAAAGGCAACTCCTCCTCCTCCTTTAGTAATTGATACCCAGCGTACACACAATTATCATGTCCTTTCTTGAGGGCAGAATTTTAGGGGAAGAGATGGAGACCAGGGGCACGTTTGTTTATCTAAGATGACAGGAACTAGGCAGAAACTTCATTGGGGAAAATGTTACAGGGCCCACCAAGAATGGTCAAAAGCCTGGAAATTCTCATATGTCCTGATTTCCGGGATCTTAGGCATGCCTACTGACATAAAGCACAAAAGAAGTTTGACCTAGAAAATGTTAGTGCTGCCAGTGTCCTTAGAGGCCACCAGTCCAACCCCACACTTTCACAGATGAGGAAACCAACGTTCAGAGAAGTACTCTCTCCAAGGTCACCGAGGGTCTAATACCGGAAGTAGGACTCAGATCTCCTGCCTCCAAGATGGCATCATCAGGATTGAAGTGCATCACGATTTACTCTGTCACAAGCAATCAAGGATGGTCTTTGTGAGTGAATTCTTTTCTGAATACATTACTGCCACTCACTTGTATTCTGCTGTGCTTTCGTGAATGCAGAAGAAATGGGTATTCCACTCCCTGGAACTGGCCTCGTCATGGTTATGTCCGTGCAAGGTGGTGTGCATATAAACACACCGTGTGTTCGGGAGTGTGTGTGGGTGTGTGTGACAGCAGGTACAGGGTGGAAGCCTGAGTGCTACCATGTCAGTACCTCAGGAAACTGGGGGGCCCTTTGTCCCCCTCTAATGGACAGCTTCTCCCTCAAACCTTGCAATTTTAAACACAGACTGAATGTTATGGGGGCTCAGGCTAAATCCTTACTTGATTTAGGGGAACCATAGGGATGGCTTAAGGGAAAAGTCCTGCTCTTTCCAAATCAGTCATGTTCAGAGGGAGCCATGGCAATCAGTTGTTGCCTCAACACTGCAAGCCAGACCACCAGCAAAGGGAAATAGGCTGTCGCCCTTTTGTGTTTCTCTCTCAGTAACCTGATGTAATTTTCACCTCTTTTAGGGCCCAACATATTGAGTCTTGTAAGACTCAGGCAGGATTTCCAAGTTAAACAAGGGAGAGAGGGCACCGTCCTCCCCCCTGTTGTTTTCCTGTTATTCTGACCCCTGGAGAGAGTGTCCTGGGGCCATAGCAGGAGCTGTCAATGACACAGCACAGATGTGGGGGGTGGAGTCAAAGAATAACCAAAGTGTACAACCCACAGCTTCTGAAATAGAACCAGCATGGAAATCCGTACCTACATGTGTCTATATGTGTTTGCTTTTCCTAACAAAACTTCAATTAGTAAGAAAATTGCAAATGATCATAATCCTCCAGCATGAAAGGGCGGCTGCGTGCTAGAGCTGGATTTTTCAAGTCAATCAGCTTCCTTTGCCAATGTGGTTCCCATTAGTCCGAGAGCCCGGAAAGGCTGTCTCTTTTCACCTGCTTCCTCTGATGGAGGCCTATAGTTGTCTTGTTGCCGTGGGAATCACAAAGGGCTGGCTGGCCCTGCTCCGAACCCAGGCAGCCCGGAGATGGCGGAAGATGCCATGCTCCAGCTCTAAGTGCCTGGAAACGTGACACCTAGGTGATGGCAGCCATTCGATAGCCAAGTTCGCTGTGTAAGTCAGTCTGGAGCTTTGGAGCCGCTGTTGACCCTCAGCCCTGAGGTTCATCAGGAATAAATAAGAATCCTAAGGGTTTCCCATCCTTGTCAGCTTCCCCTTGTCAGTTTCTCTATTGCTCCTGGGAGTTCCTAGCCAGAGGAAGCAGAGTGAAGGGGGAGCTAGCCAAAATCTTCTACCCCCACTTGCTCACTCCCACCCACCCTAGCCCAATACCCCCCACCCCAGGATTTTTCTAAAGCAGGGATAATGGGATGGAATAAACTTTCTTTTTTTTTTTTCTTTAAACTTTGGCAACTGCCTCCTACTTTTTATTCAAATTTAGCTAATGTCTATTGCGTACCTAGTATGTGCTAGGCACTCTGCTAAGTGCTGTCACCACTGTAATCTCACATAACCATTATGACAACCCTGCAAGGGAGGATTATTATCCCCATTTTACAGATGGAAGGATCAGATGGGGACCAAATTACAGAGTTTTGAAGGCTAGAAAATGGAAATGGAGGGCCATTAACACTGCTGAGGACAAATAAACATGGGTTCTAGCCATGGCTTTGTCTTTTCCAGGCTGTGTGACATGGGCAAGTTTCTCAACTTCTGAGCCTCAGTGTCCTGATTAGCAAACACAGATTGCCTTTATAGGGCCATGAGAATTAACTGGATAATACACATGTAGTTAGCACACTGCCTAGCACCCAGTAGGCGCTAAATAAATTAGGTGATGATGATTCTTGGGAAGAACTCTAAAAGACGGCGTGCAGGATGAAATTGAGGAGGGAGATGTTGGAGATGGGCATTGAAGGTAAAAGGCTGTAGGTTTTGTCTAACATTTTCAACAGAAGTGAATGAGAGGGGGTTGAACAAGGATAGATAAGTCTATCAATAAAACAGAACAGAAAACCCAGAAATAGATCCAACATAAATTGGGCTTTAGTTTATGATAGAGGAAGCATTATAAATTAGGGGAGAAATTATGAGCCATTCAATAAATATGTTAGGACAACTGGCTTCCTATGTGGAAAGAAATTATGTTAGATTCCTACCTCACACCACACCCAAAAATAAACTCTAGATGGCTTAAAGACCTAAATGCTGAAGGGAATGTTTTTATGATGGGGTGGTAGGGAAGGATTTATTTTACGAGACATGAGAATCAGAAATCAAAGAGGGAAATGTCAAATTTTAAAACTTCTGGGAAAAAAAAGTTAAAAGGCAAGTCATAAAAAATTGATATTTGAAATACATCAAGAAATTCTTTAAGTCAATTAAAAAAATCCTTTAAGTCAAGTCTAAGCCCCACAACAACAAAATGAGCAAAGGCTTTAAACCAACAAGTTACAGAAGAACCCTAAATATCCAACATACATGGGGAAAGATGTCTGGGCCTCACCAGTAAATGGGGATATTCAATCTAAACAACAAAATTCAATTTCATATTTTTAGCTTGGTAAAAAATGAGAAATTATGGCAATACCAAGTATCGATTAAAAATGCAAGGAAACAGGAATTCACTAGGTAGGTAAAATCATTTTGGAGAACAATTTTGACAAACTCTAATAAAACTGCAAATACACATACCCAACTGAACTAGACAAACACCCACTTCTGGAATATATCCTAGAGAAACTTTTCTGCTTGTTTTATAAACACTGCCTACAGAAACCAAAAAAACAAAACAAAACAAAACAAAACAAAACAAAAAAAACAAAAAAAACCCTGAAACCACAAAATGCCCACCAGTGAAAATTTGGATTAAATGACTAAATGATGGAGCATCCATACGTTGGAATATTACACAGCCACCAGGACGCATGGATCCCATCTATACGTAGCAGTAAAGCCAGATCTAGACAACACAATGTTGAGAGATACAGGCAAGTTGTAGAATATGATTAAAAGCATGGAACAAGGTTATATCCTGTTTATCAATACTTGGATTAAAGAGAAGGACAGGGGACACACAGAATTCATTGGAAAGGAAGGGAGAGGAACAGGCCTGGTGTGAGGACATAGGGTATTTTAACTCTGTAATGTTTCAATTCTTCTTAAAAAAGATCGAAGTGGGGTGCCTGGGTGGCTCAGTTGGTTAAGCCAAGGACTCTTGATTTTGGCTCAGGTCATGATCTCAGGCCTATGAGTCAGTCTCAGCAGGGAGTCTGCTCTAAATTCTCTCCCCTTTTGCCCCTCCCTCCCCCCTCTAAATAAGGAAGTAAATCTTTTAAAAAAAGAGCTGAAGTAAATTTTTAAAAAGTAAGCATTTGTTCATTTTGGGTGGCAGGCACATAATTCTTTCAGGGTTTTGTTTTGTTTTGTTTTCCTTAAATTAAGCAGATCTGGGATCACTCTCTGTCACTTCTTTTCTTCAAGGAGTAAGGTCAGGAGTCCCACCAGTCACGGGAGAAACTTCCTTTATCTTGTCTCTGAGTGTCTTTTCTTCCCAGAGCTCCTGACTTTATCAAGGAATTTTACCTGTCTAGAGTTTTTCTAGAACTTCCAGTAGGCGTCATGTTAAAAGCAAAGCATCCATTCTAGTGATCTTGGTGGGAAAATTACATAATTTTAAAAGTGCAGTGAGTCAAGTTCTGAAATTAAAACTGAAGGACTATTGCGTCAGTACGGACACAACAGGAAACAGAATTCACCCCCAGAAGGCTCTGAGACTTTTACAGAAGCGTGGGCAGGGCTATGGGAACACACAGGGATGGTGAGGCACCCAGAGATCAGCAGTGTGGGAAGTCATTACCACCCCAGGGCTGGGGGGTGGGGGAGTAGAAGGAACAGTGTGACTGTGTCCCAATGAAAACTGAAACTACCCAGTAGGGACTGCCTGGTGGAAGCCTGAGTCATGGAAGTCCTCAACAAAAGCCAGAGACAGGACTGATGCTGAGAAATACCCTGACCCTCTTTCCTCCCAGGTTCTAACCTCTTCCAGGTGCCGCTCATTAGCTAAACCCCATTGGAACCCGTTACAAGGAATTCTGGGAGATGTAGTCCACAGGAGATCAGTCCCCTGAGGCTCAGAGTAGGGAAGAGCTGGCTTGGGGATGTGAGCAAATGGTAACTAACCAGACTAAGAGCTAGAAGAATCCCAGTCATGGAATTAGTGAGTGAGAGTCACACATTTTAGCTTGGAAGGATAGGAAAAAGAGACCTAGGCCAGCTGCCTTTGGAGAGAGGTCAGTTAAGGAAGTAGAAACCAGAGAGGAAAAAGGAACAGGGTTCTTGCTGCACCTCTGGGAAAAGAGGCTGGCAGCCCTCACTAGGCCCAGGGTGAGGGACAGAAATAGGGCTCCAGAGGCTTCAAGGTGGGACCGGAAGGAGTTGGGAGCCAGTGGCTATCAAGCCCCATCTATTTCTTCCAATTAGGAACTAGTAGCTAGCCATGGTTGTTGAGTGCACAGATGTGCAAGAAGCAGGTGAGTAGGAGGGGGAAGGGCCTTGTGTGAGACCCAGCACCTGCAGGTAGGAACTGCCAAGAGCACCCTTCAGCCTGAGGCTGCCTGGGGCCCCATGGAAAACAGTGCTTATCCTACTAACTAGGCTCCAGACAGGCTAGAGAAACCTTCAGGAACCCAGACTGGCTGCCTCCCCCAGTAGCCCTTCAGCAGACAAAGTGACACCCACCAACTCATTAAGGAGATTTCTCTCCACTTCCAGCTCTTCTGCTAAGGTCTTCTTGGCTTGACTGAAACACAGAGAGAAGAGCAATGGGGGACAGCTCAAGTCAGGGTCCCATCTGAGCCTTTCTGTACTCCTCTCCTGTCCCCATCAGCACTTTCCTAGTGTCTGGTGGGGTGTGTGAATTTAAGAGCTCCATAGTTGAGCAATGGCCAGTAGTGATAGGAGAGGAGCCCACACAGGGTCTTCTCTAGGCTGTGATATTTCTGTGGTGTTAGGACTTCCATTCACCCCACCCAGAGGCTGCTCTAGTCAGAGAGACACAGAATATCAGTCTCTTAAATGTGGAGGGGTGGCTCTCAGCCTTCTTGGGGGCCCCAGGTCCTAACCATGAAGCGCCATAGTTATCCATCCATAAGACCCTATGCTCTTTGAGGACAGAAGCTGAATTTGGGTTTTTAAAAATATTTTTCATTCCCACAGCACATATCCAACTCAGATACCATTTAATTTAATCTGGTCCAGCTCCTTCCTTTCAGAGATAAGGTGACAAAGGCCAGTGCAGGTGAACACAATGAGGACAAGCCTAGGCTGGAACCCGAGCCCCTATTCCTGGTCTACTGCTCTTTCTACTCGAGCAGCATGACTCTGTCCTCACTGTTCTAAGCAACTTCCTGGGGGAGGCTTTTCTCCAGGTGAAGGGCATAGCATCTGGTCTCACAGGTTTCCTGACTGATGGCTTCCCCGCTCAATACAGATGGGCTCTTCCTGGCATCGAGCTGGGTGCCACGGAAAACTCTGAACTCAATTTTTTATAGGAAAATGTGTGCTGCCAACTCAGGCTCCCCGGGGGACATTTTAGCTGCATGACTCATGGGATATTCAGAGATCCTGCTCCATTTAAGGGTGATCTATTTACAAGCATGTGTAGGTTTTTAGAATTTTACAGTAATTTGTGGGGAGGGTGGAGTATATATTCAGAATGTATGGGTCTTTCCTGGACTGTAAATAAAACGTGTTTGTGTGTGTGTGTGTGTGTGTGTGTGTGTGTGTGTGTGTGTGAGAGAGAGAGAGAGAGAGAGAGAGAGAGAGAGAGAGGGTGGGGGGAGAATTATGTAGGAGCTTTCTAGAAACAGATAGCTAATTCCTTTCAGGTCCAAAAGGATATTCTGCAAATTAGACCCTTGGAGTATCCTTCTTGGTTTGCTGAGGTGCTGGCTGAGGGAACAGACACAGGGAAGAGACGGGACTAAGTGAAGGGAGCAGCCTCTTTGGCACAGCCCGGGCTTAGCCATGATTCCATGATAGTAATTCAGGCAGAAGCATCATACTCTTTTTCTCTTTACCCCAATTTCTAAAATGCCCTCCAGGACACTCTGTGGGAGGCAGAAGGAGCTGATGTTCCCCTCCCGTAAGTGGCCTTTGCCCTACATCTGGGAAGGGATGGACGTCATCCCAGCAACCCACAGGGTGAATCAGCTAGATAGATACCCAGAGATTTTGCTGGTTAGAAGCAGACTTCATCCAGGAAAGGTACTTCCAAGTGTCCCCTCATCACCCTGGTTCCTCTAAAGGACAGTGGGACTGTCCTGACCTCCAGTGAGGGGAGTTTGGGGAGCAAAATGATGGAGCAGCAGGCTTGTCACAACCATCCGAGCTTAGCCTAGAAAGGAGGTGTGCAGACACTCAGTCACTCTAAGAAAAAAGCCTTAGAGCCATTCTTTCTCCACCCCCCACCATCCAATCCATCACAAGTCCTGTTCGTGCTAGGTCCAATGAAGATCCCAAATCTTGGGTCTCCTCCCATCTTCCCACTGAGCTACCTTCAGCCAAGCTCATTTTGGTATTCTCCACAAAGGGGCCTGTTGACTGTAAAAGGGGTTCTGAATTCCTTCCAAACCACTCTCCTTTGTTCTCTTCTAAATCTAAGTAGATCTCTTCCCAGGCCAACCTGCCTCCAAACAGCCTGTGGAAAGGAACACTTTTGCACGAGCCTCCCCAGAAGGACCTTTGCCGCCCAGAAGCCCATCTAACTGGCTCCACTAAGGAGCTCTCATGGCCTCTGCAAAGCCAGCTCCAGGTTACAGAGGACCCAGGCTGGCAGCAAGGACCAAGCTAAGATCACCAAGCCCTTGGGACCAGCTGGAGTTCAAAATGCTCTATTGCTTGATGACGGAGAAGCAGCTGAACTCGCCACATTCCAAAAGCCTCTTGCCACAGCTCACTCCAGCCTGATCAGACCAGCAGAACCACTTCATTTCTAGATCTCTTCTACAACCAGCACAACAAGGGTCAAACAGCCAAAGTCCTGGTGAAATGTACAACATTTACACAAGGTATGTTGTGTCAACACAACAGGGGAAGTGGAGGTGAGCATCTTCAACTTTTAGGACTTTTAGGCACCCGAAAGGGATCACCCTTCTTGTTCATCCTTCTTGTTACGATCCTAATTATAGCTCACATTTATTGTGATGCTTATCTTGTGTCAGGCACTGTTGTATGTACCTCATTATCTAATTTATTCCTCTCAACAACCCTGAGAGATAGATATTGTTACTGTCCCCATTCTACAGATGAGAACACTAGGGCTCAGAAAGGTGAAGTGACTCTCCCAAGTTTCGCTGAGTCAGTAAGTGGCAGGTGGCCGAGCACAAATGTGTGTTCTTGTTTTATATATATAGAATGCCTAGTTTAAAAAAGAAACACTGCATCCTTCTCTCTGAAACCTTTGTCCCTAGCACTGGGGACAGGAATCAGGGCTTAGGCTGCAGTATGTGTGGGCCTGAAACCCCCAGTAAGCAGCTCTTCAACCTGCAAGGGCTTTGTCTAGTGCTCAGTATTCATTAGAGTCGAACATAAAATCTCTCTGGAATCTGCTCCAGTTGGAGATGGGGTGTTCAGTGCAATCTAATACTACACTTAGATGCATCCTGCAGCCTTCCCTGTCTCTAGAAGTCAGATGATAGCAGAGTATCAGAGTGATGAGATCACACGTTGACCTAGTGATTGGTTATCCTGCAGAGCTCAGGTCTTATGGACATGTAGGGTGTAAGAAAGTCAACGGAACGTTCATTTTTGTCACCCTCTGATACTCCTGGAAAATGTTCTAGCAATTCCTGATTTCTAGTTGCCTCTGGGTCCTTTTGTATAAAAGTAGAGTTGAGAACACATAACCACTTAGACTCATCCCCAATAGGCTGTTAAAGCTTTCTAATTGCTGGAATGCCAAGTGAACCGCTAGGCTTGACAACTCAACTCTCATTTGGTGAAACAGAGAGAATCCACCTCTAACCCTGAAAAATGGCTGTGTAATAAAATATTAAGGGAAGGGCCTGCAAGAGAGAGCTCTTGAGGAAGGAGGGGACAAACAGAGCAGTCAGATCCACCTGTCAATGGATGTACCATTCACAGGCCAAACTGTGGCATCATTAATGATAGATCTTATTGATCAGAGAAAGTTGGCCCCAAAAGCCCAGGTAGTCTTTTGATTGTCTAGGGGAAAAGAATGTTTTCACCAAGAAAATATTATCTGAGCTCCTACAGGGTGACAGATTAGTCATGGGAACATAGCAGGGGAAAGTCTGCATTTCTATGAAGCTCACCCTCTGGAGGGGACCACAGGTCATCAGGTAATTACAGTGTGCAAAAGGTGCAGCTGGGCTAAGCACAGGGTGACAGGGGAGGGAGATAGCACAGGCGTCCCTCTGAATCTTGGGGAGCCAGGAAAGGATTGCCTCATGAAAGAATGTTAAATTCAACATTTGAAGGGTAAAACAGAAGTGGGAGTTGTGAAAAAGAGCCTTGGGTGTGTGCAAAGATCCAGAGGGAGAGAGGAAATTAATCGGGGGCAGAGCAAAGGGGAGAAAAAGAGAGCACATGCCCAGTGTGTGAGGGCCCCTGAGAGATGTGAGTCTGGACAACTTCTAGCCCATGTCGGGAGAAAGGACCAGGGTACACTGCAATGCCCCCAGCACCGTTGACCTTTCCTGTGCCACTGAGAACATGGCGCATTCAGGGAACTACAAGATGGGATTCAGAGGCAACAAGGGTGTGGATCGCCTCATCACTTATATCTGAGGTCGGCCCTTATCCTGAGGGCAGTGGGGAGCCCTGAAGGATTCTAAGCAGGCTCTGATTCAGAAAGATCCTCCTGGCAGCACTATGGAGGGTAAATTGGAGTGGTAATCAAGACCAGAGGTGAGAAAGCCATTGCCCTCATTCTGCAGGGTGATCACAGTGGCCTAATTCTGGTATAAAATATTCAAGACAACACTCATTCCTCATTTTCATCACTTACCCTTGGGTGCCTATGCCTTTTGGAGCTCTCTGAAGTTGAGACATTTGCTTTTATTCTCAACATTCAACAGGAAGAAAGGGATGGTGCCCAGTTCTTGTCCTCCGGAGCTCGCTCACGTCTCCTTCCAAGAATATCGTGACTTCGCTCCCCAGCACAGGAAGGAAATACCATTTCCCTAGCTCTCTTTTCCCCCCACAAAAGTCATTCTTCATTTGCCTCTTTGAGATGTTTGTCTCTAGACAGTGTTTGGATTCCATGAGCGTGTGCGTGTGTGCGTCGCAGTCCAGCTCATGGGTGGCTCTGCTTTTCTTGGTTTCCTGGATGCAGGCAAACTTCAAACAGTGCAGTTTCTTCCTGATGCTTATCTCCGCAACCCATTTCTCAGAATGTCTTGCCCATTAGCTTTCAAACAGCACCATTTTCAGTGCCAAGCTGCTTGCTTCAAGGTTTGGAGCACCACTGGAGCATAAAACAATAGCATTTCTGCCTCCAACTCTCTCCAATTCCCCTAAACCTTTCCTATCTTTCCCCTAGCTCCCGACAAAACAAAACAAAGCTTTACGCTTCCTGTGAAACACCCCTAAACTTGAACCTACCCTTGGTCCCTGAAAAAGATTCATAGGTCATCACGTAATGCATTTTAAGAGGAGTGGAAAATGCATGGAACACCATTCTTGCAAATGTTTCCCAAAGACGTCAGAGATACTGAGCAAAAGAGATAGGATAACTCAGGACAATTCCACAGATCTCTGAGAATTTTTCAGTGGCTCCCCATTGCTCTCAGGATAAATCACAGACTCACTGGGTATCTGTTCTTTTGGACAGTGACTTCCCGCTCTTTAAGCCCTAGTGAGTTTTTAACTGGGTAAAGGGTGGGTGATTTGGAGACCTGTGGAAGGTTGCCTGAACCAGGGGAAGAGCTCCCCCTGCTGGCGGGCAGCTCCCTCGTTGTCCACACTCCAGACTGTATTGGGTGTGTTCTTCAAGGTTGGTGCATTAAATCGAATCAGAGGACAAGTGCTCTTGGGGTGTGCACTTTTAAAGGAAATCCATAGCAAATCCTTTTGTGTGGTGAGAAATCCTTTTGTGACGGGTAATAATCATCTTTCTTCCCCAGCCCTTCATTTGTTGATGCTGTGAATTGGGGGATTTATTGAAGGGGTTCTCTTGGTGCTGGTGAGCCTGTCGAAGACCCTGAGCCTGGTTCCTGGGAAAAGGCCATGGCAGCTGAAGCGGAGCCCCAAATGCTGGCACACTGGACATTTCCATGGTTTGCTGAGGCTCCTTGTAACCCAAAGCTTGTCTTGGTGGAGTGGTTGGTGCTTCTCAAAGCCTGACTGGGGGATGTCATCAGCAGCCCCAAGAGTCCTCCACTGGCTGATTTCGCTGGACCAACACGTACATTTGGAAATGGGTCAACTCCTCCTGTGGGCCTTGGCTATAGAATGATCGGGAGGGAGCAGGAGGGAGAGCACAAAGAGAAACACCCGCTCCGTCAGAAGGGTATCAACCTCTACCCAAAGGGATTGCGCCTGTCACAATTCGGGCCGGTTTTCCTCGCTCCAGATGTTGTGTGTTACAGAATCCTTTGTTGGTAAGCACACACATGGCAGCCTTGACTGCAGCCAGTGCCAGCCTGAAGGCTTCAACAGTGGGGGCTGCAATCGAGCATGAAGCACGATGCACCACGCACCAAGGTCTGAATGCTGTGCCTCTGAGAGCACCACACTGTGCTGCTCCCAAAGGCGTGGACCCCGTTCTGCTCTGTGGATCCTTTGTCACCAGATATCATGGGCCCCCTGTTTGAGCCCGGAGACTGAGCCCCAGGGAACAGTCATGGGACTAAGCTTGAAGGCTTGATCTCTTGTACGATTTGAACTCTTGCCGTGAGAACCTACCTTCAAGGCCAGCCTCACAGTTTCACCCGCAGCTCAGGAAGATGGGCCCTGAGTCCTTCCCCAGACTCTGCACAAGTCAGAAGCCCGGAAAGGCCAGGCTGCTTCTCTGTAGTTGATTGGTGTACTGGAAATCACCAAGGAGACTGTCTCATGGGATTCCTGCTAACCCAGCCATCAAAGGGGGCCAGAAACCACTGGACTTGAAAATTACGTTCCCGGCACCTTGAGCTCTGAGCATGAAGGGAAACCCAGAATAAAAAGCATAAAGACTCTTTCCTTCTTCAATCAAAAGGGCAGACAGGCTACATGCACTTGAAAGTGGTTATAAACACCAGACCCACCAACTACAATTTAGGAGGTCTTGTATGTAATCTGCCTGGTCCCAGATATTTTAATTCTATGTTGCAGGGAAGTAAGTGCCAGCTGGCCACTGACCGACCATGCTCAGGGTTCAGTTCTAAACAGCACTGTTTGGGAAAAGCTCAATCTAAAACAGACAGCTCTGGATGTGTTTAGGTTTTGCTTTCTTTCCACTTTTAAATATTAAAAATTGACTCCAGCTGTGGGGTAGAAAGTAACGCCTAACCTATAAAAACATTGACAAATAAATCACAATGCAATTTGCTGCGCATTTTTGTGAGGTCTAAACACCAGTTCTTGAAAGGAATTTTCCATTATTGCATTTTGGGAAGATAACTTCTTCATGAAAAATTCATTTGACTTTTATATTTCATAAAATCATCACGTCGCATTCCCACATTTGGGATCTGCATGTGGGCTGGAGCACCCATGGCTTTTAGCTTGGCTTTCTAGACTCCTAAAGCTCTCTTCTGTGACTTTGGCAGGAAGGGGGAGAGTGTCAGGAGCCTGATCTGGTAAAGCTGGATCCCCTGCTTGGGACCCTGTCCTTCTGAAAAACCTAGCTAAGTCTCAAAAAGGACAGCTCTTTTTGAGTTGGATTGAATGCCCAACTCCCCCAACCGAACCGGCCATGTACACACACCACAAGGTACCACCCCCATCCAGGCAAGGAAAGCCCTTAAGTGCCTTATTCCTTTGTGGTATCACTACGAAGAAATAGCACTCTTACTTCTGAGGTAAGGATTAAAAAATTTGATGGGAGACTCAGAACAGAGGAGGAGAGAGGAGTCTGTGTGACAGACTTAGTACGGTGAATTAGAGGCTTTAAGAGACTTTTTTCCAGAACTGATGTTGATCCCAGCCCAGTTCACATGGTATCCGTCGGCAAGGTAGGTGTGATGTGCTAACAAACAGCCCCAAATCTCAATGCCTTATTTCTGCTTATATTACATTACCACCACAGTCCCATTGCACTGTAATAATCATGCCAGGGTCCCAAGGATGGAACAACCATTGTCTGAAACATTGCCAGGGTTCATGGCAAAGGGAAAGAACCATTTTGGAAGGCCTATCATAAGTCATTAAATGCTCACAGCCTGTTGGGCCAGAAGTGGACACATGGTGCCATCCAACCTCCAGGTATGCCTGGAAATAAAATCCTACCTGCCCGGAAGACAGAGAGCTGGAAAGACTTGGAGTGTGGTACTGGCGGATATTACACCCAACATGTCTACCTAAATGTGGAGGTCCTTCTGCAGTATCTGTGTTACTCAGCAACCCTTCTGGGCCCTGGCCTCAATAAGATCATGACCCTGGGGGTATAGCTGTGGGAATCCAGAATGGGCCAACTTCAGTCAGGCTCATAGTGGATACCTTCTTGGGGTGTCTGACCTGTCCCTGCACTTCTCTGACCTCTATACCCAGCCTACCTATTCATAGGGGTGGCCCTGGCAGTTGCTCTCATGTTGGTAATACACAGCCCTCTCCTAGATCCAGTTGATTGGATCAGGGGAATGCACCTAGCCAAAGCTGAACCACTAGGACCCTCTGTCCCAGAAATTTAGAACTGTAGTTCAGGAACAGCTAGTCCGTATGGCACATGTAAATTTGGAAGCTCTGCGAAAGGCATTTTCTGCCATAGGAATGGAAAAAAACTAATGACATTGAACTGCAGGGCAAAAAGAATGAGTCAGACGACATGCAGGGAGAAGTGAATACAAGAAAGCCCATGGAGAGAGAGAGAGTGTGTGTGTGAGAGAGCAAGAGTGGTGGGTGAGGGAGGGAGAAGCCCAGCCCATGTGCCTTGCACATAGCCACTTGACGTAGCATAAAATTGACAAGGAAGAATGAATGTTGTACAGGCCAATACGAATGCCCACCACAGAAGGCGATTACTTAGATCAAGGCCATTGAGTGTCTAGAACATTCCTGTTAAAATACCGACAGTCATGGGAAACATAAACCTGACGATATTATAGCTTATGGTAGCTACATTTAGTGAGTTAGGCAGCCGTTTGGTGTTGTCCTTAGGGAAAAGAGCCCAGGATGAGTTAAATACACACAAAATAGTCAAATACATATAAAATAGTCAAAAATGTACGTATAAACATCAACTATAGAGAGCGAGGGGGAGGAGAGGAAAGAGAGAACATTGAATTAGAGAGCTTTTATTAACCACTTAAATCCGTATTCTTTTCTTTCTTGCCAAGAGTCCTGGTTCTCAAGGACATAGGGAATGATAGAATGAGAATATTCCACAATTACTTATTTATTTTATCCCATATTTCATACACAGCAGCCTCAGCCTTTTCAGAATCACAATACCAATCCTACCGTCATTATGATGACAAAGAACATCTAAAAATGTTTTGTATATGATCTCTCTCTCCATTCCTCCCACCATTTAAAAAAATAGTTGTACTATATCTACATTGTCAGAGCACACAGCTATTAAATACTTTCCTCTCCTTCCTGGCCTTCATTTTGTCTTAGTGTGACAAGTAATTACAGTCATCCCCTTTTATCTGCAGTTTCGCTTTCTACTGTTCTGGTTACCTGTGGTCAGCCTGGGTCTGGAGGCAGACAATCATCCTTCTGATGTATTGCGAGAAAGTCAGTAGGGACCCAACACTGTGGTCACGATGCCCACGTCATTCCCTTCCCTGCATCTCAGATCATCACAAGAAGAAGGGTGAGTACAGATATTTTGAGACAGAGACCACATTCACCTAACTTTTATTGCAGTGTATTGTTATAATTGCTCTATTTTATTGTTGTTGTTAATGACCTACTGTGCCTAATTTATAAATTAAACTTTATCACAGGTATGTATAGGAAAAAACATAGCATATGCAGGGTTTGGTACCATCCTCAGTTTTGGCGGCACTGGAGGTCTTGGAACATGTCCCCCATAGATAAGGAGGACTACCGTATATACTTAATGTTCCCCACAAACATCTTTCTTGTTATTTTGATTGTTTAAAGTTTGTTCTTTAGTAGACCCTTCAGGGAGGTCAATGGGACCAGTTTCCCTAAATTGTCACATGTTGATAGCAATGTGTCTGTACCCTCTGCAATTGAGAGTAAGTTTTATTGAATGCAAAATCTTGGTTCCCATTTTCTTTTCTTGATTATCTTACACATGTTACTCTATTTTCTTCTGGCATAAAGTGACACTATCAAAGTCTGACGATAATTTAATTTTTTTTCTATTTTATGCCACATGTTCTTGTTTTCTATTTCCTCCCATTTTTTTTTCTTGTTCTTTAAAGTCTCATGATTTTATTGAAATATATCATGGAATTGGTCATTCGGGTCAATATTCCCAGGTACACAGTATACTTTGTCCTGCCTGATGAATTGACCACTTCGATGTATGAAGATAGCCTTGTTTATCTCTGGTAATATTATTTGCTCCAAAATCTACTTTGTGTGATATTAATACACCAACTGTAGCTTCCTTTTTATTATTTTTAATTGTGAGAAAATATACCTTGTATGAAATTTACCACATTAACTACTTTTAAGTATACAGTTCAGTAGTATTAAGTACATGCACACTGTTTTTACAACTAATCTCCAAAACTCTTTTCATCTTGCAAAACTGAATCTTTATGTCCATTAAACAAATTCCCCATTCTACCCTCCCCCTAGCACCTGGAAATTACCATTCTACTTTCTATTAATTTGACTGCTCTAGGTACCTCATGTAAGAGAAATCATATAATATTTGTCTTCTAGTGACTGGCTTATTTCACTTTTCTTAATGTCTTCAAAGTTCATCCTTGTTGTAGCATGGGTCATAATGTCCTTACTTTTTAAGGTTGACTAATATCCCATTGTATGTGTATAGATTTGTTTGTCCAATCATCTTTATATGTATAAGATTTTGTTTATCCAGTCATCTGTCAATAGACACTGAGGTTGCTTCCATCTTTTGGCTGCTCTGAACATGGGTGTCTAAATACCTTTTTGAGACCTTTTGAATATATACCTAGAAAAGAAATTGCTGGGTCATATGATAATTCTATGTTCAATTTTTTGAGAAACTACTATTCTGTTTTCCATAGTGGCTGTCCCATTTTACATTTGCACCAGCAGCGCACAAGGAAGGGTTCCAATTTTTCTACATCCTCAACAACACTTGTTATTTTCCTGGGTTTTTTGTTTGTTTGATAGTAGCCATCCTAATGGGTGTAAGGTAATATCTCATCGTGATTTTCATTTGCATTCCCCTAACGATTAGTGATGTTCAGCATCTTTTCATGTATTTATTGGCCATTCATATGTGCTCTTTGGAGAAATGTCTATTCAAGTTCTTTGCTCATTTTTAAACAGGCTGGGTTTTTTTTTTGTTGTTGTTGTTGTTATTGAGTTGTGGGAGGTCTTTATATATTCTGTACATTAACCACTTACCAGATATGTGATTTGCAAATATTTTGTTCTATTATGTAGGTTGCTTTTTCACTTCATTGGTCTTGTTCTTTGATGAACAGAAGTCAAGCTTTCTTATGATTACCATTAGTATATCTTTTTCTATTTTTTTACTTTTAACCTATTTGCCTTTTTAATCCATTCTGATAACCTTTGCCTTTTAACTGAGGGTGTTAAGACCATTTATATTTAATGTGATTATAGATATGAGTAGGTTTAAATTATTTTATTTGCTTCTATTTGTTTCATCTGTATTTTGTTCCATTTTTTCTCTATTTCTGCCTTCTTTTTGGATTAATTGAATATTTTGTATGATTTTATCTTCCTTATTGACTTATCAGCTATGACTCTTCATTATTTAGTTGTTGTTCTAGGGTTTACAATTTATATCTTTAACTTATCATACTCTACCTTCAAATGGCATTATAGCATTTAATGCATTTTATAAGAGCTTTGCTTCTATTTCTCCCTTTCTGGACTTTATGCTATTGTTGACGTACATTTACTTTTACATATGTTATAAATCCTAAAATATGTTTCTATTATTTTTATTTAAACAGACAATTACTTTTAAAAGAAATTTAAATAATAAAAAAATTTTACATCTTACACATGTACTTACCATCTTCGGTGTTCTTTGTTCCTTTGTGTAGAATTGTATTTCTATCTGGTACCATTTTTCTTCTGCCTTAGATGTCCTGTAACATTTCTAACAATGCAGGTCTGCGGGTGATAAATTCTTGCAGCTTTTTAAGTCTGAAAAAGTCTTTATTTCACAGTTTTTTTGAAAGATATTTTTGGTGGATGTAGAAGTCTTGATTGATGTGACCTTCGTACTTGCATTGCTCCCAAAAAGAAATCTGTTATCCTTATCTTGTTCCTTTGTATGTTGAGTGTCTTTTATCTCTGGCTGATTTTATGATTTTCTCTTTATCAGTGGTATTGAGCAATTTGGTTTTGATGTGACTTCCTATAGTTTTCTTCATGTTTCTTATACTTTAGATCCATTGAACTTCCTGGATCTGTGAGTTTATAGTTTTCATCAAGTTTGGAAAAATTTTGGACATTATTTCTTCAAATAATTTCTTCAGCCCCTCTCTCCTTCCTCTCCTTCAGAGACTCCAGTTACGTGTCTATTAGCCTATTGAAATTGTCCTAGAGCTTGCCAATGCTCTGCTAACTTTTTAAAATTGTTTTTTCTCTCTGTTTCATTTAGATATGTTTTCAAATTCGACTAATCTTTTTTTTTTCTTTTCTGCAATGCCAGTCATCTCATCCAGTGTATTCTTAATCTTAGCATTGTAGTTTTTATCTCTAGAAGTTCAGTTTGGATCTCTCATATTTCCCATGTTTCTATTAAAGTTTAAAACATATAGAACATAGCTATAAAAGTTGTTTAATGTTCTTGTCTGTTAATTAATAGATGTTAATTCTGACATCTGTTGGTTCTGGCTTGGTTTCTGCTGATTGATTATTCTCCTTGTCTGGGTCCTCCCTCTTTGCAGGCATTATTCCCAGGCCTGTATGAGCATCAGGTATTGTTTCTTCCAATCCTCTCATGTGGTTCTTTCCCAGCCTTGGATGTCACTGATCAATACTTTGCTGAATGCCCTACATGACCCACATCAGATTTCTGGCTTCTTTCTCAGTCTTTCTTTCTGTTAATTCTCGCTCCTTTTGGTCCTCTTGGACCAAAGTTTCATAACTTTCATAACTTTGTCTTCTCAACTTGAAGAATCTGCCAGATTCCTCCTGCCAGATTTCCTTTCTTGTGCCACAACCTGGAAACTCTCACAAGGTAGCAAGTTGGGACAATCAAAGACTGACCTCAACTGTTTTCTGCACCTCAGGAATCACTGCCCTTTATTACATGATGTCCAGTGCCTTGAAACCATTGTTTCATACATTTTGTCCAGTTTTTTAAGTTGTTCCATACTGAAGAGTAAATCCAGTCCCTGTTACTCCATTTTGGCCTAAAGCAGAAGAGCAATGTGCTTTTTCAATATATGGTTTCATTTTTTTTTTTTCAGGAATGTTTTCTTGAATTATACATGTTAGGGTTTTTTTTTTTTCTATTCTCTTTAATCTTCACCTTCAGGAATTTCTATTATCTGTGTATTGGACTTTCTTTGCCTATCTTCAATGATCTTTTTTCTCAATTGCTTTTTATCTCATCTTTTTTTATTTTAAAATTTTACTTCTTTTCACTTTGATTTTTAAGGTATTACCTGTTATACATTTTGCTCTCATTATTCTTTATAGTTTAGTCTTTGTTTCTGAAATTATTTTTTTCTTTTATTTTTATATCTTTCCTGAGTTGTCAGCTCATTTATGAGTTTTTCCTATTTCTTTTTTTTTAAGAATTTACTTTTAAACAATTTCTACACCCACTGTGGGGCTCAAACTTATTTTTTTTTTAAAGATTTTTTTTATTTATTCATTTGACACAGAGAGAGAGAGATTACAAGTAGGCAGAGAGGCAGGCAGAGAGGAGAGAGGAGGAAGCAGGCTCCCCGCCGAGCAGAGAGCCTGATGTGGGCCTCGATCTCAGGACCCTGAGATCATGACCTGAGCCGAAGGCAGCGGCTTTAACCCACTGAGCCACCCAGGCGCCCGGGGGCTCAAACTTATAACCGTGAGATCAAGAGTTGCACGCTCCACTAACTAAGCCATCCAAGCATCCCTGAGTCTTTCCTATTTCTGACTTTTGTTGTTCTTTCAAGTCTTCAATTACTTTCTTAATGTCTTTTACTTCATTTTGAGGTAATAAGTTACAATTTTGATCTGTCTTGTAGACACATCTTTCCAATGTTTTTATTATTTGTAAGGATATTATTTTCATTGTCTTCTGCTTTTAAATAGTAACTTTGTATGGATTTTAAGCATTGCTTATTTTCATGTGACATTCGTTTTCCTGAGCATTTAGAACAAGGAGGAAAGGAGGTTCAGGAAAGATTTCTCTCCCCTCTTCTGTCATTGTGCAATGTTAACACATACATGAGCTTGTTTTCTGACCCTTTGGAACTCTGTCCTTTCCCTCCACATTGGACTGGACTTCTTTTTTCCTCCTTTAATCATCTATGTCCTGATCAATTTTTATTCCATTCCCATAAGTTTCTCCTAGCTGTGGGACTCTATTGTGGAAGGGAGCTCTGGGTTGCTTTTGAGAATTCAAAGGGTGAGACAGATCCAACCTCTTCAGTCATTCTTATCACAGGTCCTTTTCTTAACCTTGTGTTGGAAAAATCAATACTCCTCCAGTTTCAGCTGCCTTTCTCAAATAGGGCCACTAGGCATTACAGTGTACACCTACCGTCCATTCTCTGGCTTATCAAACACTGCCCACTTGCTTCTCTCTCCTTCCTCCTGTACAGACCCATGCAGATTTTGTGGCTGTTAATGGTCAGTCTTCATCTGATTGTATGTGGGGGTTGGTGAGGATAATTTATTACCTAGTTTTGTTTAAATGTTGTCCGTGGGTTTCTCAGTTCTGCCCTCTAGTTGCACTGTCTGTTTTTATGAGGGAAATCAGACAGATTGAAACCTCTGCTGTCACCACAACCATTTTCTGAAAATTCTGTATCAATGTCCAATATTTTGAAAGAGCTTCTTGCTCATTGACAAAGCCCTAGACAAACCAAAACCAGGAAAAGGAAGTGAGAGACAGGATTCCTACTAAGACAAAATGGAGAAAAGCATGAAATGATTTTCCAAAGCCTTCAGTTCAGGTGCTGATTGTAAAAGGATGGTGTTGATATTTAGAGAGAGGCTTTGTCTACTTCTACGTAGTAAGTATAAGCTCATCTTTTCATTATGAGACTCAAGAGGCCATGTGATAGTTTGTGCACATATTGCTTGAGCTCATATCCATAGATCTCAAACCACTTCAGGTTCCGTAGCTTGCCGTGCTTTGTCTTGTTTTTAATGAAAATAGTCTATTTCCACATTCTCATTGATACTTACGACTTCCAGCTCTAACATTCTGTGCTTCTAAGGATCTCAAAATATTTGACAGATATTTCATTGTATGGCTCCTTTTCTGACCTTGGAGATGCAATCTAGTATCTCAACTCCCCTATATCTCACTAATATTGGTGATAGAATTAGCATCACAGGGCGAGATATTGGTGAGAATCCCAGACTTCCAACTCATGCTTTCCTGCTTTAATCATGTTGCATTCCCAACTGAGTTTGCCTATCCCACTCTGCAAAATAAACCCAGGTCACTTGTCAAGGGGAAAAAAGGCACTGGCCAATGAGTATGCCTAAATCACACTGGGCATATTGCTTCATCTTTCTCCTTTTGGGCTGCTGGGCTTTCCTGGTAACCGGACTTTGTGGAGATGCTCAGATTATTTGCTATAGGTAACTGCCCATGTTTCATTTGACCCAGAGATATAGGGAGCCAAGGAAGAAAATGGGATAGATTCCCAGATGTAAAGAACTGTGACATTGGAAAACACAGCAGAATTAGGGTTAACTTTATCTCCAGCTGGAAACAGTGCCTTTCTATGATGTGAAATTATTTGCAAAACTATTATGTTTTCTTCTGTGGTTTGGAACAATGTCCAAATAGGTTTTTATGGTTCTAGGGTCCCACATGGCCCAGTGGCTTTTCAAAATCATTCAAAAGAAAATGTACTTCAGAAACTAAAAGCAATTTTTAAAAGCACACTAGTCTTTACTGTACCTCCCTAAGATGGAGATCCAATTTCTAATCCTAAGCAACACAATGTCCATTCAATTTTTTACTTAGCTCCAATTCTTTCACTTCACAGCTACTCTGTGTCATCTAACTCTCAATTTTCTTCAAAACTTGCCCTGACATCCATCCTATAGGTCTTCATACATGAATTTGTTCACTATCATTTTTCCCTACCCTGATGCATCACCAGAAGTTGCTGCAGGGATTACCATACATACCAGACTTCTCCAGGAAAGGGGGGAGACCCTCTGGTTCCATACACTTTGGCCTTCTTTTGCTGCCTACAGAGGGAAGCTGGCAGGACCACTGGGTATTATATTCTTTGCTTGCTCTGAATGCTTTTCTTGCAAAGTAAGTCCAGGAGAAAATTAATGAATAAAGGCCCCCGTATATGTTTAATCAATAATGGAAAATACACTTGAGAAAGCTTCTAACTGAGCCCCTGGGGTTGGTGATAGTGGTGAGAGGGGACCTAAAAGCCTGGGAAAAATTAATACTAGCCAACCCAGTGGGCAGACAGAGATTCCAAAAGGCAGACTTCTAAAGGAAGACTGAGGTATGACCCTGGTTATTGCAGAAGCAGAGTGTGGTCCAGGCTCCGTGGCACCCATGTGGGAAAATTCAGGTTTACTGAGTTCTCTTACAAATGCTTCATTTTAAACCTAGGGGATAGATGACAAAAGTGAAGACGTATTATGCAATGACGAAGGGTAGTCAAAAGCTTATAAGTGGGCCTAGAATATAGGAGTGTATGGAAGTCAGGGAGGGGCAGTGTGGCTCAGTTAAGCTGGTGATCAGCAACAGGATGGTCCATCAGGAACAACAAGAAAGTAGCAGTTATCCATAAATCTAGAAGGTACTGGGAACCCACCCAGTAGTTCAGAATCATAGGCAGTGCTAGAAAGATCAAGGCAAATATTTTGTCCTGGGAAAGTAGAAATCCTGGGTATGACAGGCCCTCAATGCAGGGGAATTTGGTAAGGATGCAGTGATGAGAAATGGGCCTAAAACAAGGAGACTGGTTACTAGGAACAAAGCAGAACCTGGTTTTTAGAATGAAGGGACAAGATCAGAGCTGGACCCTAGGAAAACTGAGTGGGGCTGAGCCCCCAAGTACAAAGTGTCAGTATCAGGTGTCTTGTAGGATATGTTGCCTGATGTTCATTAAGAGCATGGGCTGGGTTAGGATCCTGGCTCTGTGACCTCCCATCTTTATGACCTCAGGAAAGTTAGAGAATTCTAGTCTAGTTTCCTATCTCTAAAAGAGGGTTAGTAATTCCTACCTCCTAGACATTATATGGCACAGTCATTGTCAAACACTGGTACTACAGAGGAGGGTTGGAAAACGTGTTAGCTCTTCTTCTCCTCCTACTATCACCATCATCACTGTATCTTACCTACCCTTTCAGGACAGGACTTGCCCCAGAGCCTGGGCTGCTGATTCTGCAGATGAGTGTTGGGAAGATGGAGGCACAAAATGCACATGCATGTCCAAACAAGATGACCCCAACGTACTCGAGCTTGTTTTTAAATCAGTTGTTTGCCACTTAGAATCCCTGTCTCTAAAAGCTATACTGTAAACAGTGGTTTGGTTTCCAGGCTAGCCTACCTCCCAGCTATGCCTTTTTGTTTATGAGAAAGACACTAAACATTGAGACAGCATGTGGTGGAGCCACCATCTTCCCTCAAGTTTTTAGGGCTGACTTTCAAAGGAGAGGACTTGAGAGCAGAGAAGCAAAGGGAGTCCACTTGAGATGAGATGAGCTCGTAAAGGCTACATGAGGGCTCTCCCAGAGATTCATGTCCCTCTTGCTCTGATCCTGCTCCTGGTGAGTTGCACCAAGCCACCCAGAGTGGTGGCACAGGTGTTGCAGGGTTGAGAGGTGGGGAGAGGGGGGATTATTGGGCCTTCTTTGCTGCTACTCATTGTCCTCATTCATCTCTCCTGCTCCTGCTGAAATAGCTCCAGGGAATGGGCATGTTGGTTTCTGCCATTTGCCAGCTGTTGTAAGAGAATTAAAAGTCTCATCTGAGGCTATGATGAACAATTTAATGATGTGACTGTGAATTAGGGCATAACCGCAGAACTGTCACTTCATTTTTGGACTTAGATTAGTGGAGCTGACTTTATGCTGCCTGACCAACAAATGGGTCCTGTGATGTAGCTCTGTGCAGGGACAGGCAGAATTCTCCAGGAAGGAGAAGAAGAGGAACAACAACAAAACTTGATCAGGCTGTTCTGATCCAGAGACGAGCCAACCGAAAGTCTCGGATTAAATGGGAACTACAGCAATACCCAACTTATCCGAAATTTCTGGAGAAGGAGCTCTAAATTAATGCATTTTTTAGACAACTGAAAGCAAATACTTTTTCCCAAAAATGGAAACTTCTAAAAGCACTTTCATCATTGCTCCACGCTGTAATGGACTTCTGTCCCAAGGAGCTTTTGAGGCATGTACAGCTATTTTCCCTGGCACTAAATGACTCCCAACTGATGTGTTTTTCTGTTTGGAGGCTCTTGCCTCTTTTTTGCTGCCAGCTACTTCTCAGTGTGTAAGCTCCCAACATCTCCCACTCTACTTGCTTGTCTTTAAATTCTGTAGAAACTAAAGGTTACCAGGGAAAATGAGAAGATCAATTTGTTAGAGCTCTATCCATCAATTTCATTTGACTCTAAGGCAATAGAGTTGTATCAAGGGTGGTTCTTCTTCTTTACCCTCTATTTGTCATCACTGCCACCCACTTGCCTGAAACATACAGAGAAACACACACACACACACACACACACACACACACACACACACACACACACACTTTATTGAATACAAAGGTCCTAACTCAGTCTTTTCCTCCATCCCATTCCTTGCCATTTCTGCCCTTAGGCACAACCCATCAGGATTTCTATCCTGGGCCCCATCTTTTAGAAGACCCTGCTCTGGCCCTCCTATAAACATGTTCCTTCCCAAGGAGCAAGGAGTCCATGGGGCCAAAAGTAGAGCCCCACAGGGAACACATGCCTCCTCTTTCAGAACCATGTTTTGGGTGCCTAGGCCCCTGGGAGTCCTACCCACGTGGCCCTGAGCCCCCTTCCAGGGACTCTTTCAAGTATCTGTCCTCTATAATGTGGACAGGGTTGTTGGCATGTGCACTCTTTGAAGTAGCCAAGTCGCCTGTGGTTGAAGGGATGAGGGTGGAGCTTGGCTGTGCAGGCTGAGGTTGCACAGGCAAAAGAGCAAGCCCCTCAACTCAGAATGGAACTGGGGTGGGGTTGGGAAGAGAAGAGGGGCACCTCTATTTGTACTCCTGCCAAAGCTGCATAAATCTTAAGGATGAACAGAATCCCTGCTTTATTCTAAGACTTTCCAATGGCTTTGTAGATGGCCCACCTAACATACTTCTAGCTTTTTGGGTTCTTGCCCCCCCCCCAATTTCAAGTACCTTCAACTGCACTCCAGATCTTAATATTGCCCTAAACTTTGCAAGTACTCCCAAAGTTGCTAAAGCACATCAAATATAATTTTCTGATTCAGGACATTCTCCTCCTAGCCTCTGCTAGAAAACTCAGGCCTCCATTCCTTTCAAAATCTGGAATCCCATTCCTTCCCATTCCTGCAGTCCTACCCTTTGGAGAAACCAGCTTCTCCCTCTTTGATATCCAGTTTTATTTCTTTGATGAGCCTGGAGAATTTTTAAAACACCAAGTCCTCTATAAGGAATATCTACAAGACAGATTCTCTTCTCTACCTAAAAAAAAAAAAATCCACAAAATTATGAGAGTGAGCAGTCTCGAGGTGACAGAGAAATACTTTTCACATCTCAACAGATCAGACACACCTCTCAAAGGGGCACCCAGACACCCGTGGGCTCTCCCTGGCTCAGAGGGTTGCTACCTAGAGTTCAGTCTCTTTTGGGACATCCTGTTCCATTTCTTGATTCTGTACCTTCCCTCCTTCCATCACCTAGACAACTCTTTCTTTGAGTGTCATGTTAGTCTCTCATCTGACCTCTGTTCTTTCTTTAAATATTCCTATTTTATTTGTTTTTTTTTAATTGCAGTGTAACTGACATACAGTATCCTCTTAGTTCAGGTGTGTATCCTAGTGATTGATATTTTTATCCATTATGAAATGGCCTCTGTTCTTTAAATCCGTGTTTGATACTGCAGCAAGACTAAAAATTAGACGGCCTCGCCCTGTGCTTGAGACAGGCAGAAGAGGGCTCCCACTCCAGGTCCTCTGTGACCTGGCCTCTCCATCTCCCCAGCCTCATGTCCAATCCATCCCAACCCCAGCAACATCAGAGCATACATAATTCTCCCCCCACCCCACATCTTGCCAGGACTTGCCTCTGGAGCTCTGTTTATGCTATTCCTCTGCCTGGGTGACCATGGTCATCACCCTACCCCTTCACTGACCACCTCCCTTCACATGACCAACTTCTGGTTGTCCCTTTACACTCAGCGCACATATCACACTTTCCAACCTTGCTCCTCTCTCCTACCAGCAAAGACCAGGTTAGTGGCCCTTGACTGGACTCCCACAGTCCTGGCAAAGCCCCTTTACCTTAGAATGTACCACATGACATTGAAATTATCCACCACTGTGCCTTTAAGTGACTTGAAGTGTCTCAAAAGTAGGGACTGCATCTTTTTCACCTCAGAGTCCCAGCCCCACTGCACCAAGCACTCAATAAATGTTTACTGAACAGATCCAAACTGAGAAGAGTATATGCATTTTCGTGATACTTATTTCTTCACTAGTGACTCACTGCGATAAAGATACCGACTGGAAGTTTTGTTCACTTGCTTCTGGGCTAACCATGACTAAATCTGCCAGGAGTCTAACTATTAGATGACAATTATAATTCAACAGTTAATTATTATACATTTATTGAGCATCTACTGCATGCCAAGCTTTGTGGACAATTATAGTTATACTCAGAGGCATAAAACACAGCGCCTGCCTTCAAGGAGATTATAACCTTGATGGTTTTTCTGGAAATTAAAAAGAACATCATTTACAACAGAGTCTTTTTAATCAAAGGGACATTTAAAAATTCTCCTTTGCCTTTCAGTATCTGAAAGTGTTTGATTATCAGTTCACCTAATGTTCACAAGCCACAAGGCCTCTGTTTGGCGGGTACAGTGTGCCTGAGAGGATTGAGAAAATCAAATAAACTATTATGGGGGATGTGTATTTTCAGACAATAAAAAGACTCTGGGAGTTAGAAAAGCAACTATAGACTAAAAGGAGGAAAGGTGAAGACCTGTTTCTTTTCTTTTGGGAAAAAAAAATCAGAACGACCCAGTTAGAGATACTTTTTTGGGGAATTTTTTGGCCATAATTTTGTTCTATAGCAATGATCGTGTGACCCTGAGTCGGTGGTTCTCCAACAGGGACAGTTTTGCCCCCAGGGAATATTTGGCAATGTCTTCGGACATTTTTGTATTGTCACATCTTGGGGGGGGGGTGGTAGTCTATTAGTATCTGTGTATTGGATGAAAGCCAGGGGTGCTGATAAAAAGCCTATAACACAAGGACAAAGCCCCCAGCCAAGAATGATCCACTCAAAATGTCAATAGTGCTGAGATTGAGAAACCCTGCCCTATGTTATGGGGTGTGATGGACACTAACTGCATTCCAAAATTCCACAGAAACACCAAATGCAATAACGGCCCTGGGTAGTCACAAGCTTGGCCCCTGGGTGACTCTGACTCACGCATAAGGGTAAAGCTGGGATTTTGACAGGCCGGAACAGAGATCTTGGATGATTTTTATGCTGTAATTAGTTTTTAAATAGTCTCGCTGTCCTTTCCCTTCCCCACCCCCAGCTGCCTTCTTTTAAAAAGGGGAATTAAATAAACAAGAACAAGCCCCCAAATGCCCATTGTTTATGTTACTGGCTTTTTCTCTTTTTTTCTTTGCCGATGAAATAAAACACAATATAATGGACAAAGGAAATCATCAAAGGCTGCTGCTAGGGCTTAGCGGTAGCTCACCGAGCACAGCAAAAGCCTTGCTTATGTGAACCGCTCAAAGAGGCAAACACCTCAAACAGAGATGAAATGCATAGGTGGAATACGGTCATCGTAATTTGTTAATTGTGCTTTCCCCACGGCTGATATTTCTGGGTTACTTATTTATTTAAACACAGTGGTGTATGTTTGAAGTAAGAATATCCCCATCCACATTGTTCTGTTTTCCCCTGTGAGGGTCATATTTCTTCTGTCAATAACACAAGCTCGGATCTCCTTGAGCCCCAAATTACACTTCCTCATAAGAGATGAAAATGTCACATTTTCCTTGAGATCTTTATTCCACATGACTTTGCTAATGACTAGGGTAAAATTGAGAAGTTCAGGAAAAGGAAATCTCTCCCTCCATCAAAGTGAGTAAACAAACCAAAGGAAAACAGGATGCCAGGAGCTAAAATGTGTAGAGATTTTAAAATATGTTCCACAGATCTGGAGGATAGCCTGGGTCTATGGTTGGCCCTCATCGCCTGTCCACCCAGTTACCCCCATGATATAAAACCATGTCATATGGCCAACACTAACAAACCTTTTTCCACCATCTTGTTGTGGGTTTTCGTCTCTTGGCATTGAAAAGATGTGAGGCGAATGCTTATCCGATCCCTCCAATCTTACCTTGCCCCTCGTTGCCTCAGACCTGGCTTATCGCTACCCAGGTCTCCCACATTAGCGTGCTAATTCACATCTCCAAGCCCTCATGCATAATATCTTCTTGATCTGAAACACTTTCCCTACTTGTCCACTTGGAGAACTTTTCACCTTCAAACCTTGCTAAGACAGCACCTGTGTGGAGATTTCCCTGACCTACAATATTCTCTCCCTACACACACATTTCTGTGTCCGTGTAGCAGATGTGGCTGATGGCTCACTCATATCTCCTGGGATCCCCCCAGAAGCCACCTGGAGATTCAGTAATTCCTGTGCATGTCTATGGCCTCATTTCTCAAGCATCTCTTTCTCTTGACTTGAAGGCTTTCTCTGACCACAAGAGCACATCATTCCCACATGGAGGAGGCAAAAGCGCCAGGAAGTTAATGTCCCAGAAGCAACCCTTAACCATTGAGAGGCAGGAATTCACTGATAAGCACCCCAGCTTCTTACTTTACAGCAGGACAATTCTGAAGGGTGCTCTCCACCGTGTCTCAGAGGGTTCCAAGGAGGTCTGAGCCCCTTTGGCCCCCAGTCTTTACCTACTTTTTAATGCACTCTTGATTGCCTTTTTCTCCTTCTATTTCACTCTTTCACTCCCTCATTGTGGTTCCTTGGATCACCTCTCAAATAAATGAATGGCACTCAAATCTTTATCACAAGGTTTACTTCTTGGAGAAGAAAATTAAGACAGTCCCATACATATTCTGTTATGTAAACGCTCCGTGTTGTATTTATTTCTTTCCATATGTCTTGGATAATTCCTTCAAGGGCAAGCACTCTTTGTTTTTTATCTTTATCCCCAGTGCCTACCAAATGCTGGACCCTCTGTAAATGTGTGTTGAAGCGAACTGAGGAGGAAGCAGTCTTAGAGGCAGGAGGGACCACCTGCAGAAGACCTGGAAGGCTGGATTGATGAGAGTGCAGAAGCAACAACAACAGAAGTGCATCAGTTGAGGGGAGTTCTCTAAGCAGGCAAGTGGTATGATAAATAAGTGGAAGGTGAACCGTAGGGTGGAATAGAGACCACTGGCTTTTGGGTGGCCAAGGAAAGGGATTTCCAGCTGTATGGAAGGGGTAAACTGGAACAGACACAGGTGAAGGGGTGACCTGGCTCCTTTTGAAGAGACACCTTCTTGGATGGTTGAGCCTCAGACTGATGGGTCACATGACATCAAGGTTCAGCCCTCTGAACTTGACACTTGCTTGCATATAGTTTCTCCTCAGCAATGAATGCTAACAAGGTGGAAAAAACAATTTGCTTTCTAAATGGCTAAGCATGTGCTGGGCTGTAGGTTTACTCCTACAGGAGTCAGTAAAGAGAAGGGAGGGAAGAAAGGTCATGCTCTTGAAACAAGGTGCCCCAGGTGTCCAGGTGGAGGAAGCAGAAAGCTACAAGAACAGAGCACTGAGTTTTATCGGGGTCGGGGGGGGGGCGGTGTACACGGTTTCATCACAAGGCTGGATCTTCCCTTAATTTTTTTCTTTTTATATCTTCTATTTTTCCCCATTTGTTTTGTTTTTTTAAAATATTTTATTTATTTATTTGACAGAGAGAGAGAGAGAGAGAGAGAGAGAGATCACAAGTAGGCAGAGAGGCAGGCATAGAGAGAGGAGAGAGGAGGAAGCAGGCTCCCCGCCGAGCAGAGAGCCCGATATGGGCCTCGATCCCAGGACCCTGAGATCATGACCTGAGCCGAAGGCAGAGGCTTTAACCCACTGAGCCACCGAGGCGCCCCAATTTTTTCCTGATTTGTAATGATAGGACCCTAATGAAAAGTTTCAACTGATGTGAATGAACCAAGTATCAGGCCCTATGCCAGGGGCTAAGCCTGAAGCAGGCAAAAATATCACCCCTACCCCCAATGAGCTTACAATTTAGCAAGGCCATATTCAAAGACTTGCTAAATATATTATCTGCATTACAGTACATTTCTAGGAGAGCCCAGAGTAGGGTATGCTAATTCCACAGAGGGGACAGGGCAAGCTCAGTACTAGAAGAGAAATGAAGTTGGAGCCAATTTTTGAAGCAAAGCAAGGATTTCATCAAGAAGTGAAGACAAGGAAGGCATTCCAGATATTCATTCATTTGTTTATGTGTTCATTTTCTTTGCTGGATATTTATTGAATTCCTATTATGTGACAGACATTGGAGAACAATAGTGAATAAGATGACAGTCCTGCCATTTAGAGAATGCATAGTCCAGTGCTACAAGCTGACAAGAACCAGGCTGTGACCTGACAGTGGGGCAAGGACAAAGGGAGTAATTAGCACACTGTGTAAGGATACGTTGGATGGCACAATATGCTTTT
Source organism: Ailurus styani (assembly GCA_002007465.1). Classification (NCBI taxonomy): domain Eukaryota; kingdom Metazoa; phylum Chordata; class Mammalia; order Carnivora; family Ailuridae; genus Ailurus; species Ailurus styani. Next base: position 4,841,814 of record LNAC01000064.1, read on the forward strand.
AAGCCTGGAAGACATTAGTAGGGATAAGAGTCAAGGATGGTGTTCCAGAAGAGATGACATCCCAACTGAGGCCTGAAGGTTAAGAAGGCACTGGCCAAGTGAGGACTGACGCAGAATATTCTGGGCAAAGTGGTTTTTCTGTGCAAAGGCCCTTTTCTGTGCAAGGGCCCACTTAAGAGGTTAGTGAGAGATGAAAACTAGAGAAGTAAGCTAGGACAGGTCACAAAGGGCCCTTTGAAGGAATTTAGGCTTGATTCCTTTGGCAATGGGAGAGTATTGAGAGGCATTAAACATTGGCATGCCATGCTCAGCTCTGAATTTTAGAAAGATTACTCTGGCTACCAAGTAGAAAATGAACTAGAACCGAGAAAGAGGTACCAGCAGGAAGACCAGTTAGAAGGTGGCTGCAGCAATTCAAATGAGAGCTAGAGGCCTAGGAATGAGTGGTGCTGGTCGGTAGGGATGGAGAGAAGTGACCAAGTAGCACATGCACATGGCCATAGGCACCAAAGAATGCCATGGAACTGAGAGATGCCCATAAGGTGGTTACAGCCTGGAGTGAGTGGTAGACATTGAAGGGAATCAAGGCCATGCAAATGTCGGTGGACTTCCAGTGCTGTGCCAAGTCTGGAATTCACTCTACAGGCAGCAGTAACCCATTGTCAGATTGAAAGGAAAGAAGATTGTAACTTGAATATCTCTGAAGGATGGATTGGCAAGAAAGAAAACTGTACCTACCTCAGAAGTTAATAGAATAGTCCAGATGCAAAATTGAGGAGTTTGAGGTGTTTGAAACCCACATGTAGCAAAAAAGAATCTAGGCTAAAAAAGAAATGTAAACTCAGTTTTCTTCTACCTTTTCATTCTCTTCAAGCCCTCAATGGATTGAATGATGCCCACCCACAAGGGGGAGAGCAATCTGCTTTACGCTGTCCACCAATTCAATCATTAATCTCTCCCAGAAACTCTCACAGACACACCCAGAAGTCATATTTCACCAGATATCTGGGCCTCCCGAGGCCCAGTCAGGTTGACACATAACATTAACTGTCATTCATGGTAAACGCTTGGTATTAACCTATTTGTTTACTTACTGTTGTGAAGATTAAATTAAATAATGCATATAAAATTCTCAGCAAAGCGATAGTCCATACAAATTAAGAAACAATAGATATTACTATTAGTTCTCTTATTTTATTGCTAACGTGGAAAGTATGAGCTAGTGCTGTGACAATGGAGAGCCAGGGGATAGAATCATGTCAGCAATGTCATGCCGACTATAGACTTTGATAAAAACACTTTCCAAAAATAAAAGAGAGAAAGACAGTTTCTTTTTTCATTGTATCTGAGCAGTTGGAGGTGAGAAAGCCAGCCAATTTACTTTCAAATATTATTATATTATTAAGAAAAACAGGCATGCGGTGAGAATGATTTGATAGGTTTCAAATTCCTCAAGTTCTTGTATCGTGTATCCTACATGTTTTTTAATACATAGGCTATACTGTCAGTGCAGATCTTTGCCAAAGTCAGTCATTTCTTTCTAGCCTAGATTCTTTTTCTTACATGGAGGTTTCAGAGGTGGCCCATTTGGGGTCACTGACCTGTCAATTGGTTATTTTTATCTTTACCTGCAGGCAGAAGTGAGTTTACCCTAAAAAGAAAAGCAGAAGATGTGCAGTATTTGACATCTCTGGCTCTGTTCGGAGTGCCCTCCGGCAGCAGCTCTGCAGCCAACCTTGGGAACAACCCCCCTGCTGTGGAAGCCTAGGCCCTCCAGAGTGATGCCAGGACTGTGACCTGGGCTTTGGGTCTTTCATAACTACAGGACCTGCAGAGGGATGAAGCGGAATAAAGCCCCATCTCCTGCACAGAATATGCAAATAGCAAGATGAAGAGCATCTCTTCCATTGTATCAGGACAGCTGGAATTTTATGAGATGACTCTCCAGGTTATGACTGGATGAAGCATTAAATACTCCTCACAGGACCAATTGGTAAGTGAATACCACCCAAGATGGTACTCTAAACTCTATGAACCTCCCCAGCAGAAAGCAGTAAGTAATACATGTGCAATCCTGTGAAATTACTTTCCTTCCCACTCTCCCTGATTACACATGTTCTCCAAGCCCCCAAGAAGGAAATGGTGGCCATTAGTCCGTGAGTGTTTATTCAGCAAGTTCCGGTGTCCTTAGGAAACTCTCTAGCGCAATACTCTGTTTGATCTTTTCAGGGCTGGCTCCGAGCTGGCCCCACAAAGCAATAGGATCATCATTTAGACATCAGAGTAAAATTATTTGGTTAAAAACAAACAGAGCTATCTGGTTAGAAAAGAGGCTTATTTCCCATTGCTCCCTCTGTCTGGAGGTCTGTTTAAGAATTTAGTACCACTGACACAAGACAAAACCAGAGAGGGAGACAAACCATAAGAGACTCGTAATCTCAGGAAACAAACTGAAGGTTGCTGGAGGGGAGGGGGGCGAGATGGATAGGGTGGCTGGGTGATGGACATTGGGGAGGGTATGTGCTATGGCGAGCACTGTGAATTGTGTAAGCCTGATGATTCACAGACCTGTATCCCTGAAGTAAATAATACATTATATGTTAATTTAAAAAAGAATTTAGTACCACCCAAGTCTCTTTAAGACCCATGTTGAATAAACAAGACAAAATTTTAAAATATGTCAATTTTTTTACCCTAAAGTTATCAATGCAATATCAACCTCACATACCTTGATAATAAAATCATCAGTGTATAGGCACTCTTCTTTCTTCTCTTTCTCTGCTGTGTTTGAAATGCTGTTTTAAATTAGAGAAGACAAATGCGGGTCAGAAGAGCTACAGAGTGAGAACAGGACATCTGGAGAACTGAGCCAGCATGAGGGTTCTGAGTCCACCTTCCTTCCTCATGTGCCATTCGAACTAACTCGGGAGCACACAGAAGTCTGATGGCTATACCCACGGCTCATACCTGTGCTTAAAACCACTTTCAGTGGTAGTCCTTGCTAAGAGTGCTTTATATTTCACTTCCTTGATAATTTATGGACTGACGTTCTCTGGGGATTTACAGGTTTCAAGAGAAAGCAAACCTGGGATTCAGTTAAGATATCGAGTATGTCGAATAATCAGGACCAGCAATACAAGAGAGAGAAAAATTTAGGACATTCTTGGTTGGTTGGGAGGATTCTGTTCAAACATAACTCAGTGCATTGGCACTGAGATTTGTGTTCAGTTCTATTAGCTCTCATCATGTAATTTTGGATAAGTAACTTAAACAGAAACATCTTGGATTGGACAGGACATGGTTTCTGGAATCGGACAGATCTGGTTCTAAATCTTGGCCTTGTTACTTAACTAAATAGTGACCTTGGGCACATTAATGAAGAGCTCCAAGCCACATTCCTCGCAATCGGATGGAGAGGGTGATCCCTAACTCACACTGTTTTGTGTGTGTGTGTGTGTGTGTGTGTGTTTTAAAGATGTTATTTACTTATTTGACAGAAAGAGAAAGATCACAAGTAGGCAAAGAGGCAGGCAGAGGGAGAGGGGGAAGCAGGCTCCCTGCTGAGCAGGGAGCCAGACTTGGGGCTCAATTCCAGGACCCTGAGATCATGACCTGAGCCGAAGGCAGAGGCCTAACCCACTGAGCCACCCAGGTGCCCCTACCTCACACTGTTTTAAGAAGAATAAATGAGATTTGTGTGTAAAATGCCTTCCACTTTCTCTTGGGTTTTTTTGTTTTGCTTTGTTTTGTTTTTGTTTTATTTTGTTTTGTTTTACCCAGCTTTAAAAGATGAATTATACCTGTACCTGTTTGTCTAATGATTTTTAGGGAGAATTAGTTAAGATTAATTAATACCTAGAAACCAATTTTAAATAATAAAATAAATTAGTTTACAAAAAAGCCATTATTATTTAGAATTAATTTGTGCACATGCCAAGGGGCCTGAGGAGTGGGTGGGATTCACAAGCCAATTCTCACCCACGAGACCCTAGGCAAGTTACTCCTCTGGGCGTCAGTATCCCTAGAGCACAGTGGGGCTGGGTGGAGCCCCAGATTATAGGATCACTGTCTGAACACAAAAGTCCTCCCAGCTGTCCTGATCTTTGATTCAATCAATGAATAACTGCAGTTTGTAAAATGTATTCCTATAGGGAAACATTCAAGGGTAAGTAAGAGTTGTCTAAGAGTGACTTTTGTAGCATCTTCTTCTGTGTGATTAGGTACACTTTTCTGATTTCAAAGGCTCTGTGATGGTACATGAATGCAGATATTTAAATACAATGACTTTGGTGCATTGATCATGAGACATATGTCACCAAGTTAAAATTCCCTCTATGACAGTATCCAACAGTGAGTCCTTAGCTGTTTGTTTCAGTAATTTCTATGCACCAGAGAAAAAATACACGTGCATATGCATTTGGGAGAAGAGGGAGCTCTGTTTGCAGTGAATTTCACAAACATTTTAACATCAGAGGAGATAAGCTTTGAAAAAAATCAGTTATCGTCTCATGAACAAAACTACAGGTGTATCGGTGGTTTTATAAGTTGAGTCCAGTGATGCCTGGGTGACTCAGTCAGTTAAGCATTTGCCTTTGGCTCAGGTCATGATCCTGGTGTCCTGGGATGGAGCCCCACATCAGGCTCTTTGCTCAGCGGGGAGCCTGCTTCTCCCTCTCCCCCTGACTGCACCTCCCCCTGCTTGTGCTCTTTCTCTCTCTGTCAAATAAATAAATAAAGTCTTAAGAAAAAAAAAAAGAAGTAGAGTCCAAAAAATTCTGTCAGACTTTTCTTCCTCCTGTCATAAATGACAAGACTATAACAATTTTTCTCACATTAAACATTCATATTTCAAAGGATTGCTTTCCAAGGGTAAAGCCTACAGCAATATCAACTCCTGGGATCAAGGAGGGCACTTTCGTTCCTAAGATAAAATGTGCACTCTTCATTATTCAGCCGGAAGCCTGGAGCTGCCTCACAATGCTGTCCCCAGGGACCATGCCCAGGATGATGCCACAATGACACTTTCTAATGCGAAGTTTCATCATGGGCCTCGTTCATGCAAAATTCATTCTTTTCTGAAAACATAGCAAAGTGCCAAGGACTTCAGACATTTCTAGAGCTTACAGCTATCAAAATGCACATGTACTTCACAATTAAAGATACACTGTCCAAAAGCGTTTAAAATTTTATCCCTACTGCTTATGGAAAACCCTCCCTGTTAAAGAACGGAGCAGTTGTTGTTTCATAACAACCTACACATTGAAAATTTGGCCAGTTTACCAAACCTTTACATTTTTAACCACCAACAACACTTTCGATATTTGAAATAACACCTCCGAAAGGGGTTAGAACTCAGTTTGGGTGCTTCGTCATGTCCAAAAGAAATGCATGTTGAGCTTTAAAATTTCTTTCTCAATTCTCATTGTTCCAGTAAGATAATACAGGTAAAAGTCTAGCACTTATCTGCAGTAAAAGTTAGTTATCTTCTCCATTAATAAAAAGCCCCTTTATCTCGCTGATAACTCCTTTAAACACCAAATGCCAATGAGACATTTCCTTAATGGAGAAGTCAGGTCAATAGGCAAAGGAAAACACAGGAGAGGTCCAGGGCTGCTGGGCTGCGGCGGTGCTGAGTTCCTGTTCTTCAATACGCTGCTTGAGCTCTCTGACCACACATCGCTTTCAGAGTAGGGCATTCCTACTTTTAAGATCTACAGTGCCGAGATTTATTGGGAACTTGGGAATTTGCATCTAAACTGAGGGGCCTCTACCATAACATAGTTGATGTTGAGGAATAGGATTTATAATCCTCTGGAGAGCCCTAATTATTTGGCCACTACCCCCCTTTCATTAACTGGAATGAAAACTCTGGATGGCTTTGAGAACTCCGTGGTAATCATACAGGATATACTGACATCTGGTGGCATTGATTAAGCAAATACTTATGAATTAATAAGCAGGGTTGTGATGAAAATTATTGACCATATTGCTTTTAAATACCCAGAACTCCTTCAGAACTTTTCCAAACTCTGTTTTCAAAGGCTTTGCTTTTCCTCCCCTAATATTTATCATCTGGCCTAGTCCATTCACTTAAGCCTGCAGTAAAAAGTTATGCTTTGACTCAAGGTTAATTGATCCTAGATTAATGATGATTAGTGTGAACTGTTGACTAATTTAGGACTTCAATTTTAATAATAAGGTCTAAATTGTAATCAATTTTTATGGGGTTATTTGGTTTGAAGGAATACTTTAACATGGAATAAATGTGATCCTTCTAGTTTCCTCCTTAGAAGCCAAGAGTGGAGAGCTGCCCACAGTAAAAATAGGGTGTGGTGTGTGCAATTTCATGCTACTAAATCATTTGACCTTTCAAAAATATATCTAATCAAATCGAGGAGAGAATTACCACTGTCTCCTTATTAGCATGATTCTCTCCAGAGTTGTCCATCAAAAGAAGTAAAACAATAGTTTCCACCCTGCTTTTCAGAGTAAAAAATGAAGACAGATTTTGACTTGTCCAAAGTCAGTGACGAATCCATGAATAGAATCCGGGAGTTGCTAAGTCTTGGTTCTTGCCACCTTTTGATGTATGTTTCCATTTAAGATGAGTGACATGTCGTCAGTTGTCATGGTTTTTAAGAGAGCTCTGTAAGGTCTGGCTTTTGCCTCAGATTCTGGACTAAAATCATGTTTAAATTGTGTTTCCTCTCATCTTTTCCTGGTTTTGATTATTTTTTAAGAGTAGTTGATGGTCTCATGACATGAGCCTTCTATTTTGTATTTTGTATCTCGTGTTTTGAATTTTATGTGAAATTGTGGGTTTGATCTTTGACCTCTGTTTACTATAATACTGATTTGCCACTAATTTGATAGCAAGCCATAGGGATCTACTGTAAACACGCTGCTCACTTTACACAGCTCTGTTTTACTCTTAAGTGAAGAAATATGTGTGTAGAATATAATTGAGAGGTTCTTGCAGAAGTAATAAAAACCACACAAGCTTTCAACTTCCCAGGTAGCACGCAGATTAACATAATCACTTTCTATGATAGAAGGACCTGGTAAATTGAGAGGAAGTCATCAATGCAAAGAGGTATAACTTCACATTTAGTTTTCCCTGTTCGATGTACTCATCCCAAGACGGGGGAGATGTAGTGGAGACCCCACAGCCCTACCTAGCTCACTGGGGCTCTGAACCTAGAGGATGCCGATCACAGGTGTGGTCAGCACAGGAGGTAAGATTAAGCCTAAATCATTCTGTGCACTAATTCTGGGGTGGGGAGTCAGAGCAACTAGGCAGGAAATACACAACACAGAGACATGGGGGAGAAGCATTGCCTATGAGTGAGAAGGGCAGAGAGTGGGCATCATTAAGTCTCAGTCAAGCCTCACAAACCAGTAAGGTGATACTTTCATGAATCGTATGTCCCATTTATCAGCTTCCCAAAGACAGCTATGTTGAGTTCTTAATCCGACAACCAAAGAGAGATAAGAAGACTTTGGCAAAGCTCCAAGGAAGGTTTGCCTTGTTGTAGCTGCACCCCTGGGCCTCAGCCAGGAAACCATAGAACAACATCAGCCTCCAGAAGGTAGAGATATGGCAAGGTCAGCGTTTTGGGAGGAAAGCACTATCTTTCTCTTTCCTCCCATTATGCCAACTACCTGTGAGTTGTTGGCCTAAAGAGAAAAAGGTACAAAAGGGTTGACATATCAGTGTATATTCCAAGTCTTAATTCCCTCATGGGCTGGTTTATGTTATGCCCAGTTTAAGATCACTCAGCCCTTAGGACTCTGGGCTTCGGCTAAACATGGTGTATCAGTGGCTGTCCTTGGAAAGTCCTTGGAACACTTCATTCAATAGAAAAGAATTTGCTATTAAAAACACATTTGTGATATTCAACCCGATCTCCTTTTTTCAGTTTCCTCTCTTTTCTCTTAATCATATTCAGAGATAGCATGAGGATGAAATCATTTGTTTGTCCAACAAATATCTATTGGGCCCTGCCTTCTTTAGGCGCCATGCAAGCAAGGCATGGTGGAGGAGAAAAGAAATAGAGGCACTCCATAGATGGTCCCTCAAAGAGAATGTAGCGCCACTAGAAATGTGGGACAGTCACTTGTGCAGAGCTAAAGAGCTCTTCGAGAATCTTACTCTACCATGAAAATATCTAATAAGGCAAGAGGCACCAGAAAGCGTGGTAGGATTCTGAGGAAAAGGAACCGTTGTCTACCAAAAGTGTGTGGGTTCAGAGAAGGAAAAAGAGAATACTAAATACTAGAGCTCAGGAAAGGTTTGCTAGCAGAGACAGAAAAGGATCTAGAAACCAAAAGGTGGCATTCCACCGGGAGCCATTCTACGAGCCAGGAGCAAAGACGAGGTAGGCACAGAACACAGAGTATGTTTCGGGAACAAATCTAAATTAGAAGAAAGGATTCAAGAATATGTTGCATGGTGCAGGAGACCTGGGTTCCAGCTTTAACTCAGCCCCTTACTGCTGGGTAACCTTCAGCCTGTCCACTGAACCAGCTATCCCAAAGCCTGTTTATCTGAAAACTGAAAACTACCTCCTCCCTTGATGTGCGTGAGGGGTACTGTAAGATCAAATGAGGTAACAGGCATGAAAATAGGCTGTGATATCAGCATAAGGGACAGATTAGAGAATGCCTGAAATGCCAGCCGGCCTTGAGTTTAATCCTTTAAGTAATAAGAAGTCACTGAACATCTTTGAAGAAGGGAGCGAATGACATGATGAACAAGGTGTAAGAAAGCTAATTCCTTCTCCACCTCCCTCCCGCAGCCGGGCAATCAGTCTCTCTTCTCTGCTGACAATTTTCTGTGATGTCAATTCAACATCTCCTGCAGGTGCAGGGAGGAAAATCCATCCCAGCTCTTGGGAAGGGCTGTATACGTCTTGAAACAATCATGCTGTGTAAATCAAAGGCCTCGCTGCAGCTGAGTCTTCCCATTCACTTGAGCATATCTATTGTTTTTGGAACTTCATCCAATTTATTCACATTTCAAGATGCTTCATACTGTGTACACAGCATTCTTGTCCTGTATCACCAAGAAGCATCCTTGTTTTATGATGTGCTGTCTCTGGCTAGGCAGCTCTAAAGATCATTAGCCCTTTTTCCCATTTCTCTGCCTTGCTAAATCCAAACACACTTCTAAGCTCCTCTAATCTTTTTAATATTATCCACCTTTTGAGAGGAATGGGTTTGCTTTTTCTTTTATTTGAATATCACTTGAAACACTGCTAAAATTCATGATGTTACTGAATTTAACTTAGGGATGAGTCATTTTGCAGCAACCAATTAGAAAAGTATTGCATTTCCAAGATATCAATCAAATGCAGTTAACTTAAAAAAAAATACTATCCAACTTAGTTTTTCCTTTCTTTGTTTGAAACAACTAAGAGGTTTGGAGAAAACTAAAAGGCAAAATCTACAGTCCTTTTTAACCTCCCATAAGTGTTTCTACGATTTTTAGTTCTTACCTGTCTAGATGAATGAATGAATGAATGAATGAATGAATGAATGGGAGTCATTAGATCTGAAAAAATATATTTCTTTTTATATCATTTCAGCTCATTTAGGAGTCAGAAAACATTTCCTATAAATCTTTTCGGTCTGTGGGTCGCATGGTCTTTGCCACAACTAATCAATTCTGCCATTGTAGCATGAAAGCAACCACAGACAATACAAAAATGATGGGTGTGTTTTGCACTGTTGGTGGGAATGCAAACTGGTGCAGCCAGTCTGAAAACAGTGATGAGTTCCCTCAAAGAATTAAAAAGAGAACTGCCTTACAACCCAGCAATTGCACCATTAGGTATTTATCCAGAGGATACAAAAATGTTCATTTGAAGGGGTACATTCACCCCAATGCTTATAGAAGCATTATCCACAATAGCCAAATTATGGAAAGAGCCCAAATGTCCATCAACTGCTGAATGGATAAAGAAGACGTGGTATATATACGCAATGAAATATTACTCAGTGATCAAAAAGAATCAACTCTTGCCATTTGCAACAATGTGGGTGGAACTAGAGGGTATTACACTACGCAAAACAAGTCGGTCAGAGAAAGACAAGTATCCAATGATTTCACTCGCATGTGGAATTTAAGAAAGAAAAGAAGAAAAGAAAAGAAAAGAAAGGACAAAGAAAAAGATGCCCAGACCCCACATTCTGTTTCCATGGGTTCAAGCTGAGGCTCAGGTTCCCAAGGTTATTCTGAAGTATCAAAGTTTGAGAACCCCTGTTCTTTTTCCTTAAGAAATACAGCTCGAAAATGTTATGTTAACTACTAAAATTTTGATAAGAGACTCATAAGGGACTCATAAAAGGGAGGTTCAGACAAGAGAACCAAAGTTGGCCCAATGAAGATTAGCGTATTTTAAATTGACAAAATTAGAACAATTTCTGCATTTCTAGAAATGTTAGGAACCAGTAATTTTGCCCCATAATTTAGCTAGCATCAATTTCCATAAATCATCTAAATAGTGGCATTCAAATAAGTTATAGAACTGTAGCTATAGCCAAATAATATTTTGGATTTAGTCCTCAGGGTGTAAATTGAATTGAAACAATTTCCACTAATTTTAAAAGGTGCATCATCAGGCTTCCAGCCTCTAAAATAGTTTACTACTACTACTCTTATTAAAATTATCACAACCAAAAAATTATTTAATAATAAGAGCTTAACAGCCCATAAAATACCCCATTGTTCTAGCATAGCATCAGTTGATACTTTATAAATCTGGATCCAGACTTTTTCCAAAAGCTTGTTGAAAGCTACTCAGCAAAGCAATGAAAAGATAGAAAATATTTTTTTCCATATAGAAATTGAGAGGAGCATGGGTCCCACCCTGTACAAAAGCATTTCTCATACAAAGAAAAGACACTCAAATTATAAACAGATGGCCAATCGTATGACAATCAATTAAAATATATCAGGTGAGGTCTGGTTCCAAATTTGAATTCCATTTTTGTTGGCTAACGCCAAGAGTTTCCTTCACAGTGGGATGAACTGCTACGTAGAGCTGTAGGCTCTGGCCACTCCCTGTCCTCCATCCCTGAATGGCAAGGACAGCCTGCTGCATAAGCGGAGAACTTGGCATTGGTGGTGGCTTGCATTGAGCCCATCTGCCAGCTGGTGGTGATGGATGGGGGAGTGAACGAGAGCCCTTCTTGGCTAGTGGATGAGTTTCCAAATGGAAACTTCCAATGGTGCTCTTTTGTTATTCAACCCAAAGCTAATAATTTTTATTATCTTATTATTTTCCTTCTTTTGTTCTTTACAGTATGCTGCCTGCCTGACATACTGTACAAATACTAACCAGGTTTAAAAAAAAATCAGAGTTCGATTCTTGAATTTTAACACTGGATTGATGAATATGTATGCACAAATTGCCTCATTTCCCCATACTTCGATTTTGACAAATGAGAAAATTATGCTTTTTAATATATTTAATAAGACCATAAACAGGTTAATCTTGCTGTAAGGCCATGGGGTATTAGAACAGAGAAAATTTAATCATCTGATATTTTAAGTTGTTTTTATAAGTGATACAAAGCTGTTTTAAATATGTGGTTAATGATGCAAGACTTTAATGCCTGTATAATTAAGAAATGATTTTTATATTTGCATTTGGCAAATATAAACTAACTTATAAATGCTTAATAACATAGTAATGATCTCTGTATGTGTCCAAACCCTCTTAAACCCAAAGCACCCCCTCCCAATGATGACACATTTAGTACTCTCTGGTTTTTATTTTGAAAAGCTGCTAATCCGCAGCTTGTCCTCACTAAAGTGAATGCTGGTGATCTCATTGGTTTCGTTCAAAGCAAGGTGAACCACACTGAAACCCTTTCTGAAGCCTCTGGTAATGCCTAAAAAACAATCTCAGCCATGAACTATTGTCTGTCACACACCATAACTGCCGATCCGGTTCCAGGGCATGGTCAATAAAACCCATCGTATTCTGGAACTGATTCTTAGAGGTCAAACTTGTAACTGCATTTTCCCCAAAGTTAGTGGAATAAAATGTCTTTATGTTTGCTTGATTTAATTTTTCCCCCAAAGAACCAGCATCATGGCTCAAGAATGTTGGTTTACTACCAAAATGATATTTTATCTTAAAGTCACAATGCTCTTAAACAATTTATCCCTCTGGGCTGTATTCCCTGTGTCTCTCTTCAGTTTGAAATCAACCCCTGTACTTCTCTCATCTTGTGATCCAAGAAGATGTACATTCATATCACATCTAATATACATCTCCCAGACCTCCACTGTATGACTTTCACTTTTGATCTCTAAATTAAACAATGAGTTGCTTATTCACACCTCCTACTTGTAAAGTGGAGGGATCGTTGAGTGGTTTCTTAACTTTCTACATAAAGTGCTACAACTTCCTTAAGAATAACATTCTTTTGTTTGTTGAAAACTTTAAGGTTATATTTTTTTTTCTAAAGATTTTATTTTATTTATTTGAGAGAGAGAGCGCACGAGCAGGGGGAAGGGGCAGAGGGAGAGGGAGAAGCAGGCTCTCCCCTGCGCAGGGAGCCCAATGCAGGGCTCAATCCCAGGACCATGAGATCATGACCTGAGCCAAAGGCAGACGCTTATCCGATTGAGCCACCCAGGCGCCCCCTAAAGGAAGACTTTACATATGAATATGAATTTTCCCCCTTCTTTTTAGTCTTCTATCAAGTTTCAAACTATAGTATATCAACATCTCAAATAAACAAGAAAAAGGAAACACAAAGATGCTCTTTTGGGGGAACTTATGTTCAATTTTCTCTTCTCCACATGATGAACCATCATTTTTAAAGTCAAGTATTCTCCCTCCACTATAGTATCTCCAGAAATCCTGTTCATCCTCTGACACTCAACTCAAGTCCTACACACTCAGTAGAGTTCTCTAACTTCCTCAAACTGGGCAGCTACACGCTTTCTAACTTGATCTATTTCTGACAGTGTATTAGCTGCAGACTAGCCTTCAGTTGTTGTCTCATGCTTTCATACTGCGCTTTGTGGCTTGCCCAGTCATGTAACTAGTAAGCTCCTGTGAGGAAATGAGACGCCATGACCGCCACTCCAAGTTCTAGGACCTTTCTCTCCACATCATGCATCTCCTTGAACGTTGTCGCTCTTTACTCAGAAGAAGGAAGAGGTTGTTCTCCCCTCCAAAGGACTGTAACTTAGTATTTTGTGTGCCGTCAAACTACTTTGTCTCCTTAAGTTACACTCTTCCAACTTGTTCTCTACTCCTTGGATTTCTCCTTCTCTATCTCCTTCAGGGTCTCCTCATCCTCTTACTGCTCTTTCCGGTCTTGAAGTTCCCCAGAGTTTATCTTCAGTCCGCTTCTCCTTTTGTGTTCTCTACATTAGTGACTTCACTTACACCCGTGAGTTCAGCGACTGCTCAAGTGTAGATTACTTAGTTCGAGTCTCTAGCCCTATAGTCTTTCAAGTTCCACTATTATATTTTCTGGTACCTGTTTAACATCTGCAGCATGTTGTTGTTGCTGTTTTTTAACGATCTCTTCAGTTTTCCTTTATCAGCTCTTCTGCCTATCCTACCAGAGAGAATCTCAAAGTTATCTCTTCCTTCTCCTGCATCCCCACTCCAATCTCTAAACAAATCGTAGAGGTCTGTCTTCCTCTTCCATTTCTAGTGGCATCGCCTTAATCAGGGCCTCTTCATCCTGCTTCTGAACAAGTACACTAGGTATCTAACTCTTCTTCTCACTTCTTATCTCCCTGCCCCAATCCGTCCTCCATGTTGCATGAAGCCATGGAATAAAGGATGCCAAAGCAGAGAAGGCAAGGCTAGGCAAGAACCTTGACCTTAAATAGATGGAAAACCAATATTTCAAGATCAAGGCAGGACAGATCAATAGACCGATATTTTTTAACTATTGGAAAAGATAGGTGGAAGGAGAGAAAAAAGAAGAGAGACACAGAGACCCTGAAGCGATATCCTGAAAGGCAAGTAGGAGAAGTAGGGAGGGGCCAAATACTGAAGGGGTCAAAGAGGATTATTCCTTTATCTCTCATGCATTCTACTTCCTTACCATCTATCTTCTTATTATATCACCAACAAGAAATAATATTTACATTAAAGCAAAATAAAACACTGATGGCTGGTTCGTTTTAGTTTTAACAATTAATTGCACCTGTCAGAGTAATGAGTCCCAAGAGACTTGACAGAGTAGGAAGTCACTATTAAATAGGATATAAATCTAGATCCTGGCAAAGTACCAAAGTGTTCTTTTTATGGGAGCAATTTTACTACTTTATCAGTCTCAACACAATCTCCTTTATAAGGTTGTATTGTATGTATTTATCCACCAATGCTGAAGAAAAGGTGTTAGATTTTATTAACCTCGGGCATACATTTAGACTTTATCAGAAAAAAATCAATGAAATTAAACACATTGTGTCCTTGAAACAGTGTTTCTCATTAGACCACACCTTAAAATTATTTGCAACTGAATCAAGAAATGACAGAATAACCAACCATTAGAAACTCCTGGGTATGTTTATTCTTCAACCAAAGTAATCAGCCCTGAGGAGGATTTCTAATGAAAGCATCTTTATGTAGAACAGATTTTTGCCAATTGTGGTTTCCAACCCATTAGTGAGTTGTGAAACCAATTTAGTGGGGTATGATCAACATTTTTAATTTTTTATTTACTTTTTATCCTTTTTAAAATTTTTTATTTAAATTCTAGTCAGTTAACATACAGTGTAACACTAGTTTCGGGAGTAGAATTCAGTGATTCATCACTTACATACAACACCCAGTGCTCATGACAAGTGCGCTCCTTCATACCCATCCCCCATCTAGCCCTTCTCCCACCCACCTCTCCTCCATCAACTCTCGGTTTTTTCTCTGTCTTTAAGAGTCTCATATAGCTTGTTTCCCCTCTTTCTCTTTCTTCCCCTTCCCATTTTTCATCTGTTTTTTTTCTTAAATTCCACATATAAGTAAAATCAGATCAACACTCTTTTTTAAATATGAAACACAACAAAAAGCGCATACCACTTAAATATTCCGTGTGAGGAAGTGGGAAGTTGTCGCAAAGACCCGGATGCATACCGATTATGATGGTTGTCTTGAGGAAAATCATTTGTGCGGTGAGCTGAACTAGCTGTTTTTTCGGTGGAATGGCATTTTTACTTGAAAAAGCTATGCTTATGGTATTTGGCAGACATTGTCTCTAAAATGAACAAAGTGAGACTATCACTTCAAGGAAAACAACTGAAAGTATTTATTGCCAATAATAAAATTCCAGCTTTATAGCGAAAATGAAAATTTTAGAAAACTTGACAGTATACCAATACTTAAAGAATTTCAGGATGAAGTCAGTGGTGATATTGATAAAAGTGAGTGTTTGATACTGTATAATGAAGTATTTGGAACATTCGGAAGATCTGCATAACTCAGTGAACCAATACTTTCCAAAGCACCAATGCGTGATGCAAGTACGAGATAGACCTTTGGATTTTAAAGGGATGGGGTGCAAAAAGTCACTGATATGGTTTTAGAATCCACCAACATTGAAGAATCTAAGCTTTAAGACACTATCACTTGCTGAGTTCTGGTGTCAAATCAAAAGGGAAGATCCAATTATCTAAAAGTGTTCTTAACGTACTTCTCCCTCTTCCAGTTACATATTTGTGTGAGACCAAAGTTTCTTCACCTCCTTCAACCAAAACAATGTATCACATCAGATTGGATGCAGAACCAGATATGGAGCTATAGCTGTTTTCCATTAAGCTAGACATGAAAGAGATTTCTAAAAATGCGAAACGATGCCACTCTCCTCACCTGTTCTCATTAAAAGTCTCTTATCTATGTTATTATGCAATAAGCCTCTTAGTTTCAGTGAATAAAATACATTTAAATTTTTTTCCTGGCTTTCATTTCTAAATACAATAAGCCCCGGTAAATATAACACACATAAACAAAGCTCTTTGGGGTCCTCAGTGATTTTTAAGAGGAGAAAGACCAAAATGTTTGAAAACCACTATCCTGAGACCAAATGTTTGAAAACCACTATCCTGGGCCTTATTTGATTCCTTTTTCAAAAACCACCAAATCCAAACAAATGAATATATATTTGAACTTCTGAGTCAATAATCAATTATACTGCTCAAGACCACCTTGCTAACAGGTGTGGACTGGGAGTACTTAAAGCCATTTCTAGATTTAAAAAATGAATTTCCTAACTGAAGAATGTTTAATGTACATGCCAAATAGTAGGTAAGGTTCACGCAGGGCTCCCAATAAAACCCTTAATGTTCTCTCTCCTGCTGATCTTGATTTTTAAAGTGTTTGCTTTTAATTACTGTATTATCAAGCTGGGTATCATGTAAAAACATAACCTTTATTCATTAGTAGAAGTCACAATTCTAATCTGGCACTTTAAATTCCTCATCTTACCTGAGCTGTGTACCAAACATGATGCCAAATGCCTTTCACCGTGCCCCAAACGTCGTGCTCAAGAACCCATACCCCCAAACGTCTCCAGAACACTCCAGAACAGACGTTACCCTGCAATGAAGGTTTGTATGAAATCAACATGACTTAATTACACTCATCATACTGAAAATCAAACTCTATGCCAATGATACATGGCACTTGGAGCTTATTTTACAAACATTAACTAATTAATCTGCAAAACATCCCTGAGAGGCAAGACATAATGATATATGAGCTGACAACCTAATTATGTCTAATTATTCATAAGATTTCTCCCTTCCAAGTGTTTTCTATTGCCAGTTCAGAGAAACAGGCCTGCTACGTGCTTAAATCAGATGTGGAAATCAGCTATCACTTATTCCATCCAGAATTCTCTTGCTACAGAGTGCCCACATTTCCTTTTAGAACAGATCATCCTGCACCATTTTCCACTGGAACAGTTCGTAGAAACCTCAGAGCCCCCGAGCATTAATCTAGTGCTGAACTCACAGTTCTAGGTTGTAAATGGCATTCTTTGTTCCTTTCTTTCCCCTAGGCAATTTTGGTCATTATCCCAATTGCTCTGACTAGTTTTGCTCTACTGTCCTTTCTTCTCACGGGATCTTTTTCCACCGTAAAGATACTCGGAGACACAGGGCCAATCATCCACACAATTTCTTTCCTCCAAATTTTGTCAGCAGAAGGCCAACGCTGCCTTCTCTGGGATATCATTTCTGTCACCTCCTTGACTCGGACACTTCTGGGGTTTCCTCAAGCTCTGCAGTCCCTTCTTTCTCAACCCACCTGAAATTAGACAACTTTGTTCTAGCTGATAATTCCACTTCAGCTTTTAAATCTTCTCTTTAACAGCAAGTCGGGTCTTAAAAGTCAATGCCATATGTTTAAAAACATTGCTAGAAGACATATTTGTGAAGTAGGATGTTACCGTTTGTGGGGAGGAAAGGTATTATATAATTCTGAAAATGGATAGATTATCTCAGGAATGGAAAATAAAGAACAATTCTTATGAGAGCTGTATTAGGGTTCTCCAGAGAAACAGAACCAACAGGATGTGTGTGTGTGTGTGTGTGTGTGTGTGTGTGTGTGTACAGAGAGAAGGAAAGAGAGACTTATTTAAGGAGTTGGCTCACGCTATTGTGGAAAGCAGTAAATCCAAAATCTGCAGGGTAGGCGGGCAGGCTGAAGATTCTAGCAAGAGCCGATATTGCAGTCTTGAGCCCAGAGGCAGAATTCCCCTTTCTTGGGGGGAATTTCCATCTTTGCTCTCAAGGCCTTCAACCGTTTGGATGAGGCCCATCCACATTATGGAGGACACCCTACTCAAAGTCTACCGATGTAAATGGTAATTGCATCTAAAAAAATACCTTCACAGCCACATCTAGACTAGTGTTTGACCAGACAGCTGGGCACCATAGCCTAGCCGTGTTGACACATAAAATTAGCCTCACAAATGTTTCAGGAAGCATTTCAGACAACTGTCTATATTTTTCGTCTTTGTGACTTTACCAGCCAACAAAGCACCTCCTATATGAGGTGTTCACTATTCAGTGGCCAAGTAAATAAATGTGTGTTGGACTTGTGTTTCCAATAAAATTATAAACTTGAGGGATGATATTTATCTTGCATTTCCTAGAACTATGGAAATCATTTGACCCAAATTTTCCAGGGCAGTACTGATTTCAAATCTCTGTCCCCATTGTCACACCTGTGTCCTCATTTTTAATTATAGGAAACATGGTTACCATCCCTCTCACAACTAGTTTCATGCAGAACACAGTCCTTAAGTCTCACTAAATACTGACTGATTAAAATGCAATTTCCAGTCAGTGGGCATTTTGCTTACAATATGACAAAATACAACTGGGGGAAATTATCATTTCTCTTCTCATTTATTCATGAGACACAAAGTGAAGTCTGGTTCTTGTGTTTTAAATTTTCCATGTCCAGTACAGGGTGTGGTTATAATGAATTGCCGAGCCAATATGAAGTAAGATACTTGGTAATCAAAGGCAAGTTTAAACAGTGTTGAACATTTTTCTAGGGTGAGTGAACATGCAGGTAATGTATCCAGGAAAGGACTTGTGTGGAAAGGGAGGGACGCAATTAGACAAATAAAAATCCCTGTTTATGGATTCTCTGTGCTGGTGATACGACCTTAGAACTTCAGGAGGAAGGTGAATGATTTTTTTTTAAAGATATAAGAAGACATTAGAATCAAAAAACAAATAAAACATTTTTTTCTGGTAAAAATTGTTTAGGGCATTTCTGGACTGCTGGAATTATTTTCCTACTTTATAATCTGATGTGATTTTTAAAACTGCTGGTTTGTTCCAGAATGATATCTCAAAGGAGTACAAGTTATACCACTTGGAGTTTGGATAGCCCTGGTGAAAATTTAAAGCTATTATAGAAAAATGAGTGATGAATGATCTTCAAGGAAGCCAGAAAGTGCCTGAACCAAAAGCCTTCAGATATTCAGTCAAAAAATTAGTGAGATTTAGTGATGGCTTAAGTACAGGGGTGAAGATATAGGAGGGGATGAGAGATGTCTCAGCTGTGGTAGGAGACTGAAACTATGCTGATCTCATTATGAGAGACAGAGAAATTAGGGTAGAGAACTGGCTTGGAATATTTAGCAGAGGAGTGAAGGTGATGAGTGATTTGGAGCATGCTGAATTTAAGGGGAACATGGAGATACCCTATAAACAGCAAGCAAGAAATCAGAACCAGAGCTGGGTTCCCAGGATCTTTACAATAGAATTTAAATAAAGCCCTGACTATTAACCACGGTTAATCCCTTGCCTCCCTGACATCTACCCAAGTCACAAATGTACTCTTCCTGGAAGGGGTGGGTGATTTGCAGGCCCCCTTTGAACCTTCTGGGATAGGTGATGGTTCTCTCCTTACCTGGAATGTTCTCTTTCTTTCTCCAGCTCCACACCCAACAACCCCATACTCCAATTTTATCTCAGACTTCAGATTTTACTTTAGATGTTGCTTCCCTGATTGCCCCCTTACACACACACACACACACACACACACACACACACACACACACACACACACACACACACACATTACTGTGTTAAGTTGGTGGCCCTCCTATGAGCTTCCAGAGTACTTAGCACTTATTCCCCCCATTACACTATAAAATGCTGCTTACTTGCCCTCTCATCCAACTCAAGTTTAATGTTCTCAAGAGCAGGCACTGCACTCCTCCTGCTCATTACTGTATTCCTAACTCCATTACATATTGTAGGCACTCACTAAATTGAATGAACAAATGAATTACCAGAGAGGGTTAAGTATAGGGGAGATCGAAGTGGATAAAGCTCTCCAAAGACATGATTGAAAAAAGAGGATGATAGTTGATGGTTGATGGTAGTTGATATTCCAAATAACAAGCTTGGAAGTGCTTTGAACAATTAATTCCCTGCTGTATATGTGTCTCTCCTGGAATGGGTGTTGGGGTTACAGTGTTGTATTCTGATGCGGTCTTTCTAGTGAGACATGGCACCCGTGTGGGTAGTGGATGTATCTTCTAAGAAGCCCAAAACCTTTCTCTAGAGCACCCACCTGGAAAATCTGTGGGTCCTCAGACAGGAAGTGGAACTGAGGGGTGGGCTTGAGGGTGTGTGGAAGGAGAGGCTTGATGGTGCTTTCTTGGTCTGGAGCCAGGCCTTCCAACATAGGGGCCCCTCTACTGGAAGTGCGTTCCATGAGGCTATCGAGCACTTGAAATACACCGTCTGAATTGAGATACGCAGCAGGTGTAAAATATATACTGGGTGTCACACTTAATACAAAAATATTAAATAATTTTGATTTTGATTTTGATTGTTTATTGAACGGATCATATTTTGGATATAGGGAGTTAAAGTACATTATTAAAATTAATTTCACTTTTTTTTAACTTTTTTTTTTCAAGGCTGCTAAGAAAACTTTTAAAATTCTGTGTGTGGCTCACATTATATTTCTTTTGGACAGCGCTGGTCTAGAGTGAAGAGGAGGTCTTGACATCTCCGAATGTCCTCCCGGGTGGAGTTGTGAAGGCAGCAGATGGAATAGGCCGGAAGGCCTGAAAACTCAGCCAGGCCTTGTAAAAGCAGAATGACTTAGGAGCATCTCTTTCTTGTTTCCACTCTCAGTAGAGGCTTTCTTTCCGGTGCCTGAATGCGCCGGACACCACGCTAGGTATTGAAGCAATAGGGTGAACCGGGGGGACAGTGTCCTGCACTCACGAAGCGTGCTGTCCAGCTACACGATTCAGTCCGTCTCCTCAGCCTGGAGACTTCCTTCCACTACTGCCATCTTTGGAGGAAAGCCAGCGGGGGAAGGAAGCACAGCACTTATTATTACTTTTGTTTGTTTGTGGTTGTGATTAAATTTGTTGAATGTTTACTCTGTCTTGTGCAGGCTAAGTGAATGCCTTGTCTTGCTGAATCTTCCTTTGTAATTCTACGAAGCAGGAACTATTATGACTCCCCGTAAAGAGGAAGAAACTGAGGATCGAGGAAGTAGAATCACTCGCCCAAGGTACACAGCTTACTCTGTGTAGGCACCATCCTGAGGACTTGACACTTAGCAGATTTAATCCTCACAGTCACCCTAAGGACTGTGGTTCTTGTCGATATTATTATTGTTGTTATTATTATTCTCATTATTATTATTATTCTCATTTTACAGATGAGGAAACTGAGTCCCAGGAAAGTGGATAACTGGTTCAAGATCATACGCTACTAACCTGTGGCATTGTTTGAATCTTAGTTCCCCTACATATAAAGTTCTCTAAGTGTTCCATCTCTCTAAAATGCCCATAAAAGATATTTTTTTTAAATGTGCCTCAGAGTGGCTCAGTCGGTTGAGCCTCTGACTCATGATTTCATCTCAGGTCGTGATCTCAGGGTCTTGGAATTGAGCCCCACGTGGGGCTCCCTGCTCCGTGGGGAGTCTGCGAGAGATTCTCTCTCTCTCCCTCTCCCTGCGTCCCTCCTCCCTCTTGGGCTCTCTCTCTCTCTCTCTCAAATACATAAATACATCTTTTTTAAAATGTGTCTGGTAGGTAAAAGCCAATGCTCTTTGATTTGACACCAATATCTCAAAATCTCAATACATTTTAGGGAGAGGAACTAAGTTCTTTCCAGAGCTGCCCCCTCCTCCCCTAAGTAGCCAGGGGAGAAAAACACTGTCTGATAAAATTCGAGGAAGACTCAATTCCTCCTAGACTCATCCTTCAGAGTTGAAGCATGCGGCACGGTCATCTACTCCAAACCTCTCATTTTACGGGTGAGAAAATGAGGCCGGGGGCTAAAGGGACTTGCCTACGGCCATCAGCTCGGTTGTGGCAGAGCAGGACTGGAGCACAGCGGGCTTCTCACGGTGTTTCACTCTCCAGGACCTGCACAGCCTCCCGAGGGCCAAGGAGGGGGCCTGGGGAAATTGGGGGGAGGAAGGCGAGCTGCCCTACTGGCTGACGGTGGCGAAGCTTACACTGTCTCCTCACACGCACAGTGTTTCCATGCTGTCCCCAAAGCAAACTGAGCCCGACACTGAGCAGGGGCTATGGACCCAGACGAACAGGACAAACCATATAAAAATGGCATTCACGGTACACGTGAAGACAGGTAGAGGCTTTTTCTTTTGTTCCTTTTTTGTTTGTTTGTTTTTCTTTAATCATGTGCAAATCCAGGCTTTTCCGAGGGAATGAATGTAGAGCGACAGGGATACCTGACCGGCTAGACAGGTTTAGGAAGTTGTGCTGGGCTGGGGGGGGTGGCGGATAGGGGGGTGGAGATGCCTCTCGGAGAAGCAGATGACTCTCCATGCTGATCCTGGAAAATTTCACACACAGTGAAAAAATTTTAATTAGCAACCTGGCCCTAAAGCTGTTCCCGGATGCGACTCTCCAAGCACCAAGCTGTTCAATGGCTCAGGAAGGAGCCCACCCGGCCTCGCCTCACTGTCTCTGCACACACTCACCCTTTCCACTGTCATCCGGGGGCTCTCCATCCTTTCTGACAGTCTCTCTCAGTTTGGATCCACCCTTCCCTCAGGTCCTGCCCAATGGTCACAGTTGCCTTGAAGCTTTTCCAGACCACGCGCAGCCCACTAATCACTCCCTTTTTGTGGCATCTAAAGATGAATGTCCTCCCGCACTTAGCCCTTAGCTAATGCGTTCATAGTCGGTTTGCATTTATTTATCTCTTTATGTGTATGTTCTGTCTCCTAAACTGTAATTAAGCCACTCAAAGCAAGGGACAGATCTAGTTTCCCCTGTGAGTTCTGAAATCCTTCCTGGTACAGAGCCGAGAGCAGAAGGCACTCGGTAGAACTTGGATGGGGCTGATGACGGCATGATGGTAATGATGGCGGGGAGAAAGATAGAAAGTAAATCCTATTCAAGTAAAGCGGTCATAGGAAACCTACAGGACAAATTGGATGACTACAGAAACTAAACTCCAAGCCAAAGAAAAATGGTACAAATAATCAAATTTATGTCCGTGAAACTTCTTCCAGCCACATTTGTCACACCTATTCCAGAGGGCATTTCATTGGTATGCAGTGCAACACAGGACTATCTTTTTATTTCCCTCTTTGAGGCGCTCACTGTGATGCTCAATTTTATATGTCAGCCTGACTGGGCCGCAGGGCACACAGACATTGGGTCAAACACTATTCTGGGTGTTTCTGCCAGGGTGTTTCTGGATGAGATTAGCGTTTGCTTCAGTAGACTGAGTAACACAGATTGCCCTTCCTAATGTGGGGAGACCTCCTCCAATCAGTTGAAGACCTAAATAAAATAAAAGATTGAGTAAGAGGGACTCCTCATTCGATGAGCTGGAATACCAGTCTTCTCCTGCCTTCAACCATGAACTGAAACGCTGACTCTTCTTGGGTCTCAAGCCTTCTGATGTTGAGACTAGAACTTAATATCAGCTCTCCTGAACCCCCAGCTTGCTGGCTGTAGATCTTGGGACTTCTCTATCATCATGTGAGATCCGTGTTCGTATCTATATCTGCATCTCCTATTGATTCTTTCTCTGGAGAACCTTGACTCACCTGCCCATGTAGCAGGACTTCTTAACTGAGCAGCAGAAGTCTCAGCTCCACCCCAGACCAGAGTGAACATTAGATGAGTGCTTTAGCTTCCCTAAACTGAAATTTTTTGGTTTTGCTTTTTAAAAGGACAAATTTTTAAAATGCTTTTAAGAAACACAAATTGCCTCACCTACTTCACAGAGCTTTTGTGAGGATCAAGTGAAAGAACAGATGTAAGCCATGGGAGATACGAACTGGAAGAAAAAGGTAATACCAGGATATGGGTAACTGCATCTTGACCTTGGCGGCCATTCGTCTAGCCCTGGAATTCTCACATCAGGGCATTTTCATTTAGCAATTACATCTGTTGTGTTGTGGCCTAAAATTAAGCATTTTGTTTCTAAAATTAAGATTCTTATTTAGCTTCCCTCAATGCCTTCTCCAGTTTGGGACAAGCCTCATCAGTGACAAACTTAGTATGTGGGAAGATTTGAGAGGTCATTTTGCACGCCCCATTTCCATCTGGTCAATTCTTACTCCTTTGACAGAAATACTCCTTGGGGTTAAGACGTCATGTTACCAGGAGAGTCCATTTGGAAAGCAAATAACCACAGAAGAAGTTAATATCTTGGCATGGATCCATTCCCAGATGCCTCCTTGAGACTGGAGAGCAAAGGAATGAGACATGAGACAATACAGTTTAAGAGGAGGCAGAGGGAATGATGTTGGGGTGCTGTCTGGAGAGGAGCAGCCTGGGCGGGACACAGCCTTGGGGGGTCAGGAAAGAGGACAGGGCTTAAGGAAAGAGGCCCGAAAGAAGTCAAGACAAGGTCAGAGTCCCAAAAGGGGATGGGCACTAGATTAACCTTTTGCCAATTGGATACTTGTGTGACGGCTGGCTGTTACTGTTTCTCCAGGCCTGAGACCAGACACTCTTATCAGCTCTCTCCTCCCTTGGCCTCTCCCACCTCCCTCGTGACCTCTCACTAAACCCTGCTGTTTTAATTTCCACGTCGCTTGGATCCTGCCTTCCCATCTGGTTCCCAAAGATACAATTCTGTGGCTGCCGGCCCTGAGGGTCATACCAGGACTGTGCTCCACCTTTCACCCTGGTTCCACCCCTGAGGGCTGTATCTCCCACTTGAAGCGTGGTCTGCCTCTAGTGTGGGTGATCCCAACACTCTTTCTCTGGAGGCCTCCTGTGGCTTTACGGTGCTGCACCTACTTAAGGAAACTCCTGACCCCCAGCTCACAGACTCCTAACCTGCTCCTTATCTAAGGTCCTTCTTAGGACTAGCTAATGCTCCTATAGTGAATCAGAGTTTATTGAAATATAATCATCAACCATCATCTGGCAGGCACCCCCCCAAGACTCAGCTGAACCTGCTCAGGCAAGATCACTAATGACTTTTATTGGTCATTATTGCCGAAGCGCGTGAACACCTTTCATTAATTGTCTCGGCGTCCTCTTGGCCATCTGTGGCCCTCGCTCTTGCCTGTGTCCCTGGCACGACTCCGCGCGGCTTCTCCACAGTGCTGGCTACTGCTTTGGTCTCCTCAGCCTGCCTCTCCCCACCTCGGTAACTGCCGCACCTCCCTCAAGAGAATGAGCACAGGATCCCAACCTCTTTGCCCTCAGTAACCGGTCCTGAGATGGGTTACGCATCCCCAGATCAGGCCAGTTTCCCACCAGAACTTTCTAAATACAGCTGGTTGGGCATACCCTTAATCAATCGGTGTTGCTGTATAACAAACACTCTCAAAATCTCAGTGGCTTATAACGACCAGTATTTATTTTCTTGTCCATGAGTCCTCAGGCCAGATGTGGCAAGGGTGGGCTTCAGGTGGGCTCCACGGGTGTCTCCATTCTCTCTGGACCAGTGGCTACTTAAGGCCTCCTCTTCTCAGGATAGAGCCCAGGAATACAGAGCAACCAGAAACATGGGATACCTCTTAAGGTCTTGGCCCAGAACTGTCACATTTTCACTATCCACGTTTCCAAAGCAAGCCATGTGGCCAAACATGTCATCACTGAGAGGCTGCTTCTGGTGGGAGGAATTGTAGTCATTTGGCAATGGCCTGGTAGGGGGGAGAGGGGAGGAGTCGGGGGTGAATAATACATATATCCCTGCATCAGGGGTTGGGGAGCGTGAATACCTGGGGACAACAGCCAATCTGTCACACTCTCTTTACCTTTCCGAACGCAGCTCTAAGGAGGGGAACCAGGAGTTGCTGTGGCCATATCCCCGCCATGTGAAGCTGATCTGAGGATGAAGCCCATAACCGGAAATCAGGTTCCTGGATCTAGTGGTCTGGCTCCATCCCTGCCTTCCCAGGTTTTAGTTATGAGTTACTGAATTTTCTTTTGGTTTGGGATCCTGTCGCTCACGTGCCAAGAGGCCTAGCAAATGTATCCTCTTACCTCTCAAGTGGTCCTTGTTGGCCTTGCCTTCTGCACTCAGCTCTCCTCTCTCTGGAAAAGGGGTCAGCAAACTATGGTTTGTGCCAGCCACCTGTTTTTGTAAATAAAGCTTTATTGGAACGCAGCTGCTAATTTATATATGGCCTGCGGTTGCTTCTGCATTACCAAGCGGAGTTGAATAGTTATGGTAGGAGACCATATGGTCCACAAAACCTAAAATATTTACTATCTGGCCTTTTATAGAAAAAGTTTGCCTAGTTCTTCTCCAAAAGATGGAGGCCGTGTGCTCTCCCTGGCCGGTCTCATCCCCCTATACACTGATGGCTCCCGAATCTTCCTGGCCCAGGACTTCACCCCTGCATCTTAAGATAATCATGCACGTCCTTTTCTGCTCAGATGCCCCACCAGTTCCTCAAATTCAGTGAATCTTCAACTCAGACTGAACTCACCCTCTCCCCCTAAACGGAATCCTCTTTCCTAGTCCCCAAGTTGGTAAGTGATGCTGACTTAGCACACATTAGTCTAAACTGGAACATAGCTTAAACTCTCTCTTCTCTCTCTCTCCCTCTCCCTTGCTTCACACCTCCTCCCGCTCCATCTCCCACCCCCCATCTATGGGTTGTGCTGGTTTTACTTGGAAACATTTCTGAAATTTCTGGACTCTCCAGCCTTTGTCACGTGTCCTCACTTGAGTCATTATAGGCTCTTGACTTGACTCTCCCTCTCTGGGGTTTTCCACCTAAAACATCACTGTTCTTCCAGTAGGGACTCATTTAAAGCACCAATCCTATATGCTGGCTGATTGAACATAATAAACAAACAAACAAACAAACAAACAAACAAACATCAACCCTATCCTGTTGTTCCCTTATGTAAGCTTGCTCTTCGGTTCCCATGAAGAGTCAAGTCCAGCCTTGATAACCCAGCACACAAATCCTCTATTTCCTGGCCCTACTGGTCCTTTCTGTCCATATTTTTGGGTAAATCTCATCCCAGCCATGACTCACGTGGAAGCATGCACACTATACTGTTTCTGGCCTTTGGCCTTGGTTTATGCTGTTCCTTCAGTCAGGAACACTGCTTACTCCCACCTGCCTCCCGCAGTGGCTAACTCATCCTTCGGGATTTGGAACACTCAGCACCGCCTTACGGGTGGCCTTCCCAGGCTGCGCTTGCCTTCCCAAGCTGAGCTGAGAACAACTAGTTTGCTGTCTCCCAGCTCTCATGCTAAAGGTAACTTGGGTCTACCTGTTTACCTGCTTGCCTGCTCACGTCCGTGTCGGCCCCTGGGTGCAGAGCCCATGCTGCATTCATCCCGGTGCCTTTGGTTCCTGGCACCAAGTGCCTGGTGGACGGAGCTGAACTATAAATTGTTTTTCACTCACATTACCCTGTACTGAATGTTTACAACAGTCTTTGAAAACAAAATATTACTATGAATTTATGAATTCAACTTTATGAATTAGGAAACTAAATCTCAGAGAACTTGTCCAAAGCCAAGCAGCTGATAAGGAGCAGAAGACTGAACTTAAATCTAGGTCTACCAACATTGAACTTTCAGAAACTGACCACAAAACCTTGCATTTTATTCTTCATTAATCTTTTATATTAGTTATAAAATACATTACACTTATAAAAATTGTCACATAAGACATAAATGTGTATCTTTCATAATAATAATAAAATAAATGCCCATGTAGTCCATCACTATGTTTAGGAAGTAGAACTTTGCCAATACCTTTGAACCACTATCCAAATTTCGTGTTTGTCTTCCCCTTGCTTTTCTTTAGATTTTCCTACATATGTACAGTGTATTGTCTGATTTTGCATGCTTTTGAATTACACTGTATAGAGTCTGTGGACTTGCTTTTTTAACTCAGTATTATGTCTATGGGATTCATCCATGTCAGTGTGGACACTGAATAGCTATGGTGTAGGCAATTTCACTGTTGTCCAGTAGTTTATTGTGCAAGAGTGTCAAAGTTCACTTGCCCGCTGTTTCTGTTGATAGACACTTGAGGTATTTTCAGCTTTTTGTTTTTGCTTTCACAAACAGCGTTGTTATCCTTGTCTCCTGCTATCCATGTTTCTCTGGGGCATATACCTAAGAGTGAAATTCACAGAAGCACATTTTATCTTTACCAAATCATGTCAAACTGTTTCCAATGTCAACAGCATCAACAGTGAAAGGAGTCTGTTACTCCACATCCTTACTAAAATTTGTATATGCTGTGATCTGAATGTGTCTGCCCAAAATTCATGTGTTAAAATCCAAACCTCTGCAAAGGTTGATGATATTCATAGGTGAGGCCTTAGGAAGCGGAGCCTTCATAAATAAGATTAGTGCCCTATAAAAGACGCTCCAGAGAGATCTCTAGCTCCTTCTACCATGTGACAACACTGCAAGAAGGTGCTGGCTATGAATGAGGAAGAGGACCTTCCTGAATGCGACCATGCTGGTACCTTGATCTTGGACTTCCCAGCCTCAAAACTGTAAGCCATGGGTTTCTGTTGTTTATAAGCTACCCGGCCAGTAGTATTTTGGGATAATAGCCCAAATGAACTGAAACAATATGCAAATTTAAAAAAATTTTTTTGCCAACCAGGTGGGTATAAATTGATTCTCACTGGGCTTTATAATTTGCCTTTTCCTGATTATTGGTGAGATGGAAGCATTTTATATGTTTATCAGCCATTTATACTTTCTCTTATGAAATATGCCTATTTATGTTTTTGCCCATTTTTCTGCTGGGTTATCTGGCATTTTCTTATTGACCTATAGGAGTTATTTACACATTCTGGATGCGAACCTTTGTCAGTTACATGTCCTGACAAATAATGTTCCCACTTTGTGACTTAGCTTTTTATACTTTGTGATCTGCTGATGCGTGAAGGCTTTTAATTTTATTGCAATTGTGTGTACCAATCTTATCCTCTGTGGTTTGTATTTTTGTGTGTATTTGTTTGTTTAAAGAATTCTTCCCTCTGCACGGTCATCAATAGTGATAGACAGCACTTACTGAGTACTTTCTATGTTTCAGGACTCATTAACTCCCTTTTACAGGTGATGAATGCAAAGCACAGAGAAGTTACACAACTTGATCAAAATCACACAGCCAATCTGCAGTGGAGTCAGGATTTAGCTTCAAGTGATGTGGCACCAGAATGGAATTCCTTGAATTAACTGAGGAACAGACCTCCACCATTTCAGTGCTCAAAACAGGCAGTTGATCAAAGGCTTTTGGCGTCCTGTAAAGTGAACAGGATATCCCCTAAAGAAACCCCACAAGAGGTAGAGGCCGTCATAAAGCCCCGTACAGCCTCCAGCAACTCCTACGCTCCAGGGACCAAAATAGCTCTCACAGCATTCTTGCCGCCTCCTTGTGAACTGTGTGGAAAGGAACACTGGTCACGAATTCTTTGTTCCAGCCACCCCCACGCACGAGGACAGCCACAGGGACTGCCGTGGCATCTTGGAATCTGGAGAACAGCGTGTCACAGGCTACACATCATACTTCTTCTGTACCAAGTGCTGTCTTCCTCCAAACTTAGAGGGTTTTAAACAAATGCAAAGAAACAGAAAATGATCTTTTTTTAAAAGATTTTATTTTTTATATTTATTTGTCAGGGGGGGAGAGAGAATGAGCAGGGGAACAGCAGGCAGAGGGAGAAGCAGACTCCCCACTGAGCAAGGAACCCGATGTGAGACTCAATCCCACGACCCTGAGATCATGACCTGAGCCGAAGGCAGACGCTTAAGTGACTGAGCCACCCAGAGGTCCCCAGAAAATGATCTTTTTAATTAAAAATTAAAATGGGAGTGATTTGAGCATAGCAGAGTATGGGGGCCAGATCATAAAGTATCTCATAGGCCAAGCTTAAAAAGGGTGAACTTTATTGTGTCAATGGGGAGGTTTGAAACAGGAAAGTGACACGATCCATTTATTTTCTTGCTTGTTAGAGACCGTATGACTAGTTACAATCTGGCTGATAGAATAGACTGAGGAGCGGTTGTGCCAGGCTCTGCTGATAGTACCCTCCCACCCCATCCTGGTTTCTTCCTTGCTCATAGAGCTCTCCTCCCACTCTGAAGGCTGGAAATGTCTGAGAGTCACTTTCACGGCTTCCCTTGCATGTAGAGCATGGATGGGCGTGTGACCCAGTCCTGGCTAGTGGGACCTGAAGGGGAGTCTGCTGGGGGAGTCTGCAAAATGTTTTCCTCTAATCAAAAGATACATAAGAAGAAATGCCGCTTGGGTGCCTGGGTAGCTCAGTCTGTTAAGCATCTGCCTTTTGACTCAGGTCATGATCCCTGGGTCCCTCCCACTGAACAGGGAGCCCACTTCTCCCTCTCCCTCTGGTTCTCCCCCTGCTTGTGCTCTCTCTCTCTCTCTGTCAAATAAATAAATAAAATCTTTTTAAAAAGAAGAAAAAAATGCCTTGCTTTTTTTTCTCTCTCTCTCTAGATGTGGTCCTATTTGCGTATAATGCCTGGAGCTGCCACCATGAAAAGGGAAAAGCCTGATGGATCAGGCATGGTGGAGCAGAAAGGTGGAAGTGATGACATCATTGAGCCACACAGAACAAAACTCCCTCCAGGGATAATAGATGCTTGTTGTCTAAGCCACTTCTACTAGGATACTGTGTTACTGGTACCCTAAAGCAGCTCAACTGAAGGAAGCATTAATAAAGTCACCAAGACAAGTTAATGTGATATTATAGAAGATAATAAGGAAAATAGATACTTTTTCCTCCAGATATTTATTTGAAAGAAATGAGCCTCTTAAAATTGCAAATAATTAGCTACCGTATTAACTGTTCATTACGTATTTTGGATGCTCAAGCAAGAAACTACACAGCTTCCCAGATGGCACGTCTTGTTATTTCTCTACCTAAAATGATATTTTTCTCATTTCCTTTTCTCATTCGCACACTTCCCCTAATAAATACTGAAAACTTTCTCCCAGTTTTTCACCAGGCAGAATTCTCTTTTCGTGAAGGTCTCTCTAATAAAGTCATGGCAGTCAAAATACATTATGCGAGAAGAATCTCAGCATTGTGTAAACAAAAGAATTGCAAGTTCTGGGGCTTCAGGCAACAATATCGAATCACAGGATTCTCAAGGTCAGTGATACCTCACAAGTCATTTGTGCAGTAACAGTAGAATTTGAATAACAGACAAAAACAAAACATCTAGACTTTGTTAAGTCCATTAACAATTATCTCCCGTTCTAAATTCTTATAACCAGCAGCTGGCAACGTTTCAGCAATTCCTTCTGGTTGCATCTGAAGGAAACCCCGTTTCTGAAGGGAACTTTGGGGTCCTCCAGCTACCACCAAGAGATTCCTTCCTTGCTTGCAGGAATATTTGCTAAGGATCCATCAGTTGTCGACACTGAGATTTATTCGCTCCAACCTTTGTCTTCCTGTTGCTTACAGTATTTTCAGGAACTCGTGACTTTTCCATATGCGCACAACTTTGCAAATTCAAGTGAGAAACCCTGAAAGGGTGATCGAGAGCTGGAACTGCCAGATTCAGACGGGGTGCAGGGGGCTGCTTTGGGCTGGACAGAGGGCTTTCCCCCCCACTCGCTTCAGTGCCTCCTGACCCCGCGCTCTCTGGGGCTGCAAGCGCCTCTGGAGACACCCTCTCGCCCCAGCAGGTGCGGCCACCCGCGCGCACGGGGATCCGCCCGGCCGGTCCGGCCACCGAGGACGCCGAGCGCCCAGGCCCCGGGCC
>LNAC01000064.1:4873951-4993509 GCA_002007465.1 Ailurus styani
AGGGCGCGCCTCCTCCGCGGCGCCTGGCGGAGCGGAGGGGCCGGAGGCGGCGGGAGCCCGAGCCCGAGCGCCGGGAGCGAGCCCCAATGGCCGCCGCCTCGGCCGCGGTGGACGAGCTGTCCCGGAACTTCACGTACTGGGCGCCGGGCGCCGGCAACGGCTCCCTGTCGGGCGCGTGGTACCGCAGGAACCAGGTAAGGGGCCGTTCGCCCCAGTCGCCCGGCGGGGACACGGGCGGGGCCGCCCGCCTGCCGGCTCTCGGAGCTGACGTGATGCTTCCACACGTTCACTGAGCTGCGCCCCCGTGGGAGAGTGGGGGGCCCCTCCCCCGGCCTAACTCTCCCGGGCAGCAGCCCCTGGCTGTGGGCGCCTCCGACCTCGGCGGGATCATTCCTGGGCCTCGGGGTCGCGAAAGCTCCCGCCTCTCCGGCCTGAATCCGCCTTCTCCCAGAAGGATTCTAGGAGTGCGGGGTGACTCTCCTCCACCCGTGTTCAGTCCCCTTCCATCCCGATCATTGTACAGCGAAAAATAAATGACACCCCATTCTCTGAAGCAGGGAACTCTCTAAGGGCCCCCAAATGTCACCTCCGCGCAGATGCTGTGCGCGCGCGTGCGGCCCCGCCGGCTCAGCAGGGCGCTTCCATTTCCGTGCAAAGAACACCGTATTCTCGGGTCGCGATTGCATGACTCTCTCCTTCTGTCTCACCGGTCCTCTGGGGGACACATCGTCAGCCTCAACAATGCCAGTTTGTGCTGGGAATATACACTGAGGGAGATCAAAGGGGAGTGGAGCTGCCCATTTATTTTTGTCTCGGTTTAAGATCAGAAAAAGGGCCCTGGCGAGCCCTTCCTCTGGCCGCATTTATATTCTTGCAAGTGGGGGGGGGGGCAAGAGATCTTGATGTAGTGGACCCCGGCCTTCCTCCTGGGTTCAGAAGTGTGTTACGTTTTTCTTGCTCTTTCATAAATCCGTGGGCCTTCTTAGTTTACAACAAAGTAATCATAAAATGTTTGTTACTGTTGCTAAATCATCAGTCAGCATACTGATGCTAAATCACCTTTAACCAATAATCAAAGGTCTAGGATTCCTCTAAGAACACTTGAAAAGTGTTTTGAATGTTAATTTCTAAAGTACTAAAATTTTGTTTTCAGAAATGTAACACAAAATTATTCATATAAAGATAAAATAAGCATGCCCACCTTATTCGTTTTCAACAAAGGAGAGAGTATTGCTTTAAGTCTCTTTTACCACAAAAACGCCCTAAAGCAGGAAAAATGAGGGGATTCAGAGCCTCTTGGTCACTGTGTGTAATCTAGTCCACTTCCTCCTGGGCGGGAGTTACAAAGAAAAGAATTGCTTTTTATGGGAAGCTCTTTGCGTCTGTTACATTATGCTTATGCTAGTATATATTATAAACGTGCTCTAATGTGCTTATGCTAGGAGCACTCCCAGGGAAGGTTTAAGAATGAACTTTTTTTTTTTTTTTTTTTTTTTTTTTGGTAAAGAAATTAGAGGGTTAGTAGTTGTGACTTACAATGGCATCATCCGGAACAGGAGAAAAACATTGTTCTCGTAGTTGAAACGCCTGTAGTCCGTTTTCCTTGCTCTTTCCTGGAATTCAAGATAGTCTTGGCTCTCTAACATCAAAACAGATTACCACGTGACAGAAATGTGGGGACCTAACTTGATGTTTGCAAGGCCTAACTTGCCTTTGACAGTATATATTTGCACAGGTTTAAAAGGGTGTATTCAGGATATGCTAATCGAAATTTCCCAGCTGACATCTAAATTACAGCTAGTTTGAGGTGAGGTTGTATCAACTTTTCCCATTATTGTACAAATTTAGGCCATCTTATAAGACTTAGAAGAGTGTGAAAATTGATTTTTTGAAATTCATTCAGCAAACATTTCATTGCATGCCTCTAGTATTGGCCAGGCCAGCAAAAATAAAATGGAGTCTATTTTTTTTTTCCCCACCAAATGTAGATGACTGAAAACAAAGTGTGAGATAATCAGTTTAGGACTCTCAATGCTCAAAATTAGCCCCAGTTGCTGGGTAGTCATAGTTTAATCAGTTTTATCACAACTAAACTATTTGATGACGGTGTGTATTCACCAGTAGCCCAGCTCTCTGGGTCTTTCCAAGTGAAACCACCAGACCAACACTCTCACATAACAGCTGAATATGTAACAGTGGTCTCTTAGAATCAGCGTTGTCCAAGACAAAGATGTGAGTGCTTCTAGAGGAGGAAATCCTAAAGCAGGTAGAAAGTGGGGGAAATGTTTTGGGAACCCAGAGAAGTGAGGTCTTGGCCCCTTTTTTTGTTACTCAAGAGTCTGCCTAGGGAAGTACAGGTGCAGGGAGTTCTGTAAATGTATTTTCTTCATGTTTGATCCCCAGGTTTTCAGTATAAAAGGGTAATATTTCTGAGACAGTTATCGAGCCCCTTGCTTTGCACGATTCACCCTTTTTTCCAGGAGTGTTATTAGGTGCTTGGGGAAATGACCTATGTTGGTAACCTTGAAACAAGGCAGTATGTTGTAAGTATCATGTGAGTGATTTAAAGTCCTATGGAAATTTGGAGCAAGGTGGTTTTGCCCAGGGGCCATCAAGGATGTTTTGTGGAAAGGTGGTGTTTCAGCTGGGCGCTTATGGGTTCACTGATGGGAGTACAACAGATGGAGGAAAGTCTGGGGACCAAGGACAGCCCATATGGCCTGGGAGGTGACTTTCTGACTATTTTTGTATCTGATGTAGCAATCTGGTTACAGCAGAGAACGGAGACTATAAGGTAGAAATACAATTTGGGGTCTTAAATATAGTCATGGATTGCCTTGAAGGACTGGTTAAGAAGTTTGGACTTTATCTTGTAGGCAACAGGGAGCCCTTTTTGTGCTTTGCTTTTTGTTGTTGTTGTTTTTAGCAAGGAGTGTGAGAATCAAAGCAAATTAAATAAAAGAAATTTAGGGCTGGCAGGGTTGATGCAGAGGCCTCAAACTGGCTAAATCCCGCCCACAGACATGTCTTGTTTGACCTGCAGAGAGGCTTAAAAAAATGTTTAATACATTGCCAGCATTTAAAAGCAAGTAGAGTATATATAAAGTTTCAAGTGTCAGTGACCCCTTTAAATGTTAAAAGTTCTAGCAGCACTTGGCCCTCTCTCCCACGTGGTAACTGTGAGCTGAAGTTTGGTTTAGAACAGCTTTGCTCCCCGCCTAAGCCCCTCCCTTTACTCTCATCTTTTACCTTCTGGCCCCTGTAGGCACTTAATTTGCAACCAGTGTAAGGAGCTGTAATCTAGTCTCTGCTGTGAACTAGAGTGTGCTTGGGCTTCAGTTTTCTCTCCAGGAAAATGAGGGTTGGAATAAGAGATCTCTGGTCTCCCTTTTGCTATCTGATTGATTAAATAATGCCAAACCAAGGTTGTGGAGGAAATAGACAGGAAAGGATGAACATGAGAAATACTGTGAAGGAGGGGTTTTGTCCCTGGTTCTTAAAGTTTAAGCATATTGCTACGTATCTAAATTCACAAGGGCATTGTCAAAAAAGTTTATTCTGCATAGGGTGAAATGAAAACTCAGAATTTTTTATTGTCCTTTATTTGAACTTTTGATTTTCAACTGTTTGAATGTTTAAAGTCAACATATTTGAAGGAAAATTGATACAGACTTGGCCAGGAAGAGGCAAAGTCAAGAGACTGACATTTGTTATACATTCACTATGTAATACTTTATAGCTATTATCTCAATGGAGCCCCCAAAACACCTCTGTAAGGTACATAGTAGCCTTACTGTTCATGTAAGGAAACCTCTAAATAACTTGCCCCAAGATCGAACAGCAAGTAGGTTTTAACTACACAGCTATCCTTGTTCTTGCGTGAAGGCCACTGCTTAGAAACTGTGGCTTGAAAAGAATGTGGTGGTGAGAGGGAACATGAAGACTGGAATGAGTACAGCTTATTTCACTGCACTGAAGAAAAATCGCATTGAGCTTTATATTGCCTTTTATTGATTTCTTTTTTCTGCCATTATTTCTTTTCTGCTGGTAGCTGCATCTGTTTCTTAAAGAAAGAAAAGTGCCAAAATTTACAGATAACCAAAGTGCCAGGTAGAGGTTGCTGGTCCTTTCCATTTCCTTCCCGAGAAAAAAAATCCCTTTTTTGTTTTATTTATGCTTATTGATTTTTTTTGTGTGTGTGTGTGCCTTCCTTATGTATCCAACATGGCATTTTCCTGTTACCAGATTTTCTACAAGATGTATGTATGGGGCAGCAAGAGGAAGGAAGAAACAGATGACCTCAAAGCAACTATATCAAAGCTTTTGTAAAAACAAAATAAATCACCATCATCATCATCCCATGGTTTTTGTTAGAGGAAAAGAGTCTTAATGCTCCTGTGAATTTGGCAGACAAGATGTTTGCATTTCATTCTACCTGATCTCCTCCTTATGGCTTGATTTATACTAACTAGTTATAATATTTGTATTGATGCAATCAGCAAAGTTCAGGCTATGGGAAACGTTGCCATTTTACAGGTTGAAATGGCTCCCTTTCTTCAAAAATCATTGTTACAAGAAAGAAAAGGGAGAGGATGGAGAAGTTGTAAATTAAGAGACCTAAAGAACCTATATGAAAAAAAGCAAAACAAAAACCCTTCAACTATAATGTTGAAGGATGTGCACTTGGGTGATGAAACTATAAGGAAAGGCGAGAAAATGATTGCAATAAAATCAGGCCAGTGGTTCCTTGTGGGAAAGGAGCTGGTGTGATGAGATGGGGCGAAGGGAGGGTTTTGGGTGGGTGCTTAATTTCTTTTGGTGTCTTGATCTGGATGGTGTTATAAGGGTGTTTGCCTTATAATAATTCATTTTAGTAATTTATTCATCTATATCATTCTCTTTGCAGTTGTTTATATCTGTTATGTTCTACAACTTTTTTTTACATTTTATAAATATTATTGGCATTGCAGTAACTGTTCAACTTGCATGTTTTACCCAGGTGGATGATGGTGTATACCAAATTCCCCTCGTGGGAAGTGGTATGCCGTATTCACTTTGTCTGCTTAAACAAGCAGTTGAGAATTACTTAAACAATTTCTTTTAAAAACAGTGATGACTGTTCAAGTTGGCATTTGAAAGCTTTACCATGGAAAGGATGGTGTTCCCCTATGCTATCCTTTTCGTTTTTGTATACTGCAGTTTTAAAAGCTCATTCTTTTTACCAGAGGTGTTGGCAAGTTTCTTAATTTCTCCAAATCTTGAGGTTCTCTATTGAAGTGGTTTTAAAAGCTCATTCTTTTTACCAGAGGTGTTGGCAAGTTTCTTAATTTCTCCAAATCTTGAGGTTCTCTATTGAAGTGGTAATAATAATAATAATAATACATGCCTTGCAGAGTTGCTGTAGAAACAGAATAAGGTGATGTATGTCTGAAAATTAGCCAAGTGCCAGACACATAGAAAGTACTCAAATAAATACTAGCTATTTTTACTAGTAATATTACAGTAACCTATTTTATAGGAAACGTCATAAAATAAAATTTCTCATGATTAGTAATTATTGGACTTAGCTCGTTGCAAATGGAAATAAGAGAAATCGTGTCAGATGTTTGATGTAACCTTTCTTTTTTTCACCTGAAACTGCTGATTTCTCTGTAAGTAGCGCCTTCCTCACTCCCTTTGGTGTTTCCCTCCCCATCACTCTGCAAACACATTCATATTCCATAGCACTTCCTAACTGCAGTAGTTGGAACCCTTGTTATTTTGTAGTACTAAGGGAAGGATTTTTCCTAAGTCTTCTGCCACTTCCCAGACTACTGGGCTGGAGAGATGGGTGTGTGGCACTGGGAGCCGTGACAGCGGGCTTCGGTGGCTGTAGTATGATCATATTACCAGACACTGATTGTAGCCTAACCAGCAAGACCAGCACTCCCAGCCTGAGAGGGCTTAGGTGCTGTTAATTTTGAGATTTTCCATGGAGTTTATTTTAGCTTGGGTTTGCCTGTTCGTTTATTTGTTTTTTTCTAAAGGTCCAGTATTACTCTGTTCAGTTTACACCTTTTTACAACTCATCTCCTGCTATGTTGCAGATAGACTTAATTTTCATAAAGTCAGAGCTGAACCCCAAGTCCTTCCTGGTTCTCCAGATAGCCCTGATGGCTGATGGCTGGCAGAGAACTCTCCACTTCCCCTCACACAGTTCTTAGCATATGCCTTCTCTTGTCACTTGCCCCATCCCTGGTCATTCTTCCGTTGGCCTCCTGTCATCTTTGGCACCTGTCAGGAGGTGTGGACTGTCCCGTCATGTAAATACAAGCTAACATATGCTTAGTCCTGAGCACCACACCTTACCAAATATTGTGTTTGTCATGCCCAGACTCCTTCAGAGACCCCAGCCTTGACAGGTCCTCCCAAGGTCTGCCTTCCTGCAGCCTCAGCACTGGTTTCTGAAGTCCCCCACCCCTCCTTCTTAGTACCTCTCCAGTTGGCTTCTTCTTGGAGTAATTTGGACCACTGGCCCAACTAAGTTTGCTATTGGAGTCTGTTTCTCTTCTACCTTAACTTGGTTTCCCTAACCAAGAATCCTTTCTAATTAAGAGGCATTAGCTTGCAAGTCACAGGAAACTTAACACTAACTGGCTTACACAATGAAGAAAATTAATCAGCTTAACATGAAAGTCCCGGAGAACTCCGGGTTCAACTAAGGCTTGATCCAAAGGCTCTAACAACATGGTAGAGACTCAGTATCTCACTGTCCTCTTCAAGTTTTGTTGCTTCGAGTTTGTTGTTTCTACTTTTAACAGGCTCAGCCCACTAGCCTACGTTCTTCCACTTCCAGGAGAGAAAGTTTGACTTTCTCAACCAATGAAAATAAATGGGCTCTAGCCTGACTGGACAAGGTTAGGTCCATGGCTTTTCCCATACCAGTCACCAAGGCCAGAGTTACTGGGCTTGCCCTCCCCAAAGAACGTGGGCACCTTAGGAAGGGCTAGCTGAAAGAGGGGTCCTGTAACCAAGAGAAGGGGATACCGTGTGGCCCTAACAGCAATGTCCTCCTATGGATTATTGTCGACTTGGGCAACTCTCCAACTAACACCCTTCTCAGCTCATCTGGGACCTTCCTGTTCTGTATCCTGCCTCACCTGATCAGCCCTAAGAAGTTGCTCACTCTTTAGCCTGCCTGCCTTTGTGGGTGAGACCTGAACAGGTTGATCTCCTTAAAAGCTCAGATGATAGGATCAAAGCTTAGATTATAGTCCTCAGATTATAGGATCAACTTCTGAAATATTTTTATTAGCATCATGTCAAGTAAGTGGCGACTTATTTCTAAATTCTAGACTTACCCCCTCAGATATCACCAAAAAACAAAACAAAACAAAACAAAAAACCCACACACAAAAAAAACCCCAACAAACAAACAAACAATCTTCAGAGAGCCCCTGTCTTTCCTACTGATGGAAAAGTCAAAGAAAATCATCTGGCAAATGTAGTATCCCTTGCTTAGTCTCTATCTTGCCTATACCTCCTTAGAAATTTCTTTATCAACAACAATCACCTCTTCGGTAAGTTGGAAACTCCTAAAAGTTTAGTGGATTTAGATAGAAAAGGTACGGTGTATGAGTGCAATACTAAATGGAATCCTAGAAGCCATGTTAACATTTCCAATACTTTATTTGAGTTTGAGGTGAATCCTGTGAATTCCCTGGTGGGGGGGGGAGTGTCTTTATTTCTTCTTCAGACTCTGGACTTGCAAATATCTGATTGTTCCAGGGATGTTAGGGACACAGCTGCACTGTGTTCCCTGTTATCATAGCTCATATTAGGCTTGATCAGGAGACAGTGATATCAAAGAAATAAGAAAACATGGACTGTGTCCTCAAAATGTAGCGCCATATATATATATATATATATATATACACATACACACACGTGATATACATTGTGTGTGTGTGTGTGTGTGTGTGTGTGTGTGTATGAGAGAGGGACAGGGAGAGAGAGAATGCTTTATAATTACTTGATAAACAATATTTGAAGGACTAGTATGAAGCTACCCTTGCCTACACTATCTGATAGACTATTTACATTAAGCTTCCAGACTAACAAAGTACAGGTACATAATGGTAAATAAGAGTGCCAAAGCAGAAGGGGAAACTATGATATACCTTTGGATGTGGCCGTCTGAGTCACAGCAGTGGAGAAATGAGTGGTTCTTTGTGGGCAAGGTACAAGCAGACCTCCTAAGGAGCTGCTGCAGCCACAAAATTGAGAATAATCGTGAGTTACATGTAGAGTGTTTCATTAATCTTTTGAACTACATTTGCAGACCCAAATCACAGTCACCATCATTGGCCAGGAAGGAGGAGCTTGCAGATAGGGGAAATTATTTGGGCTATGAAGAATGGCCCTTCGGAGGCAATGAAGAATGCAAGTCACAATGCCTAAGCGATGTAGAAAACTTGAACTTGATTCCTGCTTTGCTGTCAGAAAGATCTGGTCTAGTGGGTGAAAAGGGCCACAAGAGTCTCTGGCAGAAGTCTGTCGGAGAACAGCAATGTCATTATCCCTCCCTCATACTGAGGCAGAAACTCACCCAGTGGCTGATGCCTGACATAGACCATAGAGTTCAGTCTCCCCGGGGGATGGAGCTGACCAAACACAGAATTCAAGGCAGCCATTGCTCTTCAGAAGGACAGATAGTCCAGAAACCCAGGCAGGTGTGAGGGAAAGACTTCTAACTACAGGAGTTCTCAGGTTCCCAACTTTCGGATAGAAAGCCTCTTCCAAAGCCTGGGCTAGTCCCACAGAAGGCAGACTGCAATCCTGCTTCTTCAAAAACAAGGGATTACAGAGTTTTTAAATTATTATGAATATGCTCTTGCAAAATTTGAAAGATATGGGACCTTAGATCTGTCTGGATAGAAGCAATAGGATTCTTTGTGTTCTGCATGTCTGCCCTTGTTCCAAAGATTCCCTTCACAACCTTCTATGGGGTTGATTTGTTTTATAATAGAACCATGTTTTAAGACTTCCTGAACCAGTATCTCACGTTTCTTGACAATTGTTGCTCTCCTTTTAACAAAGCGTTAAAAGTCCCCAAAAGATGTGTTGTTAAATATATTACTTTTCCCATAAATTTTTTTTCTACTGAAACTTAAATTTCTCAAAGGCAAAAGATTTATCCTTAATGGAGTTTATAAAAGTAATGAATGTACAATTATGTAAGTCAATGTGTTCCCAAGTAAAAGACAAATGTAATAGTTCTTAATTATATGGGAAGGCAATATGTTGGGCTTTTTCTGCCTAGGTTTTAAGGTTGATTACAAATTGGCATGGAACCTCTTGTAAGAATAGCAACGATAGACTGTGTTATGTAACCCAGATCTATTCTGCTGGCTTTAAATCATCAGATTTGGATCCAGTGTCATCAGACTTTCTCAGGATAGAAAGGTAATAACCCTAGAGCATACAACAACTGAGATAACGAATTAAAAATCTGTTTGTGCCTGGACATTTCTCTCTCTCTTTTTTTCCACATATGGTATTGCAGTTTTAACTCAGTTTGGGTTAGTATTGCAGACAACTCAATTATCTGCAAGGGCAAAGGAAATTAGTGGTAAGAATAGTCCAACCCATTCAGTGATCCAAAAAGCATTGCATGTTTCAGGTTGTCTCCAGTGTTTACCATGATGAATATGAATATGGATCCTCCATGACCCTGTTGTAATTAACTCTCCCATTGCCCCTACTTCTTCTCCAAACTCCTGAAGTTGTCTCCTAAATGATTTTTCTGTTCTCTGGTCTTGCTCTGTGCCAATCTGTCCTCCACACTGCAGCCAGGAGGAATGTTCTTCCAAGTCAAATCTGTATCTGTCCTCTAGTTTGGAGTCTTTTGTGCCCCTTACAGATTCATGACAGTAAGGGCTCCTGCCTGCCTCTCCAGTCCAGCTCTCCTGGCATTTTCTGCAGGAAGGCCCTTCAGGCACCCTGTTGCCTGCAGATAGAATCAAGTTAAAGATCTTGAGACAGGAAGACTATCCTGGATTATCTGGATGGACCCTAAATGCCACCTTAATGTAAGAGGGAAGCACAGGGAGATTTCATACAAAAAAAGAGACAGTGATGTGGCCATAGAGATAGAGATTAGAGTGATAGAACCGTGAACCAACGATATGCCAGAAGCCACCAGAAAATGGGAAAGGCAAGAACCGCATTCTCCTCTAGAGCCTTCAGAGAGAACGTAGGTCTGCCATCTTGATTTCAGCCCAGCAAAATTGATTCTGGGTCTCTTGCTTCCAGAACCGTGAACGAATACATTTCTGTCATTTTAAGCCACCAAGTTTGTGATAATATGTCATCGCAGCCACTCCTATAGCTAATATACTCTCCAAGCTAGGCAGATCCGCACTCTCTGTCCCTTCTGTTCCCATGGGTTCTGTAAAGCATCTACCTCTATTACAGATTTAACAGGTGGTAGTCGGTTCTCAGTTGCTTTTTCTTCTTCTTCTGAGCTCCTCAATGGTACTTTGCTTCCTTGGTTCCTGACATAGAACCCAATATTTAGCAGTTGCTGAATAAATACCAAATGGATGCATGACCGAATGAATACGTCTGTTGTGAGCATCCTTGAGTTGCCTCTGCCATACTTACCATTTTCTCTCCGACCCCTTGCATTTCGTGTCCTTTTCCTCCACACCGTGTGTTTCTCCCAAGCAGCGTCTGCATGTGGTTTTAAGTTGTACAGTCGTTTTATTTTCCCCCTTTTGAGATCTTTCCTTGGTTCGGCTGGCTTTCTTTATATTTCTTCTTTTTCTTATTATCATCTCCTCTTTTAACTATTTTTAAATGAATCCGTATTCCCTTTAATGTCATTGAGTCTGTAAATCAGTGTTTTTTAAACTTCTTAGTTTGAAAATTTTCCAACTTATAGAAAGTGAGGAAGGGTAGAACAGTAAACACCACATGTCCTTCACCTGGAGATTTGCCAGGTGTTAACACTGTGAAACATTTGTTCATTCTTTCTCTCTTCTGTGTATTTTTTTTTTACTTTATATTATAATATGTCATTTCAAAGTTAGTTGCACACATTATGAGTCTTCACTCCTAATACCTAGGTATTACGAAGCATTACTAAGAACTTGGATGTCCTCCTGTCCCTTCCTGACTCTTCTGGAGCTGAGGTAATTGTCTACCAGTTTACAAGGTGCAAATGCAAAACGATCCCAGCTCATTTCCAAGAGTCTCCTGTGACGTGGGGTGAACTGAACACCCATTTCCCGGACATGTCATCCCCTTGCAGGTTGAGACTCTTATGGTCATTCCTGCAGGGACTAGTTGACCTAAATCACTCAACCTGTGGTGTATCCAGGATTAAAAACTAAATCTGTCACTTGCATGTTCCAGCATATTTTACTGTCTGGAACAGGAGACATAGCATTATTCCAGTTGCAAGGTGACTACGACTATTACAGCATTCAAAACTAGCTCTGAATCTGTGGTTCTTTTGAACCACACACTAGCTCCATTGGGGGCTGATTCTGAATTTATGTTTTGAAGGCAGAGCCAGGAATACATTTGAGTTCAAAGTCAGAACCAGGACAGACTATTCGCAATTCCACACACCCATGTTATATCCCCCCTCCATCTGGCCAAACGACCCACCCATAGATTATAGGTCAAGAGCTTTATGCAAAATATCTAAAGAACACTCTTGGCACAAAAGGTAGGATAGAGGATTGTTATTCCAAATAAAACAAAAACATCCTTGAATACTTATCAGTGCTGATATCTTGAATCTCATTCCAGATAAATTGTTTTCTATGGCTCCCAACATCTGTTTGCCAAGACATCCTGGAAAAGTCAGGAATTAAGCTACAGTGGTGACAAGAGAGAGCACTGAACACATTAAGGGCATCTCTCTGTGTGTCCGGCCTATACTTATAACTGCATTATTGAGCGGTGGAGTAACCTTTCTTTCAATTATTATCTTTGCTTTATTTGACTTGCTCTGAGAAAAAGAAACAGACTTTGCAGTTTTAAAACTGTAGTAAATTGACAATGACGAGCCAGAAGTTTACTGATTGCAGTCGGTGAAGACATAGTGATTCAGACATGAGCGGGGTGCCTTGGGGCCAAAATTTGCCTGCTTCTAGCTATGTGAATTTGCACAAGTGTCTCTCCTTCTCCAGCCTTTTGTTCTCTTTCCTGAGCATTCTCCAAATCAACAAGAGGAGAAAGGGGGTGGGGGAAGGAGAGGAGATCTAAACTCCCACTAATTCAAAAATGTTAGAAAACAGAGAACACTCTGAGTAAAGTAATAATATAAACGAGACATCTTTAATTTAAATGGCAGTTTATAAGGATCTGCTCACTGTATGCAAATGATACTCCTGATTGCGGATGAGGATTTTTGTAGTCATTAAAGTACATTTACCAGAGCCTCTAATTGGAAACAGTATTTAATACTGGTTACTTCAAGTTACTGTATGTTCTTGAAGGTAATTAAACCACCTTCTTTTAAAAACACTGCAAATTTGAAGTGTCCCCCCCCTTCAATAAGGGCATTAATGAGGATTTACTGTATTGCTACTATTTACAATTATGTATGAAATGAATTTAATGAGTATGCAATTAACCTTGAATGATTCGGGAAAGTTTCAGAAAAATGAAGAATAAGACATACCGAGTTTATCAGGAAACTGTTTCTGACGCCTGCTTCCATACCTATATATTACTTGTTCTTCGTATGATATGAATTAACTAGATTTTAAACGTCAACAAGCAGCTTTTTATTGCACACCAGTGGAAACTCTTAATTGTCGAAATCTGATTTCTGGGACAAGCTTGTGTTCTCACAAAAACTGAGAGCTTAGTATATTCAAACTCCAACTGTTTACAAAATGCTCCCTTTGAGATCTTCCTAGGACCAAAGGCCAAAATGTACTATTTCTAGACAGTTTATAATCAGTTCAAATAGCATTTAATAAACAACTTC
The DNA here is from genome assembly GCA_002007465.1 of Ailurus styani. Classification (NCBI taxonomy): domain Eukaryota; kingdom Metazoa; phylum Chordata; class Mammalia; order Carnivora; family Ailuridae; genus Ailurus; species Ailurus styani. The sequence continues at coordinate 4,886,940 of LNAC01000064.1, forward strand.
ATTCTGCCAGGTCCTATAGTAGTCATTAGGTAGTCAAAATGAGTTGACGAGTAAGTCACAGCTCTGCCTTCAAGGAGCTTATAGTCTAGAGGGAAAATGAAAATGAACTTGTACAAAATTATCACAGTAGAGTAGAATATATATAGACATAGAAGTGTATGGAGATTAAATTCAGAGTAGGGAAGTCAGAAAAGCTAACCTAGAACAGAACTTCTGTCAGAGGAAAATCAGAGGAAATTGTCCAGAATTCAGTATAAAGAGATAAAGGGTTAGAAATCTGATATTAATAGGAAAGAAGGAGGATAGTATTTAAGAGTCTAATATTATGGGTAACAGGAGTTCTATGTGGAGAGAATAGAACAAAAAGGAGAGGACATTCAAAGAGATAGTAGTTGAGAACTTAACCAAATTGGTGAAAGACATGAATCCTCAACTTGAGGAAGCATGAGTCCTAAGCAAAATGTAATTCACATACCAAAAAACTGTAGTGAAACTGCTGAAAACCAATGACAAAGAAAATCTCAAGAGCATCCTGTGAAAGATGACAGATCATTTACAAAGGAACAACAATTAGGTTGACTACCTACTTCTCAACAACAGGTAGTGCCAGGAGGCAATGGAATAATACCGTCAGAGCACTAAATGAAGTACTTGTCAGCCTGCATTTCTATACAGGGAAAGGTGATATAAAGGTATTTGCAGAATAACTGAGAACTGGAACTCAAAGATTTCTTTGAAAGAGCTACTAAAGGGTTCCTCAGGAAGAACACTGAACCCAGAAAAAAATTAAGATGCCAGAATGTCATATCCAAAAAGTAGGATCAGCCCAAATGTCCACCAACTGATGAATAAGTAAATAAAATATGGTATATCCTTACCATGGAGTGTTCCATAGCCATACAAAGGAATGATACATTCTATATACTTGATACATGGTGATACATGTTACACCATAGTAAGCCTTGAAAACAACATGATAAGTGGAGGAAACCGGACACAAAAGGTCACATATTGTTCTGAGTCAATTTAGAGAAAATGTCTATAATAGGCAAATCCATACAGATGGAAAGTAGTTTGGTGGTTGCAAAGAACTGAGGGGAGGAGAGATTGGGAAGTGACTACTAATGGGTGTAGAATTCGTTTTTGGGATGATGAAAATATTCTGAAATCAGATAGTGGTGATAGTTGCATAACTCTGACTATTCTAAAAACTATTAAGTTGTACACTTTAAAAGGGTGAACATGATGGTTTGTGAATTGTATCTCAATAAAGCTATTTTTTTTAAAGAGCGGTGATGAGCAAAGAAATAAACATGGTTGAATAAAGCAAGTATTGATTGTATGAAACAATCAGAACAATGACTAATTGGAGGATATAAAAGCAAGGTGGAACTAATTAATATACCATCAAGACCATGTAAGATAGGAGAGGAGAGAATGTAGTTAAAACAAATTTTTATAATGTTCAGGAGGTTAGGAGTATTAGTTAGCATTAGAATTTATATCAAGAATGCAAGGTAAATTTAATAGAGAAGCTATCACTCATATATTGCTTTTGGGGATGTAAAATGGGAGAGTTACTCTGGAAAACAGTTTGGCAGTTCTTTTCAAAACTTAAAATAGACTTACCATGTGATCCAGCAGTTACACTTTTGGCATTTATCCCAGAGAAATGAACTTATTTTCATACAGAATTTGTACGCAGTGTTCATAGCAGCTTTATTCATATAGTCAAAAACTGGAAAACACTCAAAATGTCATTCAGTGGGTGACTGGTTAAATAAATTGTGGTACATCCTCACCATGGACTACTACTCAGCATTTAAAAGGAATGAACTATTGATCCAACAGCTTGGATGAACCTCAAGGCTAATGCCAATTTCAAAAGTATATAAACTTCATGGTTCCATTTAGGTAGCACATGTAAATTAATATAATCCTAGAGATGGAGAGCAGATTAGTGGTTGCTATAGGTTAGAGATGGGGAGGGGAAGAAGATGGGTGTATCAATAAAGGGGTAACACAAGGGAATCTTATGGTGATGGTACAGATGAATATCTCCTTCTCACATACATCCACGTGCACACAAGTGCTGGCTTAGCTGGTAAAATTTGAACAAGATCTTAACCAATGCCGATTTCTTGACTTTGATGTTTCATTATAGTTGTGTGAGATGTTAAATTTGAGGGGAGGCTGGGGGAAGAGCCTACAGGACCCACCTTTACATTTCTTTGCAGCCTACTGTGAGTAATTATTTTAAAATAAAAAGTTTTAAGAACTTAACCATAATTACTAAGAGAAAATAAATAAAACATATAACTTCCTAGCCAAAAGAGTAGGGGAAGGAAAAAAGTAAAGAATGATCAACCAATCCAACAAGATTGAGGAAAGTAGAAAATAGAAAGCAAAGAAATAACAAAATAACTACAAATACAAAGAAAAAGGTGGTAGAAATAAATGAAAATATATTTATAATCACAATAAATAAAATGGACCAAACTTCCCCTTTAACAGAAAGTCTCAGGATTTGTTTTGTTTTTTTTTTTAGTTCAGTTATTTTCAGTGTGTAAGAAGCCTGACTAAATATAATGAAATATTGAAAGTAAGTGATGTGGAAAGTGGCAAATATCCAAAGAAAACAGCTATATTATGGTAGTATCAGATAAAATAAACTTTAAAGTGAAAACATTATTGAGATGAAAAGAGTCAATATATAATAACAAAGGAACAATTAACTGAGAAGATAAAATGATACTGAACTTTTATATACCAACACCATAACACTTTACATTTTTTAAAGCAAAATTCAATATATTTAAAAGGAAAATGGATAAATCCATGTTCATAGTTAGATTTTTAATATACCTACATTGGTATTAAGAGTAACAAGGATTTGAGCAATGAGTTAATGGAGATAGGTAGATGGATGGATGGATGGATAGATAGATAGATAGCAAAATATATGTAGAATATGTTAACCCAACAATTAAATACTCTTCAAGCATACATGGAATACTTATAAAACTTGACCATACACTATTAGGTCACAAAATAAATTTCAGTTTATATCATATAGTAGGTCAAAAAGCAAAGTGTTACTTTGCACACAGCATATTTTCTGCCCACAACTCAATAAAATTAGAAATTGGTAACAAAGTAATAACCAACACCCCCATTCATTTAGAAATGTTAAAAAACAGACCTTTGAATAAGACCAATGAAAGCTGCATCCCAAAAGTAAGCATGAAGCCAAAACAGAGGGTGTACTTACAGGAATATTAGAGCTGCACTTGTATATATTATTAGATATGAAGAAAGAGAAAAGTTTGATGGATTAGGTTTCTAAATGAAGAAGATGAAAAAAATTCAATAAACAAAGAAAGAAGCAAATCTAGGAAGGAAAGAAATCGATCTATATCAATCTGAGAAAAACATTTCTTATCTCTGGAAGGGAGAAGAGACTGTAAGAAAGCAAGCTACATTGGTGGCATTTTATTTCTTTGGGCCAAAATAAAGGTGTAAATACTTTGTCTCTTTAAAATTATTGCTTGTAACAAATTATTGAAATGCAATTCGCATCGCATATAGCTCCCTCACTTTAAAGTGTACAGTTCACCGGTTTTTAGTATATTCACAGAATTGTGTGACCATCACCACAATCAATGTTAGAACATTTTCATCACCTCGAAAAGAAACCTTCCACCCTTTGGCTGTCATCTCTGAGCCCTGCACAGTTACCTGGCCTAAGCAACCACTAATTTGCTTTCTCTATTTATAGATTTGTCTACTCAGGGTATTTCATATAAAAGGAATCATATAACACATGGTCTTCTATGACTAGATTCTTTTACACAGCATAAATTCTCCAAGACTCATCCAGGTCATAGCATATATCTGTGTTCATTCCTTTTTGTGGATAAATGATATTCCATTGTATGAATGTACGACACATTATTCATTAGTTGATGGACACTTGAGTCATTTTCACTTTGGGCTGTGTTATGAATAATACTGCTCTGGACATTTGCGTACAAGTGTTTGTGTAGACATATGTTTCCATTTGTCTCGGATATATACCTAGGAGTGGAATTGCTGAGTCAAATGGAAATCCCACGCCTACATTTTTGAGGAACTGCCAGACTCTTTTCCAAAGTGGTTGCACCATTTTATATTTCCATCAGCAGTATATGAGGCTTCTGATTTATCTAAAACCTTGCTAACACTTGCTATTATTTTTGATTATAGCCATCTTATTTGGTGTGAAGTAGTATATCACTGTGTTTTCTACTTGCATTACCTGATGACTAATGATGTTGAACATCTTTTTGTGTGTTTATTAGCCATTTGTCTTCTTTGGAGAAATGTCTGTTCTGATCCTTTGCCCAGTTTTAATTGGGTTGTCTTTTTGTTATTGAGCTGTGAGAGTTCTTTATATATTCTAGATATAAGTCCCTTATCAGATGTATGAATTCCAAACCTTTTCTTCCATTTTATGGGTTGTCTTTTCACTTTCTTGATAGTGTCTTTTTTTAATTTAATTTTATTTTATTGGGCGCCTGGGTGGCTCAGTGGGTTAATGCCTCTGCTTTCGGCTCAGGTCATGATCTCAGGGTCCTGGGATCGAGGCCCGCATCGGGCTCCCTGCTCAGCGGGGAGCCTGCTTCCCCCTCTCTCTCTGCCTGCCTCTCTGCCTCCTTGTGATCTCTCTCCCTCTGTGAAATAAAAAAAAAAAATTAATTTTATTTTATTCAGTGATCCAAGATTCATCGTTTATGCACCACATCCAGTGCTCCATGCAATACGTGCCCTCCTTAATACCTACCACCAGATAGTGTCCTTTAAAACACAAAAGTTTTTAAATTTGATAAGGTGCAACTATCCTTTTGTTGTTTATGCCTTTGATGTCTTATCTATAAGAATTGATGGCCAAATCCAAGGTGATGATTTACTCCTATGTTTTTTCCTGAGCATTTCATAGTTTTAGCTCTTAACTTGGGTCTTTGATTTGAGTTAATTCTTATATATAGTGTATGATCAGCAGCTATACCATTTAACCTCCTCTTCAGCACTGCACACAAGTTCCAATTTCTCCACATCCTTTCCAACACTAGTTACTTTCTGTTATTGTTGTCTTTTTTTTTTAATTGTAGACATTCGGATGGGTGTGAAGTGGTAGCTCATTGTGATTTCAATTTGCATTTTCCTAGTGATTAGTGCTGTTGAACGTCTTTTCATGTGCCTACTGGCCATTTGTATATCTTCTTTGGAGAAATGTCTATAGGTGCCTATTTTTAATTGGGTTGTTAATTTGTTGTTGGATTGTAGGAGTTCTTTATGCTGGATATCAATCTTTATGAGATATATGATTTGCGAATATTTATTCCTATCGTGTAGACTGCCCCTTCACCCCATTAGTAGTGTTCTTTGTTGAACAAAAGATTTTGATCTTGGCGAAGTCCAGCTTATCTCTTCTTTCTTTTGTTACCTGTGCTTTTGGTGTCATATCTGAGCAATCACTGTGAATTTCTAAACACTCAGCCTGGTGGTGTTTGAACTACTCAGAGAATGATTTAAAGAACTGAAGTAAGTTATTTCTATTCTACGATTTACTGTTATAATTATGGAAGATTTCATAATCATCCATTCAATTCCAAACTTCTTCTGAATCTTTATTTTCCTGATTACTGCCAAATGCATTCGATTATAAATTGAAAGCATGGAAATAGCACAATTTATTATGATACAGTTTTTCCCCATGAGGAATAGTGATCAAAATTATTGCCAAGTGCCTTTATTAGGAAAAGAAAATTCTTAACTGATTAAAGGCTATGGATATTGTATATCAACTATTAAATGGGTTTTCAACTTTTCTGCTTCATTTTTTAAAAACACTGAATTTCACTTCAGCACATATAATAGAGTTCTAAAACTTCAAAGACATTTTGCATTCTGAAAAGGGTTCCTTGTGGTTATAATATTCATTTGAAATTCAAATAACTCCTTGGAATTTGAAGCTAGCTAGAAGTTATGTATTGTTAAAAAAAAAAAAAAGAAAGAAAAAAAAAAAGAAAGGAGAGCGAAGATCCCTGATAAGCATTGCTAATCTATACTGCTCTAAGATGTGACACATTTGTTCCTAGATAGGAGCAGCAAACACATCTTTTGAAGTCATCAGGTAATACATGCACTCTCTGTAGTAAACATCTTAGGCAATGTGTAAGAACTTATTTTTAAATTTCTTTTTAGTTCTTGTTTTAAACCATCATATACTTTTTCCAGCAAGTATTTTTCAAGAGCCCCTAATTTTGTAAAGTAGATGATGTAGACAATCCAATAGAAGCCTAAGACTTGGTCCTCTTCCCTCAGTTTGCCATCCATCCATAGAACGTAATGATGCACATGACAGTATAGAAGAATAAATAAAAGCATTTACCATTTAGAGTCTCAGAAAGTAAGGATGGACTGCAGTGGTATGAACAGGTCTCAAGGAGGTGGACCTCAGCAGGCCAGGAGGGTGAAGTCGACCGGATGGGCTGAAGAAGGGCACTATGCTCTCTAGGCAAGAGCGGAGATAGGAGCCAAAGTGACGGACTAGAGAATGTCAAGCGCCATGTGCCTGAGGTAGAGGGTACATTAAATAGGCTGTGGCCAATTGTCAGGTCAGGAAGAGGACAGATTATGGGGAGCTGGTATGGTAGTTCCGTATTCAATGTAGCTGACTTTCGAGAAACACTGTGGGTTCTTGATCAGAGGGGTGGTGGGAAAATGTAGTCTGTCTCTCATGGAGATCACAGAACTTTAGAAGAAAAGGGATTTTGGAAACATCTTATTCATATCTTCTTGTTTCCTGAGGCCAGGGAGCTGGAATAACTTGCTCGGAGTCACCCATTAGAAAATAGCAGATCTGAATCTCAGATCATCCTTTCATTCCAAGGCCAGCGATCTTTCCTTCATGTCACAGTCTTCCAGAATATAGTCAAAGAAAGGAGTGAGGGAAACCAGATGGGCAGCAATTATACTGTCCATACTTGAGACAATGAACACCACCATCAGAGGCATTGCTGAGGAAAGTCAACACAAAGGACAAATAAGAAGCGCCCTAGTGAGAAAAAGTCAGACCCTGGTAACTATTTTCTTTATTTGAGCCAATGAGGCAAAAATCTAGAGAACTCAGTAAAGGATTGTGCTCGTTCTAAAAAATAATATTTGACTAAAGTGAAAAAAAAACAAATCCTAGTAAAACCACTATTCATAATCCAAACGACCCTGGCAAATGGGTGCTAAGTAAATATTTGCTAAATGAACAAACAAATGAATGTATCAACTTAAATTGTGTTGGTTTTTGTTTTGTTTTGGGTTTCTTTTTGGGGAGGGGTATTTCGGAAGTAACTTGCAAGTGCTATTTTAAAAAGAAAGCATTTTCTTTTACAGATTCACCTGTTGGGAGTTTTGCTAGCCATTTTAGGAAATTTGGTAATGAGTATTTCCCTAAACATTCAGGTAAGAAGTAGCTTATTTTTCTAACTCTGTAGTTTGATCTAGGAACACATTATGACTTCAAGGGGCCTTGGGTACTTCTTGGGATCCTTCCTTTACCAAAACATATAAGCAATTATATCTTATGACCTCATTGATGTAAAAACAAATAGAGTCTAGGCTGGATTGCATTCACTTTCTTCTTCTGATTTTAAAAGAAATTAAATGTTTTGGACTTCTTAATAGTATTACATGGCCACAGCAAGGTTCTTCAGTGGCTTGTGAATTTGTACCACAAATTTGTACCAAAGATGTTCAAAGTCTTGGCATAAACCAAGATTTATTTTTAATGTTCTGTGTTTTCTTTTGGTACTTTTATTATTTTTTTAAAGTTTATAAATATAATCTAGAGTGGTGTATATCTCTTAATAGAAGGTAGGTTCAGACATCAACAAATCAATAAGATAATAGGGCTTTATTTAATGGCCAATTTTCCAGGAATGTAGATGTTTCAAATACAAAGAAGTACTCCAACCATGTATAAACAAGCATCCACCACCCGACCCTACTAGCGAAGCATCAGCCCTGCTATGTTTATTGTGGTAACTAGTTGACTCATACATTTAAATCCCTTGTCAAAGGGGTTTTCTTGAGCAACTTATTATTTTTATTTCATCGTTTATTTTAGCATCTGGACTTTTTTTTTTTGACATTCTAAAGGAAGTGTTGTGGTGTGGTGGACTAAAAGGACACTTAATTCTTTAGCACACTGCTCATCTTTGGAGAACAATTACTGATGTTAATTTTACAGTTATGAGAATTAAGCATCATTCCTATGTAAGGAAGGCCCTTTCCACCACAAAGTCCTCTGTCAATGGCAGTGGCTTCGGCAGTTAATATGTTTGGAACAAGCAGAAAACCATAATCATTGCTTTGTAATAATCTGTAAATAAACTTTAAAAACCATGATGCAAATGCATAGGACCAAAAATGTTCACGGCAAGTTTTAATTGGGTAGAAATATGTTCTTATTTGCATTCTAATTTACTTCCAGAAATACTCTCATGTCCAGTTGGCGCACCAGGAACACCCAAGGCCCTACTTCAAGAGCGTGCTGTGGTGGGCTGGGGCCGCACTCATGGCCGTGGGCGAGATGGGCAACTTTGCAGCCTATGGATTTGCTCCCATTACTCTCATTGCTCCATTAGGCTGTATGTCTGTTACAGGTGAGCCATTTCTCTGTGTTTTGACAAATAGAAATTTTTAGAGATCAGAATAGTTGGCAAAGAACATATAACTTGAACAACACGTGAATAAAAGAAGAAAGTCAACTTTCTGTTTTCTTAGCACTTTAACTTGGAACAATTACACTGATTTCACTGATCCGCAATCCTGCTGCCACCTTACCCGTGAAGGAACCTGTACTTTGTAACTGTAGTATTTATGTTTAAGAGCCTGATTTCTAGTGTCTGTGTCTTAATAAATTAACAAGAGCAGCAAATGTTATACCATGTTTTTTAGATTATTAATGAATTATCTAAAAGCATTTGTAATACATCGTGCTTTATTCATATGTTAAACTGACATTACATGTACTTAAAGTGTTTGATGCCTGATCTTGACTCCATAGTTCAGTATGTCTTTTATATTAAGAATTAAATATTGGTGGGGGACACCTGGGTGGCTCAGTCAGTTAAGCCTCTGCCTTTAGCCCAGGTCATAAACCCCAGCATCCTGGGATTGGTTCCACATCAGATTGCCACTCATGGTAGGGGGTGGGGAGGTTTGCTTCTCCCTCTCCCTCTGCCCCTCCTCCCTGCTTGTGCTCTCTCTCTCTCTCTCTCTCAAATAAATAAATAAATCTTTAAAAAAATAATTAAATATTGGGATGCCTGAGTGGCTTAGTTGGTTAAGCATCTGACCCTTGAGTTAGGCTCAGGTCATGATCTCAGGGTTGTGGGATGGACCCCTGTGGGCTCCACGCTGGGCCTGGAGCCTGCTTAAGGTACTCTCTCTGCCCCTCCCTCTGCTCACGTGCTCACGCTTGTGCACACCCTTGTGCTCTCTCTCTCTCAAATAAATAAATCTTTAAAAAAAAGAAATAGTGTTTATTCTACATTACTATAAGAATGTGTAATTTCATAGTACTGTCAGAATTAGCCTACTTTCAAAATTTATGATTTACTAAATATATCTAGAAAAGAGAATGTGAGATGTTGCTAAAGACTAAAAAAAAAAGAGCAAAATCACTGCTAAAGAGATGAATAAATTTTCTAAGCCTTGTTAAAATCAATAAAATCTTTTTAGTTTTACTCTTTATTTGTTGCTATGGCAACAGCATGTTTTTAAATGTGAATTTGAAACCTCCACTGAAGTAGAAAGGAGTTGATGGTTATTGTCTGGTAACAACTAGATCAAGCGTAAGATGCACTCACATGCTCCACATACTCCAATTTAATATTTCTCCTAAAACATATGATATTCTTAAAGAAAGCATAGTTTAAACCAAAATAATATATATTCAAAGGAATTTAATTTATTTTGATAGTAGTTTTCCCCTCTTAATCCCTCAAAATATTTTATTTAAAATATTTTCAGGGTATACTATAATAGAATATTTAGGGAAGAACACTTTCTCAGCTTTCTAGAAATTACTCAATTAAAATTGCCATCCTGTTATTACTCTGAATAAGGACACAATTTATGTAATCATGTGCCATTTTTAACATTCTAATGAGCAATGTTAGCATATCTTCTCTTTGCTACACATACCATGTACATGGACATTGTGGATTTCTTCTTTCTTCTCAAAAATCTGAGGAATAATAGATAAAAGATATACTATAACCTTGGGACCTCTACAGGCCCCAAATATTCTAAAAATGTTGTATTATTCTTCATAATGACTGTATATTTAGAGCTGGTTTTCATTTTTATTTCTTGTTTTGCTTCATGCTTAGCTTCCATGAAATAGACAAAAACGTGCCCAGGAATATAAACAGACACCTGGGGGAGGGTTGAATATACCACATTATAATGAAATTCTCCATTTACCTCAAGTCTCCCAGGTACTAGGAATCCTTTTTTCTGGGAACAAGAAAAAGAGAGCTACTCCAACTAGCTCAAAGAAAGGGAAGTGTAGCTGGATTTCTTATAATGATCAGGGATTTCACAGAAATGAAATATAGCCAGGCCCTGTGGGACCTAAAGTGAGAATTTGGAAGTTGCCAGAGATTAGGGGTCCCTTGATATCCCTCGCAGACCTTCAGGGAAGCTGCCTGTGGAGTTCCTCATCTTGGGCTGACTTGCTCAAAGCTCTCATTAATAATAAGAAGCTTAAGTTTTCCCACTCACCTTAGACAGTGTCCTGTCCTCCCCAAGTCCCCAAAGGGCCCGTCTATCTACCTTCAAACTCTGAGCCCACTGGTTTGACAGATGGGACTTTCTTAATGTTACAGATCATTTTTTGTTGTGTGCTCTTGGCCCCAATTAATATTTCAATGTTAGAACCTTTTTAGCAACCTCCCTCTCTGCCCATAAAATGATTCAAAGACGTAAAAAAAAAAACAAAAAACAAAACCCAAAAAACAACAACCTTATAGCCTCAAACACAAACCATTTCCTACTTTACAATCTTTGCAAACAGTAATCTATGCTCATGAGTAACATTCCCGCAGCATTCCTGAGCTGAATTTAGGTGTCTGTGAAGTGTTTTGGGTGGGTTACGGACCATTCGTGATGGAGAATATTCCCCAGAACAAACCCCTACCACCCTGAGATTCTTTATAAAGATTCTAGAAACTCTAAAAGACCTGAAACAAAAAAGGAAAGTATTTTTAAAAATAGCCGTATCAGATGGCTCTGTGTACAGATGAGGCAGAAGAGTGTCCACATTTTTCTGTGCTGGAATTTTTCCTCTTATTATTTCTCGGGAGATTCATGAAAGAAATCAGACTTCCTTCTGAGTTTTAAGAAAACAGAAAAAAAAGATATTGTATGCTGCATGGAATGGGAGTTTGCATATTCTTTTCTGGCCTTCTATTTTTTGTTGTTTTTAAAATAAAAAAAAAAAAAGAAGGAAAGAAAATTAAAATCCAGAACAGCTTAAAAAAAGCTGGACTTCCAAGTAGGGTAGGTGTTTTCTTCCATCTTCCTTCCTCTGCTTAGGTGATCTGGTTCACACCAACCCTGTGCTCTCCTTCCAGAAGTAAGGAGAGACCCCATGTAGATAATCCTGTGTTCTGATCTCACTACACCCAATATACCAGGCCTGCTAAGATGTCAGACCTGCTGCCTTGTCTTCGATCATCAAAATTCCTTTTCCCTTTGTGATTTCAATTGAACAGATTGTTCTTAGGACAGATTGTTCTTAGTATACAGGAAACCCTATGGTAAGCATTATGGCTTTCCATAAGCATTCCATTTGGGCTCTTCCGACATGGCAGCCTCCAGCCATCTTCCTGTCTATCCTTTCTTTCCCCTTCTGTGTGTGTTCTGCCGGGCCCCGCTGCCACGCTCGCCTTGAAGCAGCCACCCCTCAAACACTAGTTTCACTGGTGGTTCCAAAGGTGTTCTGAGAAGCAAGGAGCTCCATGATCAGAACGATCTCGCAGTACTGGATTGTCTAAGTTAGTCCTGTTTCATGAGGGCAGGGCTCAGCAGGAAGCAGCCTAGGACGGAGTCTCTCAGAGACAGATGCAGTAGGCTGGGTTTCCAGAACCTGCTGACCACACATGTTTTTATATGAAGCACCCACAAAGACAGCAGTTCTGCAGAAAACCCTTTAAGGAATTCTTAAGGCAATGCTCACATGAGTCATTACCCAATCTCCACTGCCTGGCTCTGGCGAGTTATCTCGCCTGTCTGAGTCTCAAGGATTGGATAATGGGGAATAATCCGGGCAGGTCTGAACACCCAGGCCTGGGTCTGGCTTCTGGAGAATGTCAGAGCCCTGGTATCCTTGTGTCACCTTGCACTTTTATCCTATTTCTCTCACTGAACAATAGGTCCAAAAACTCCTTCTGACTAATATGCTCATTGTACTGGCAAGGTGGTTAATTCTGGATGTTGACTTGTGTTTGTTTCCATTAATTAAGAAAGCTTAACGGATATCTTTCTTTTTACCTTTTTTTAAGATTTTATTTATTTATTTATTTATTTTAGGGAGAGAGAGAGAGAGAGAGAGAGAGCGAGTGAGTGAGGGGAGGAGCAGAGGGAGAGGGGTAAGCCAAGTGTGTGCACTGAGCATGGAGCCCAACTCGGGGCTTGATCTCACAACCCTGAGATCATGACCTCAGCTGAAATCCAGAGTCGGACACTTGCTTACCTGACTGAGCCTCCTGGGTGCCCCTTAATGGATGTTTTCAATTTCATCTCCAGGCCAGGATGGATATTTGTCCCAATAAAACAGGGCAGTTGACTGGTCAAGAACACGCACTCTGGGGTCACATAGCTAGCCCTAGGGTTCACATCTCAGTTCTGCCGCTGGGAAGCTCTGTGACCTCACACAAGTAGTCTAAACAGGTTGATGCCTCAGATCCCTAATCTGCAAAATGGAGAGAAAAAAGAGTTCTTACCTCAGAAGTTGTCCTGGGGGAAAAAAAACAGAGTAAACACAAACACCTAAGAACAGTATTGGATTCAGACTACAGTGTTTGACATAGTGACAACTCTAGTGATTGTCACTGTGACTTATAATAATTATGATCACTCAGAAACAAAGCATGTTATTCTTTATAAGGGCATCTGTTCCCTGGCCCCAAAAGATGGCTGATGATTAAATTCTCTAAAATGGAGGAGCCAGTTTAAGAAAAGCTTTTTATTGTTCTCATCCATGTAATGGTTAATTTCAGAGAGTGGAAAAGTAGGATCCTCACAACTCATGTGTTCAGCCATGGAGCAGCAATTACCCTTTGACTCCTCCACATCCTCCCTACCAAAACATGTTGGAAAATACCAGAATTTCCAAATAACTTACTGAGACAAAATACACTAAACACACACACACACACACACACACACACACACACACACACACACATGCACACACGCACAGAAATTTGTCAGAGGAAAAGCATGGCAGCCTAAGCTGTGTGTGTGACTTTCTGTCTTCTTGCTTTGGCTCCACAGCACTTTTGTGTACTTGCTAATTAACTTCAGAGAGACTGAAGGACTGATTTCTTTCAGGCCTAACTGCAATTTGAGAATGTGTGTTTGGAGAAACTATTATACCAGAAATTGAGTAATAAGAAATAAGTTGGGTATTCTGTGCAGTTTGTAATAAAATTTTAAACTACTGCTAATCCCTCTCTCCTCAGAAGGCCTTTCTTGGCTTCTGGACTAAATTAAACAGGCTTACTCTCTCTTCCTTTAGCGCCTCACATGGGCCCTCTTCTTGTCTATGTGGTGCCTTTTGTGAATAGAAGAAGGTAGCCTTTCTCATGATGCTTTGTTTCTGTCTGTCTGCAAATTATTATAATGTAGTGATTTCCTTAGTATAAGACACTTTGGTACCACGTGTCATAAAATTGTTCTGGAAAATACACAAATTGACAAGATAGGTGATGTGCTTCCTCAGACGTGTCTTTACGCACTCTGCCACCTGCTCAAACACACACAGCAGCCCTGGTCCTACATTTCTCTTCTGTTGACTTTCATCGTTCTCTCGATGACCTGCTTAATGTCTTTCCTCACCATTTAACTGAGACCCAGGGGACGTGACTGTATATGTCTGCTTGCTTTCCATCTTCTTTCTCCAGGAAAGCAGAGTGCAGGGAAATCACGCAATACAGCTTTGTAGACCTGGTTTGAATTTGAATTTTGATAAAATGAGGATAGGATGTTCTGTTCTAGGGTGTTAGAAGACAAAAACACTTGCTTAAAAGCATAAGAGTTGAGCATTTCATTGCAAGGAACTCATGGAAATTCACTTCTGTACATGCTTAAAAGTTTATAAGCTTGTCCTTTGGGGGTTAAGTTAAATTGTTACATCTACAAAGATGTAGATGTTAAATTTGTACATCTACAAAGTCCAGCCTTACATTTAACGTTTTCCTTTTTCTGCTCATCCTTGTGACATATGTATGCTATGCTTAAGCATTGAGAGATGGTTAAAAAGCATGCAGCCATCAACGATCAAAAGAACTGAAGTCACATGGAATTAGGGAGATTCATGGTAGAACTTAGTATAAAATTAATTTTTCTAGGGGTGGCTAGGGAGATTGTTGAAGGGGCAGGGAGGGTGGGAGAATCAGAACATAATGAAAGCATCAGTGACATTTTTTACTTCTATACCCTGAGTGTATTGACTTAAAGTAATCAGAAAAGAGTTCACAGAATACATCACCCTTTTCCAAGTTAGATTCAGGCAGGACTTTAGAAATAAAGGTAAGAAACGAGGATTAAATGAGCATCCACTATGTCAGGTAATGTATGAGACACATAAACTTGCTATTTTACTTCATCCTTGCCCAGATGAATAGAAGTGGGTAATGAATAGATTAGACTTGAGATGAATTACATGAGATCAAACGCTTGGAATTTTACATGGAATGATAGAATCAATAGCAGTAAGATCTCCTTGGCCCTGGAATAATTTCCTAAGAGAAGCAGTCGCCGTGTGACTGGGCTAATTCACATAATGGTTGGAGAGCCGACTGTACCAAGAAAATGAGGAGAGAATGAGACATATGACCGATAAGTCTTTTCCATCTCCATTTTCCCCCAACTTGCTGGCTTTGGCTCAAATGGAAATTCGCGTTGTGGAATATATGTTGTTTCGTGTGTCTCTCTTGTGCTGCGATGGCACTCGGAGCTGAAGTGTGTCTGTAATCCATTAGGCGATGGTCATAGTGTAGCCAGAAAGCCCTGGTGAGGCCTTTTGGAACTCTAAAGAAGTCATCTCAAGCAGAAACTTTGGTCTCCAAGATTTTTATTAGAAACAAATGAAAGGAAACATAAACAGACCAATAAGCAAGTGACCTGTAGCATTCCACGAACCTAGATGCTGCACATTCTCCCAGTCCTTCGGAGCCCCGTGCTTAGTGCCAGGCTGGATGAGATCACTGGAGCTCCACACCTCATGGGCTGCCTCTGGGCGCTTCTCACAGGCATTTATCTATAGTTGGAAATATACAGAAAATATCCCCTTTTTGGTGGCTTGCTGGGTTGTTTGCTTTAGCAGATTTGTCCCCAAACCAGTCTAAATAAAATGCACAGGAGGAAGCTCTGAAGTTCTCATTTTATGTCTGCTCATGCACTCAGCTGAAAACATTCCTAAAACCTAAAAATCTCTATTCGGAAGGTCTTTTCCACTCATCCTGATTTTTTGAGAACACCACAAAGTATTTCCGGAGAAACTACTCCTGATGAAGTAATGTGCTATTGTATAAATTTATAATACAGAGTTAATCTTCTCAATGATAGAGTTTTTACTTTTTTTGGAGTCTTCAAGTTTAATCACTAATGTGTGTCAAGAAAAATGTAGAAAAGAAAGAATGATTATTCTTGATCCACGTGAATTTCCTTATTTGAAATTATAGAAATTACCTACTGAACTGTTTCTGCAGTATCCTCAATAAATGACAATAGCAATTTTTTTATTAACATGAACTACTTGACACTTGTATTCCTGCCAATACGGTAGAACAACTTTTTTTCTCTACAAAGAAACATTTCTCAAACTGTCACATCCTCAGTCTTTCAAATCCTTCCTCCATGGAGTACGTTGTAATTGACGTACGTTCCCCCTACAATGCTACAACTAAGAGGGAATGATAATTTTGGGGTAGTTGGTACCTCCATACAATTATACTTGATTGAGCCTGGGAGGACACTCAACTTGTCCATGTTTGAAGCTTGATTGTGAGTGACGGGAAAGTGCTTTCGTGGTTTGCTTTTTAGCAGTGCAATAAAGTTGCCATTATAAGTGGTCAGAAACCACAAGCCAGATATTTATATGTGAGGATCTGTTTGGAGCATTATTATATAAACATGTTCTTTTCATGTCATGGGCTATTTTTTATAAAAGGGTTTCCTTTACTACTTTGTCTTCTGTTTTCCTATAGTATAAAAATATACCCAGTTTCACTTCAGATCATAGAGGTTATGCAATAAATTGGATGACACTAAATGAAAATTGATGAAACTTTCACTGCAGGCTAGATGAGATTCCAAAAACTGGTGTCCTGTTGGTCAGATATGAACTTTGCTGTGTTTTGTTTGGCTTAAACAATGCTTTGAAAGAATATAAACTAATTTCCCATGTTTAAAAATTGGACCATGACACACAAAAAGTGGTTTGCCTTAAAGAATCATATGTGGTGGTCCTGGACTTGCATTTGGCTAGGGCTGAGTTATGACTGCTACCTTTCACTGATCTTGTATAATCTAGGTCACGGGTCCTCATAGCTACGGCAGCCTGCCCTCATCATACCGTTCCACCATCCACAGCCCGTCACCTTTCATTGCCCCAGCCCACCACCTTCATTATTTTGCCCTCTGTAGAGGATTGCCTAATTGGCCCCATAGGCATTTGAATTTGCAACCCATGGACCAAAGGTTTTTGGGTTTGTTTTTGTTTTGTTTTTTACAACTGAATCAGATAAGAATATTTTATCCATAATCAGAGTCGAGTAAAGTGTAGTTGATTGTTTCAATTTTGGGTTAAATTTGCCTTTTAAGGGATGGTCACAATTGCATGAAAAAGAATAAAATACCTAAGAGTAAATTTAACCAAGGAGGTAAGAGACCCTTACACTGAAAACTATAAGACATTGATGAAAGAAATGGAAGAGAACACAAATAAATGGAAAGATAGTCTGTGCTCAAGGATTGGAAGAATTCATCTAGTTAAAATGTCCATACCCAAAGCAATCTACAGGTTCAATGCAATCCCTATTAAAATTCCAGTGGCATTTTTCACAGAGCTAGAAAAGATGATTCTAAAATTTGTGTGGAACCACAAAAGACTCCAAATAGCCAAAGGAATCTTAAGAAAGAAGAACAAAGCTGGAGGCATCATGCTCCCTGGTTTCAAACCACATTACAAAGCTATAGTAATCAAAACTGTATGGTATGGTCATAAAAACAGACATAGATCAATGGACCAAAATAGAGAGCCCAGAAATACACCCAGGCATTTATGTTTAATTAATTTAATACAAAGGAACCAAGAATATACTTGGAGAAAGGCCAGTCTCTTCAACAAAAGGTATTGGGAGAACTGCACAGCCACATGCAGAAGAATGAAACTGGCCTACTATTTTACACAAAAATTAACTCAAAATGGATTAAAGACTTGAATGTAAGACCTGAAACCATGAAACTCCTATAAGAGAGTGTAGGTGGTAAGACCCTTGACACTGGTCTTGGCAATAATTTTTTGGATTGGACACCAAAAGCAAAGGCAATAAAAGCAAAAATCAACAAGTGGGACTACATCAAACTAAAAAGCTTCTGCACGGCAAAGGAAACTATCAAAAATGAAAATGCAAGCTACTAAAAGGGAGAAAATACTTGCAAATCGTATATCTAATGAGGCGTTAGCATCCAAAATATATAAAGAACTCACATAACTCAATAGCAAAAACAACAAATAACCCAATTTTAAAATGGGCACAGGATCTGAATAGACTTTTTTCAAAGAAGACATACAGATTGCCAACTAGTACATAAAAAGATGCTCAACATCACTAATCACTAGAGGATTGCAAATCAAAACGACAACGTGGTATCACCTTACACCTGTTAGAATGGCTGTTATCAAAAGATAAGAAGTCACAAGTCACTTTGGCAAGGATGTGGAGAAAAAGGAACCCTTGTGCACTGTTGGTGATAAGGTAAATTGATATAGTCACTTTGGAAAACAATATGGAGATTCCTCAAAACTTAAAAATAGAATTACCATATTATCCAGCAATTCCACTTCTAGGTACGTATCTAAAGAAACAAAAACAGTGACTTTAAAAGATAAATGAATCCCCATGTTCATTGCAGCATTATTTACAATAACTAAGATATGGAAACAATCCAAGTGCCTATCAGTGGATTGATGAAGAAAAATGAGGTATACATACGCAATGGAATATTATTCAACCATAAAAAAGAGTGAAATCTTATCATTTGTGACAACATGGATGGACCTTGAGGGCATTCTGCTAAGTGAAATAAGTCAAAGAACGACTAATACCATATTATCTCACTTCTATGTGAAATCTAAAAAACAAACAACCAAGCTTATAGATACAGAGAATAGATTGGTGGTTGCCAGAGGCAGGGAGAGGAGGGTAGTGAAATGGGTGAAGGGAGTCCAAAGGTACAAACTTCCAGTTAAAAAATAAATAAGTCATAGGATGTAATGTACACCATGGCAACTATAGCTACTAATATGGTATTGTGTATTTAAAAGTTGCTAAGAGTAAATTTTAAAAGTTCTCATTGTAAGAAAAAATATTCTAGAATTATGTATGGTGACTGATGTTAACTGGACTTAATGTGGTGATCATTTTGCAATATATACAAATATCGATAGATGTAATGGCAATCCCTATCAAAATACCAACATTTTTCACAGAACTAGAATAAATTATCCCAACATTTGTATGGAGCCAGAAAAGAACCCGAAAAACAAAGCAATCTTGAGAGAGAAGGGTAAAGCTGGAGGGATCACAGTCCCAAATTTGGAGATATACAACAAAGTTGTAGTCATCAAAACAGTATGGCACGGGCACAAAAATAGACACATAAATCAATGGGATAGAATAGAAAGTCCGGAAATAAACCCATGCTTATATGGTCAATTAATCTATGAAAAGGAGGCAAGAATATACAATGGGAGAAAAGATAGTCTTTCCAACAAATGGTGCTGGGAAAACTGAACAGCTGCATGCACGAGAAAGAAATTGGACCACTTTCTGACACCGCACACAAAAATAAACTCAAAATGGATTAAAGACCTTAAGTGTGAAACCTGAAACCATAAAAATCCTACCAGAAAACATAGGCAGTAATTTCTCTGACATCAGCTGTAGAAAAAATTTTCTAGTTGTGTCTCCTAAGGCAAGAGAAACAAAAGCAAAAATAAACTGTTGGGACTACATTTAAAAAAAAAAAAGCATTTGCACAGGGAAAGAAACCATCAACAAAATAAAAAGGCAACCTACTGAATGGGAGAAGATCCTTGCAAATGATATATCCAATAAGGGATTAGTATCCAAAATGTATAAAGAACTTCTATAACTCATCACCAAAAAACGCAAACAATCCAATTAAAAAATAGGCAGAGGACCTGAATAGACATTTTTCCGAAGAAGACATACAGAGGGCTAACAGACACGAAAAGATGCTCAGTATTTTTAGGGATACTTAAGGGAATCCCCACAAGTAGAACCTAAAAAAACAAAATGCATAAACAAAAGGCAGAATCAGGCATATAAATACAGAGAACAAACTGGTGGTTCTGAGGGGAGGGGGATGGGAGTTGGGCAAAATGGGTGAAGAAGAGTGGGAGACGCAGACTTCCAGTTATGAAATGACCAAGACATGAGAATAAAAGGCACAACATAAGGAATATCATGCTTATTGTAATAATGATGTAAAAGGACAGATAGTAGCTACACTTATGGGCATAATGTATAAACCTGTCAAATCCCTGAGTTGTGGGCGCCTGGGTGGCTCAGTGGTTTAAAGCCTCTGCCTTCGGCTCAGGTCATGATCTCAGGGTCCTGGGATCGAGGCCCACATCGGGCTCTCTGCTCGGCAGGGAGCCTGCTTCCTCCTCTCTCTCTGCCTGCCTCTCTGCCTACTTGTGATCTCTCTCTCTCTCTGTCAAATAAATAAATAAAATCTTTAAAAATAAAAAAATAAAAAAATAAAAATCCCTGAGTTGTATACCTAAACTAATGGAAGATTGTGTGTCAGCTATACTCAAATAAAAAATTAAATTTTAAAAGAGTACACTAACCTTGATAAGCACTGAGAAATGTATGGAATTGTCAAATCATTACATCGTGTCCCTGAAACTCTTATAACACTATATGTAATTATACTTCAATAAAAAAAATAAATAAAAACAAAAACGAAAACAAAAAAAACCCTGGGCACCTGGATGGCTCAGTCGGTTAAGTGTCTGCCTTCTGCTCAGGTCATGATCCCGGGTTCCTGCGATCGAGCCCCGCACTGGGCTCCCTGAGCAGCGGGGAGTCTGCTTCTCCCTCTGCCTCTGCCCCTCCCCTGCTCATGTGTGCATGCTCTCTTTCTCAAATAAATAAAATTTTTTAAAAAAGGAAAAAAAACCCCAAATACAAATATCAAATCATTGTTATACACCTGAAACTAATATAATGTTGTCAATTATACTTCAAGTATTAAAAAGATTTTAAAAATTAAGTTGTCATAAAAGGGTAAAAAATGAGACTTAGTAAATGTGAACAAAATATTTTTAAGTGCCATAGTATGACACATTAAATAGTAATTGAACTCTTCTGTACTGTTAAACCTTTAGTAAAAAGAGAGTTTAAGTTAAAAGTGCACATATAAATGTAAAAATGGAATCCTCAGTTATCTGTTCTGCAGACACAGAGATCTAAACTCACCTGTAGAAATCTACCTCTGAGTTTTATTGTTAACATATAGAAATATGGTGCTTAACTTCTGATTTACTCATCTCAATGGTGGCTATTACAGAAGAAACCCAAATCAAGTTCACACGACCTTTCTGAATTCTCATGCACCAGATTGTCTTTTTCTTCCACTCGTGAACTGCTATGGATCTTAGAGCATCAACTCTTGACCACATTAAGCAAAATCACTCTTCCATAATAACAACCAGTCCTTGGACCGAGTCTGAGATGCCAGAGAGGAGACAAAGAAAGGACAAACTTGGGGTTCATTTCAGGGAGCGTTACAAAGCTCAACACCGGGTCACATACCTACCACTGGAACTGGCACCCTTCCCCACATCTAGACGTGGTTCAGCAGAAGCCACCAGAATCTTGCTTGGCCTTTATCTGTTTTCATCTGGTAACCTGAATCAGAATTCCCACATGTAAGTTTCTCTGTGTCAACCCTGACCGGAAAGGATCTCCATTCTGATGGCTAATCTGAGGGACACCTAATGGCCAAAAATAGAATAGTTGATTCACCCATAATAATTGTTGAGAGAACTTTAAGGCCTAGTGAATACATTAATAAACTGCCTCGTGGGAACACCATTTTGTACCAGAGGAAGTACTAGAAACATTTTTATTTTTTCCTTTTACAGAAAATATTACTGCTATCTTTTTTTCCCCACCACGACTTCTACATAACCACTGTTTAAATTTTGGTATATTATCTTTCATATGCTACCTCTTACCTTTTCTTTTTTAATGTATTGTGCTCATTGTGGTTCAGAGTCTGGCCCTGGAATCCCTGTGTGACACTGTGTAATGAATTCAACCCCAGTGTCCACAGGTACCCTCTGTGTAGACCCTTGTCTGTGAGCGCTCTGTTTTGATCTGCGTCCATATGAAGGCCAGAATGGAAGAGGGTTCTTGAATCTCTCCCAAATATGCCCCCACTCAAAAATCTACACAAAACTGTGAGTGCTGAAGTTAGTGCTCATAGTAACTATAGTTTAATCTCACCTAGCACAAATCTGTTTAATTTACAACCGTGTTCTGTTTTAATGCTGTTAAACTATTGATCTTGAAATGCTCTATTTCTGAATATTAAATTTTACTGTAGGAGTAAAAGCATAATAGTTCTTTCCTCTTCCTAGGTGTTTACTAGGCAGTGGTGGTTGTTACAACAGAAACTTAGACAGGATTGAGCTTGACAAATCTCTGATTGCAAATGTATATGGAACGTTTCAGGTTATTTTTTTTTTCTCATTTTAAAAATTTACTGCTCTACTTAGAAGTCATGTTATGAGCTGTTTCTCAGATACTGTCTTTTTGCTCAACACAGCTCTCATTTTAACCATATTTTGAAAGATAAATGAATTATGAGTGTTTCTTAACAGAATGTTCTTTTTTATAAATAAATAAAACTAAAAATCTTTGCTACATAAATAAAACTAAAAATCTTACTCTTTTATTGAACAATTTTGTAGAAAAGCTCACATTCTCTTAAACAAAAAAAATGAGTACAGAAGTGCATTATACATAAGTTCTTTAGAGAGTAAAAGTAACATATTTATGTTCATAAAACACTGATAACTTCTATGGCAATTGATATCATTTGGTTCATATAGTATATTTCAAGTTCATTGTTACCAATCCTGCCCCTTTCTCTTTTTGCAATGAAATTGTCACCTGTAGAACATGTCCCATCCCTTCTAAAAGTGAAACTATTTATGAAACTGGTTTAGCAACAAGAAGAGAAGAGCAATGCCTTTCTCCCTTCAAAGGGGGCAATGGAGTGTAGTGTACCTGAAGGAGCCCTGGACTGGGGTCAAGGAAATGTGGGCTGTGGTTCCAGTTCTGCTATAATATAAATGTTTGTTAACTGAATGGATCAATGAATGAACAAACAATTTCTCTGGGCCTGCCTCCCAAATACCAAGTTTAGGACCTGGAGTACCTTGTCTCTGTATCTCCCACCAGCTCTAAGTTGTCTCCATTCCATGTAAGCCACATCTCCCTCCTTACTGGAGTCACTTGCTGTGAAATAGTCATTTATAGGATTGTTATCATGGAATGCATTTGGTATGTGTTAGTAGTGACACTTCACCTATTATTGATCTACCTCTCTCCACTTGGAAACATTCCTTATATAATTACACAGGGAGTCAGGGATGGGATGGGAATGGGGTCTTGGTTTTTGTACTTTTTCTAATTCCCTAACATATGAAATTAGAGTTCCCCGAATCACTTTGGTTCAAATATGAAATGGAAAATTTTCCAATGTTTTTACACCTGTCCCAAACTCAATTCTTAACATAATGGGCTATGTGTCTGTACAGAAAATGTTGCTTTAGTGTTTGAAAGCCACACCACCCAATTAAATTCATGCTTGGTGGACGTTTTCCATGCTCTGTTTATTCTGTTGAAAACAACCATTCCGATAAATAACTTGTCCAGGAGAAGTTTGCAAGGACATAGCCCAGCTTGAATAAGAGAGAGCCAGTTGAGAAAAAAATGGAGAAAACATAAGAGAATCCCAGCTTATTTTGAATGAGGGTTTCTGGTGTGGATTTATTTTGTTTTAAATCAGTTGTCAGAATACCAGACATAGTGATATTCAAATTTAACTGATTTAATGAATTATTATATAGACTCATTAAAATTTCTATTTTATCTATTATATTATAATTTATAATATATGTAATATGTAATAATATATAAAATATAGATATATTTTATATTATATTATTCTATTATCTATTTTTTCTATCTAAAATTTCTATCTAAATTTCTACCTAGAATTTTAAATGACATGGTAAGTATAAAATATGGTAACTAAGGAAACTGAAAAAAAAAAACATTTGCTTTACAGTTTTATCTCAGCTAAGGTAAAATAAACACACCAACATATTAACTGCAGTTTTCTTTAGAAGATGAGTTATTTTTATGATGGATTTTCTTCCTGTTTTCCTGATGTTTTTACTTGAAAAGATAAACTTAAAAACATAGCTAATAATTTCTGTTAAAATTTAAAATACAAGGGCGCCTGGGTGGCTCCATGGGTTAAGCATCCGACTCTTGATCTTGGCTCAGGTCATGATCTCAGTGTCATGCGTTAACCCCTACATGGGGCTCCGTTTTGGGTGTGGAGCCTGCTTAAGATTCTCTCTCTCCCTCTCCCTCTCCCCCTCCACTACTTTTAAAAAAGTTAAATACAAATCATGTTGTGTATTATTTTGTATTATTGCAAGTTTGGGTTTTCCCATGCCTCTACTCACAGAGGAATGGCTCCATAAGGTGAACAACTCAAAGAGATTCAGCAT
This sequence comes from Ailurus styani, assembly GCA_002007465.1. Taxonomy (NCBI): domain Eukaryota; kingdom Metazoa; phylum Chordata; class Mammalia; order Carnivora; family Ailuridae; genus Ailurus; species Ailurus styani. Next base: position 4,911,343 of record LNAC01000064.1, read on the forward strand.
AGCCTGCAGAACCTGACTCCATAGTAGCAGGTCATGGCTCACTGAGAGGTTGAGGGTTCAGTAGCTTCAGTCATGAAAAAGAGGATCTTATGCCGCAAGGGCCTGCAAATGCAGGGCAGAGATCCCACAAACTCTCTTATTTAGGTGCTAGGTACACCCAGGAGATCTTAGAAGAATAAGACATATCTCAGAGTCAAAGAAACTGATGGTCTTTGAGGGGAGACAGGCAAATAAATCTTCAGCATTACAAGAAAGCTATATTGCAGGGGGTAATTACACAAAAGGATGGTTTGGTCAACTGAGTCTAGGGGAATCCAGAGGTGATCCTTGAGTCCAGAGTTGGTCACAAGAATGGAGGCAGTGTTGCAAAGGGAATACCACAAATAAAAGTCCTCTAGAATGAAACTAAGCCTTAGGGGAAGCTGACCTGAGCTGACCAGTGACACTGGACTGAAGAGAAGGGGGTGGGCTGGGCAGATGGTGAAAGTGAGACCCAGCAGACCCGAGATCCTGTTGGATATGTAGTGTGAAGGAGAGAGTGGAGATGGCAGGAGTCCTAGGATTCTGGGGCTCCTCGGAGCTATCATTAGAATAGGAATTATAGGGGGAGATGAAGGCAAATAATGAGTTTCAGTTGGGGATATATTTAAAGTTAAAACTTCCTCCCTTCCATTCCTTCTTTCCATCCTTCTTGTTCTTTCTGCCTCTCTCCCTCCTTCCCTCCCTCCTCCCCACTCTCTTTCTTTCTTTCCTCCTCTCTTCCTCCCTTCCTTCCTTTCTCCCTCCCTCCCTCTCCTTCCTTCCTTCCTTCCTTCCTTCCTTCCTTCCTTCCTTCCTTCCCATTTATTCATTTAGTTATTTAGTAAGCTTTTATTATGCCCTTGCTTTCTGCAGGGCACTATTCTGCAGCCAATGTCCTCGGTCCATTGTAAACCGGGCCAGTTTCTATATATCCTCAACCATGACGGGGAAAAGTTGTTTTCACAGCCACAGCTACTGGGTGTCTCTGACCAGGACAAAGCTAGTCCAGGTATAAGACACAAAGTACTTAACTCCTTTCATATGGTACCACATAATGTATGTCTTTATATTGGAAAAACCACTAATGGCCATTTTCTTTCTAGGTAGTGCTATTATTTCTGTTATGTTTCTGAAAGAAAACTTAAGAGCTTCAGATTTACTCGGTAAGTAGTTGGTTATTTCATGTAATTGTAGCACTGCTTGATCAGGAAATAAATAATACTATCCATAAAAAATACATGCATTAAAAACTGGGGACAAATTACTGAAATGGACAGATCTCATTTGGAGATGAATGGTATTCTTTCTTGGGGCTGCCTTCTGCTCTTTCATGTGAAATATTAACTACCTAATTTGTATTTAGCGCTTTCCAAAAGTAACATAGAACATTCCCCTTCAGAATTTTATTTAGAAATACAGCTATTAGTGGAAAGTAACAGTAGCTTTCCTGGCTGGAAGCAAGATTGTTCTCATATAGCAAAGGCATCATGTATTGGTTGTATCTTCCTCCTCTTATTGGAAATATCGTTTGTGAGAAGAATTCTGGAACTTCATATTTTCTTCCTTGACAAAATCCTCCCTGAATTGCTGCTGACATAGGATAACCAATATGATAGTTTAGGTACTTTAAATAGAGCAATGTCTACTCACTTCCAAGGAGATTGGATTTTTTGTAAAATTCAAGCTTTAAATGTGACACCAGTGTTGGTATGTTGAGTATTCGTTTTCCCTGATTGTGTTTCCCTTGAGCCTAGTGTCTCAAACGTGTTTTCACTTTTTCTTTTTCCTCCTTGGTTTGATTCTGCTACTAAAGTTTTTAGTCAACATCGTCAAATTTGTCATGGTTACAATGTTCTTCCAAATGTACTCATATGTGCATTGTATCTTTTCAAATATATTATTGTTCTGCACTCTTTTTTAATTTATCGTGGCTTATGGAATCATTTGGGGAAGAGGCATGGTATCAGAAATAAGAATGAGCATTTGCCTGAGTTTTACAAATTAAAAAAATTAGGTCCCGTATTATTTTTCTCATTTATCAAATGTCTTAAGGAAACTCTAAATCATTTTATCTAACATATGGCATCTTTTGTAGTTAATGGTTGATTGAGGTTTAAATTAATCTGAGGTGTTTAATGAGGTAACACAGGCGGATATGTAGGGAGATGTGGTAATTATTATGAACACTGGCGATAAAAGAATGATGGAGATGACATCCCTGCCCTTAAATAATACAGTCGGTGATAAAATGTATCCATAAGTAAGTTTTTTAAAAGCAGAAAATAACATGTGTCCTAATGCCTTGAGGCTTTAGTTTAGAACAGGGTTTCTCAACCTCAACACTGCTGCCATTGTAGCCTGGAGAATTCTTCGCTGCAGGGGGCTGGCCTGTGCATTTCAGGGTGTTGAGCATCATCCGTCCTGGCCTTTACCCATCAGATGCCAGTTGCACGGTCTGCCCTCGTTCTGGCAGCCAAGAATGAGCTCACATATTGACAAATGTCCCCTGGGGGACAGAATCAGCCCCACTGGTTTAAAATAAAAAGAGATGACTCTAGCTGAGAAGCTCAGAGAGAATTTTTCATAGCGGGAACATTTCGGTCCGGATGGGACAGGCGTGGGCCATTCCTAAGCATTTGGAGGGTGATGTACAGAGGGACTAACACGAGAAGTATTAACCAAGGCATAAAAAGGCAGGGTAAGTTTCTATTTAATACTGCACTTGACTGTTGCCAATAGGCTTAGGGAAAAAAATAAAGTCACAACTATGGAAAAGGAAGAAATAGAAATATCAGTGCTCTGAGGATCAAATTGGATAATTCGTATAAGCCCTTTGAGAAATGTAAAGCCCAGTTACTATAATTGTCATCATTTCCATGATCAACTTCATTCCTGAGAGGTAATACTAAAAACGTAACACAGGGAATAAGAAATGCACACGTCTATACACACATACCAAAAAATAACGATGATAAAAAAAATTAATCCTCTGTTAACTCTTTGATTCTTTGCCAATTTCTCTTACTTTAAGAAGAGCTAACATTTATTAAGTATTTCCTCTTTCCAGGTACTATTGGTGTTTTACATGAGCTATCTCATTTAAATGTAGGAGCAACCTGTTTACAGAGCTGATACTTAGGTCAGCTAACGTGCCCAAGGTCCTGTAACTGGGGAATGGTAGACCAGTATTCCAGTAGTGACAGCCTGATAAAACCATAGCGTGGTGGTTGAGGGTGAGTCTGTAGGGACAGAGAGCCGGGTGACTTTTCAAAGTTACTTAATCTCCTCTTTCTCCTCACCTTTCAAATGAAGATGATATTACCTGCTTTGTAGGTTTAAAAGAGTTCATAGAGGCAGAACTCTTAGAATAGAGCCTGTCACATAGTAAGCGCTCAGTGTTAGCTATTATCATAACTGGTGCTACCACCCCCCCCCGCCCACATGTACGCCAGTAGGTCATCAGAGGAAACCTTGATTAAGATACTTTTGCAAACTTTAGTAATCCAACTAACATTTTCCACAACTCTGGTTGGGCATTTTTGCTTTCCTAATTTAATGTTTTTTGAGCAGGGCTATATGACTCATGTCACATCTGTTTCATACTGTAGTTAAAAGTGATCGATTCTTGACTTTAGTGGTGTAGGAAGAAGAAATGATGGAGCCATCCATCCCATACCCGCGCCTCCAACAGCAGTGTCACAATAATGTCATGACCTGAAATGCAATAACCCAATTCAGACTTGGAGCAAGTGATTTCTCCTCAACCTCACTCAGTAATGTGTTAAGTCACATGTATTTTCTTTGGGTCTGTATTGCTGTTGCCTTGAGAAAATTTGGCTCTTTCTATTAAGAGCTAAAAATGCAGGGTTTTTTATCTTTACAGGAACTAAAACCAAACAGGGAAAAGAGTAGTTAGTGGTTTAAAAAAAAAACATTAACATACAAGCATGCTAAAAATTAAATTGTCAAAATGTGCAAAAGAAAATCATTTGTTTTTCCCTGCTTCGAGCAAATGAAAGTTTGTTTTTCATGATGGAACAAATGAAGATTTGGGGACCATGTGGAAACAAGCTGAACTAATTTATTGCCAAATGTTGCTCTGTGGCTATGAAGCTTTTCACCACTAGCCTCAAAAAATGACCTCACAAAAGCTATGTCTGAAAGGAATCGCCAACTATTATTAACTCAATGACAGGCTTTGGACTGTGCTCTGATTCTTAGTGGATTAATAACTTTAAATTATTTTAATGATTATTTTTCCTTTAAAAAGCTCCAGATTTCTCTCCCTTTCAATCAGCCAAAATCTATATAGTACTTCCCCCCCGCTTCTCCCTTAGTCATCAGAAGTACTAAATCTAATAGGCTGTGAGATCCTACTTGACTTAAGTCCAGAAAGTATCATCATAAAAAAAAAGTCAATTCATCAGTACTCTCCAGAGACCAGTAACTTGATTACTTCAAGTGACCTATAAATGGTTTCCCCAGATAGAGTGTCAAGAGATTAATAGTGACATGAGGACCATCTCTTTCCTTCCTTCTCCCACACCAAATGGTCAGGTTGGGTGAGGGCCAGTATCGAGAATACTGATCTAGCCAAACAAACCATCATTTCTGGTTGAGAGAACAGATTGGCTCTTTGGGTTTCAAGCCTGCCTCAGGCGAAAAGGTGCTTTCATGATAGCGCAGGACAGGACCCACGAGCAGAAAGAGCTGCCAATTTTCGATTAAATTTTAAGTGTAACTGATATAGCTTTGGACTCCTAGTGGTCAGTATCCTGAGTTTGCTCTGTGTCAGGCTCCTCTGTCACATCAGACCTCTAGGTAAACCTTCAATCTAGTCAGCTCCCCAGATTGGCTTCTTGTCCAGCCAAATTCCCAAAATCTAGCAGGTGTGGTAAGTTAATTTGTACCTGGAGAGAAGGAGACTAAGTCACAGAAGGATAAGTAACAGAGGGATAAGTAACATGCCTAAGCTTTTCCAGCCAGCAAGCAGCAGTGAAATTTGAATTCTGTGGGGGCAGTTTCAAGTGTGGTTTAGACTTTCACGATCCAAGTTTTGACCTGGAATTTAATCATCTCCATGGGCAAAGAGTGGACCAAGTGCGGCTTCCCTTCCTTGAATATCTTATGTTTCCAGATGACTCTCTTGGGTAAACGGACCAGCGGAAGGTAAACCAGCAAGTTTTCTAATGTAGAAATCTGTGTCTTTCCAATGAAAAGATTATTTGTGGCTTTATTGAAATAAAAAATATAAGAAAATGACATCTCATGCCACTTTTAGAAAAATATGGGGTATAAATGCACTTTAAGGAAATTTATATAAGGAGTTGCTAATGAGTATCTTCAACAGTTTTAAACACTTAGGAAACCTGGGCACATGATCCATAAAAGAGACCGTGAGTCACACAGACAAATACAGACGACACCCAGTAAACAAACACGTAACAGCAGCTATCTGGAACTACCCTTGTAATTGTCAGAGGAAGCTGAAATTAAAATTATTAAGAAGAAACAGTGTGTGACCTACTGAGCTGTCCTAGAGTCATTAAGTAGAGCCTCAGGGACGTGGGTCTCAAGTGATATAATACATGTGCAGGAGGACTTTGAAAGTATCATTGCAAAATCGTGAGTCATTTTATTTGTTTTCAAGGAGTTTTGAAACGCAGTGAAGACCCACATTTGTAGAAATGGGCAGAGTATGCAAATGTGGAAGCAGATGGGAAACGGGGACCCTGTAGGAAAGTTAAGTTAAATAACACTCCCTCCAGAGAATGGGACATCATGCAGATTTAAAAAGAATAAGGCTACCCTATATACAGTGATGTGAAATGTTCTCCAAGATGTTCTGTTAACTAGAACAAAAGCAAGGTACAGAAAAGTGTATATGATATGCTACCGTTTGTGTAGAAAACTCAAATGCGTGCCCTCTCTCACACACCTGCATAAAACACCTCTGAAAAGGGAAATCTTTGAAGAATTGGTGGCAGTATTAACTTGCAGGAGGGGAACTAGTGGGCCATGAGGGCGTACGAGAGATTTAACTTTTCTCTCACACCCTTGTGTGTCCTTTGAATTTTTTACCAGATGCCTGTGTTACCCAATCAAAACTAAATTTAAAAATAAAGAAATGTAAGGACACTAGATACAGTTAGTGGAGATAAAAAAAATCACTGGCAGAGGAACTCAATAAAAATAAGAAATTTGGGTTTCACAAAAGAATGCTTGGAAGTCTCTGAGATTTTTAAGTTGTATTCAGTGCACTTATTCTACTTCACTATACCAAGTTTAGAAGACTGCTTTGTTTGTTTGTTTGCTTTTTTTAGAATCCCATCCTCCTAGCAACCTAATATTGAACAATTATAAGATCTTTTTTTCTTTTCCAAAGAAAGGGCGGGGCTGACCAATAATTTTGCCCGAGTTCTTAGGTACTTGTAAATTTTATTATTTTCTTTTTATTGCAATGCTTAGTAATGTATATTGGTTTTTTCCTTTTTAAAATTCTCATTAGAAATAGCTTTTAAAATTTGTATATGATTTCTGCCTTCACAAAGTATTACAGAGTAAGCTCTTACATTAGAGGAAGCTTATTTTATAGCTTCTACAATGCCTTGAATGGCTGTCGTCTAGCTTGTGTGAAAAGCCAAATGCTGTTTGTTTTCAGAAACAAGAGTTCAAAACCCTAGATCATTTGGTTAAGAAGAACAGGAAATTGGAGTCTTCCAACTGTGAGATTTTATAGACAAACCCAGTTGCTTCAGATTGGAGTCAATGCTGGTTGTAAATTATACACACAACAATGCTGGCCTTAGTGATGAAACAAGTTGAATTCTGTTTTCGAGGGTGCTATCTGAAAAATGCTACCTACCTCAGTTTTTCTCTGCTGATTATTACTAAATAAGTAGTTTTCAGAGTTATTTAGAATGTCAAGGCCTCCCTTTACTCCTCCTTACGTGGCCCCTCTTGCCCTACACATTTCTTTCCGTTATTTTAAGTACTATGAAAGGGATGACAGTAACACGTTCTTTACATAGGTTTCTAATGTGGATATTTTACTAAGTTACCCCTAGAATTCTAGATTCTAAATAAATCTTACAGCAAAGTCAACATTCATTTTTGTTATTTCTGCTAAAAGGACTCCAATACACAGCAGTGATGAAGGTGATCTTTTACCAGAGTTTCAAAATATAAAATTGTGTGTGTGTGTGTGTGTGTGTGTGTGTGTGTGTGTGTGTGTGTGTAAAGGCTTCAAAGATGAATAAGTACAGAGTAGATCATCGGTTGTCAGGTGATGGACTTCCCCACTCTCTGGGCTCTGATGGATCTAGATCTACCGTGTACTTACTGGTCCGCATAGAAATAAACAGCCAGCTTGGATATGTTTTCATGTGTCCGAATGCATGTGTTCTGATCTTTTCTATCTTTGGGGAAAGGTTTTCTGAGGAGGCAAGGATTCATCTGGAACAAAAAAGAAAAATCAGAAGTTACTGTCCTACCCCATCCTTTCCCTGGCCCTTATCCCCCCTTTTAAAGACAATGCCATCAAGTGAATGCACGATGCTGTCTGGGACGGTTCGATGAATCATATTTTAATAGGGAGGGACTATAGGCAATTTTATAAGTAATTCTCAGTCTATAGGTAATGTTTGCATTGATGAAAAGGCTCAAATATTCAACTTGGTTTGTCTTTTCAATTTTATTTGAAGGTATGACATTGGCATTTGCAGGAACATATTTATTGGTGAACTTCGCTCCAAATAGAAGTCAGTCTATCTCTGCAAGAACAGTACAGTATTACTTCGTTGGCTGGCAGTTCCTGATCTATGTGGTAAGAATCTTAAACATTTTACTATCCCAGAAGTTATATTATCTAGGCCACTGGTAATGGAGGTATTAGCGAATGAATAAAGTCTTGTCTCCTCAGCATTAATATCTCATTAAATTGTAAAAATNTGCAGGAACATATTTATTGGTGAACTTCGCTCCAAATAGAAGTCAGTCTATCTCTGCAAGAACAGTACAGTATTACTTCGTTGGCTGGCAGTTCCTGATCTATGTGGTAAGAATCTTAAACATTTTACTATCCCAGAAGTTATATTATCTAGGCCACTGGTAATGGAGGTATTAGCGAATGAATAAAGTCTTTTCTCCTCAGCATTAATATCTCATNCCCTCTCTCTGTCTGCCTGCCTCTCTGCCTCCTTGTGATCTCTCTCCCGCTGTGAAATAAATAAATAAAAATCTTTTTTAAAAAAATAAATAAATAAATTGTAAAAATAGTTGATGAAGACCAAAGTATTTGAAACACTAAATCAACAATAGAACACCCCCAGTTTCCTGAGTATTCTATTCTTGGGGGTGACTTGAAACTAAAACAATTTCCACAGTATTTAATCCAGCAAATGCCAGAGCAACATGTTTTAGGATAGCTCAAAGTAAAAAACAAACCCAAAAAACCTCTCTTCCTAGGTCAAATGGGGGAAATGCCTGTAGACACGTTTAACTTCATTGGCTTTTATTTGAGATAGAGATTCTCTTCAAAGAAGTATTCATCGAAACCAATGCAACAGATTGTCTGGGGGAGAAGTAGAGAGCAGTAGGATAATACGAGGAGTTGTGTAAAAGAAAGAATGGAATGAGCCGAGGTAGAAATTTGAAGGCACGAAGTGGGGTATTATTTTATTTGACTCAGTGACTGTATCCAGTGGGTATAGCGAGAGTGTGCTGGAGGTAGTTGGTTTGTCACTTGTTACAGACGTTGGTTTAGGGTGAAGAAGCAGCACGTTCCAGGAAGGGCAGGTTGTAAAAAGAAAACTGGGATAGACGACATGAGCATTTAACCAAGAACCGTATTAGTAAAATGATTGTGAATTCAACAAGAAGAATCAAAGCACAGAGAATCATACATTTTTAGGGTTAGAAGTGACTTCACAAAGCTATCTGGTCCAGTCTTCTGCCACTGTAACCGGTAAACTAGGATGACCCTACTTCATACACCTATTATTCAAAGTGTGACATTGGCATTTGTAGGGACATGTTTTTTGGTGAACTTCGCTCTAAGTGTAGCCCACAACATTACAGTGGAGACTATGTGATACTACATTATTATCTGACAGTCCTCGGTCTGTGTGACAGGAATTCTATGTATCTTGCCATCTCTGATAGAGAATTCGACCACTGGAACACAAATGTTTACAGGTGTTTTCTCTTTCTTGCCTCCCACTGCGCTCCTTTCTTGCTCAACAAAGATACTTAGGTTTCTCTGCTTTTATTTTAAAAAAAATCCCCATCCTTACACACTCTGTCAAAAACGGTCCTATTTCCCCTCCATTCTGCTCTCCCTCTACTATCCGAGCTCCTAGTCACTCTTCACTCATTTTAACCTGGTAGATTCCCCCCGCACCCACAAATTGCCAAGTGGAATTGTTTTTTTGCTCCTGCTTCTTCTTGAACTTTGGGCAGCATTTACTCGTGACCCAACATCTCCTTGAGCCCCTCTCTTTCCTGGTTTCCTCCATTTGCTTTCCCTGTTTCTCCTCTTCCTCTCTGACCGTCCATCCCATACTCTTAGTGGGCACCTCCTTCTCTTGTGCCTATCACTCTTAATCTATTCATGCTACATACTCTTCCAGGGTTTTCTAGGGTGATCTCATTGCCAACCCCCATCATCCTATAGGAAGACCTCTAAATCCAGACCTACATCTCTTTCCTAGTCCTCTTCTGAGTTGCAGATCTATGTTCTCATCTGTCTACTTGTTACTCATCCCTGTCTGGATGTCTCATAGGTTCCTCAAATGTAGCATCTCAAAAATTGAATTCGATATCTTCTTCCCTGAACTCTCTTCTTTTTTTGTATTGGAAGACTTCCCTTCCTCCTGCTCTCCATCAACCTTTAGGATTGGACTTTCCAGCTCAGATTAGCCTTCCCCGGGCCTGTCATACTTTGTGCCTACCCTCTTTTATCAATCAAATCCAAGGCTCTAGAAGGACTCATCAAGTGTTTCATGGTAGTCTAGACTTGAAGTCCTACTGACGTATTATTATCCTTTGCCTACAGGCAAAACAAATTCTTCATCCAGTAAGAAAAGGGTCACACAGTCTGTGACCAGAAAATGAATAGCCTGAGTTGAGTCCTTTGGAGATTAAAGTTGCATCAAGACTTAATTTCCTGAATAAACAGCATTGTTTGATGAGGACTTATCTTATATTGTTTTAACAACAGAGGAAACATTGAAAAGAACCAACCTACTTTTTATTAAACCTTAAATTTCCAAAAAAAAAAAAAAGCCTCTGGCATTACTTGAATTTTTTTGCCCCTTTCCAAAGTCAACTCTTAAATTCATGCATTCATTTATTCACTAATTAATTCAACTGATTAGACACCCACGGTCTCGAGAAGAATTCCTGTAACAGGGAGTTTACAGTCCTGGGAGAGGCCCATATTCCTATAAAATAATGAAAGTATATTTGAAAGTAAATGTCACCCAAAAATGTAATGAATTTCAGATATTTATAAGATAGTATAAAATAAATATTTAATAAAGTCACATTTGAATAACACTATTGGCTGTAGACTCTAAAAGGAATTACCTACATTATCTTAGTTTGGAATTTTAATCCAATATATGTTGCATCTCTAAAGACTCTAGAAGTTATCAATTATATGCTAAGATCTTGAGCTGAAGTTGGGTTTAAATCTGTTAAGCATCAAAGTAATTAATACTTAATCCTTGGAGATGGCAGTTTCTGTGCTGTTTCTGCTGACCATGACTGCAAAGATCATAATTACAGCCATTAAGACTCTTCTTTGAAGTATCATTCATCTAGCTGTCCCTGGATTACACCATGGATGAATGCAGTACCTGAAGTGCTTTTCAGGACAGATCAAATAACTAATACAATGAATAAAAATATTTTAGAGTCTGGATAAGTTTTACATTTCTCGAAAGGGGACCATAAAATTGTATCCCAGCAGGCCGCTAACATCTCCTTGTCTCTGGGCTTACCTGTCCCAGGTGGATGTCCAGGTTACCCTTCCTGCTTACACGAGCTGGAAGCCTCAGAAACAAGGGCCCAGGAGCCTATTCTCTGAGCTGGTTCTCTTTTTGGAAGGAAGACCATTTGAGAAGCCTGGTGTCAACTGGCCAGGGAAGAATGACGTGTCATCTGCTCACCCACTAACACGGCCTTTCCCGGCCTGTATGCACAGATGGGCAGCCCCACCTGCTGGCTTTGCCAAAAAAACAAAAACAAGTGCATGTTCGAGGTTAAACTTGTTAGGGAAGCGGCTGTATAACATGGCCCTCTCGGAGAACTGCATCTCTATTAGCATGTTCAAAGCCAGAGGTCCTTTAGGAAGGAAACAGACTTGCTGACCACGGGGTCCTTTTCTCGAAGGACCTTTGGTGGAGTAACACCTGTCAATGTGGTCCACAGAACCCGCGTGAGGAAATTCGGCCCTGAGCCTCATTTACTTCATTTTTGGCAGGCTTGGTTGTGGCTGTTTTGCCCACCCAGACTTTCCAGCAGAGCATTCAAATGGAAATTTCTGTCGTGAACATAAGATCCTTCACAAAATGATCTGCATGGTGCTCATTTTCTCTCCACCAGACAAAAAATTAAATCTGTGAAGCAGCAGCCGAGCCCTATTGTTTGGGGTAATTCTGTACCCTGAAGCTGATTATTAAGTCAGCCTTTCCGGCAGAGCTGCTTCAAAACCCACTGCCAGGTGTCAAAAACCTGAAGGGAAGAATAGCTGTTTTCTGCAGACTTCACTCAGCTTCACATGAGCTTCATTTGTTTTGCCATCAGGATACACACAACAGGGCGTCTGGGTGGCTCAGTTGGTTAAGCGACTGCCTTTACCTCGGGTCATGATCCCGGAGTCCAGGATCGAGTCCCGTATTGGGCTCCCAGCTCCACGGGGAGTCTGCTTCTCCCTCTGACCTTCTCCTCTCTCATGCTCTCTCTCACTCTCTCTCAAATAAATAAATAAAATCTTTAAAAAAAAAAAAAAGGATACATACAACACTTGCATGTAAATGGTAGCAGCAGCCCCTGCTCGCCAAGCAGGCCGAGCCCTGCGCGGAGCTCTGACTCCCTTCTGTCCTTTACCTCTGCAGCAGATGGGGAAACTGAGGTAGGTAACTTGTCTGAGGTTACATAAATACTAAGTAGCAGAACGAGAATTGCACTACTGGGTATTTACCCCAAAGATACAGAAGTAGTGAAAAGAAGGACCATATGCACCCCAATGTTCATAGCAGCAATGTCCACCATCGCCAAACTGGAAAGAGCCAAGATGCCCTTCAACAGATGAATGGATAAAGAAAATATGGTCCATGTAGACAATGGAATAGTATGCAGCCATCAAAAAGGATGAATACCCAACTTTTGTATCAACATGAATGGGTCTGGAGGAGATTATGCTGAGTGACATAAGTCAAGCAGAGAAAGTCAATTATCATATGGTTTCACTTACTTGTGGAACATAAGGAATAAAATGGAGGACTCTATGGGAAGGAAAGGAAAAGTGAATTGGGGTGAATCGGAAGGGGAGATGAATCGTGAGAGACTGTGGACTCTGAGAAACAAGCTGAGGGTTATGGAGGGGAAGGGGGAGGGGGAGCCTGGTGGTGGGTATTAGGGAGGGCATGTATTGCATGGAGCACTGGGTGTGGTGCATAAACAATGAGTCTTGGATCACTGAAAAAATTAAAAAATAATTTAAAAAATTAATTTAAAAGTAAATAAATAAATAAAAGGTAGAAGGTTTAAAAAAAAAATAAAACAAAACCAGGCAGCCCATCTCCAGGGTGCATGCTCTTTTTTTTTTTTTTCTTTACAAGGAAGTCATCTCAAAGTCTTTACTTTCAGGAAGGACTTGGTGAGAGAAGATGAGGTAAACATGGGCTCAGATTTTTGTAGTGAAAGTGGGGCACCCAGTGGTGAGATTTTGTGTCTCTCTTTTGTCACATTACTCCATGGCCGGCCAGTGCTCTTTTCACCACCAAAAACAGGGTGGTGAGTGCCTTTAAATCTAATCAGATTAGGGAATCAACGTAGAAAACCCAGAGTCAACTCAGAAAATTCATCCGGAAGATTCTATTCTGCTGGAAAGACTTCAGATACCAAAACCTAAGTTAGTTTCCTCTTACTTCTGTAACAAGTTGTCACAAGCTTAGTGTCTTAAAACAATACAGATTTATTAGCTTAGTTTTGAAGGTCAGAAGTCCAGCACGTGTCTCAGGGGACTAAAATCAAGGTGTTGGCAGGGCCATATTCCTTGGTTGTGTCTCTGGAGGGGAATCTGTTTCCTTGCCTTTCCCAGCTGCTTGAGGCCACTAACATTCCTTGACTCCATTCTTTCTCACATTACATTGCTCTCTGACCAGGGCTGGGAAGGTTCTCTGTTTTTCAGGACTCATACAGTTATTTCAAACTCACTTGGATAATCTCCCCCATCTCAGGGTCCATAGCCTTACTCACGTCTTCAAAGCCCCCTGCCACGTAAAGTAACATACACATAAATTACAGAGATTAGAACGTGGGCATCTTTGGGAGGCCATTATTCCACGTACCAGACCTACATCTTTAACCCCTCTGAGCCTTGGTTTCCTCATCTGTCAAATGGGGACAATAGCTCCTACCTCCTGAGGTCGTTGGAAGGATTTGACGAATTAGTGCAAATATAGCATGCCGTAAGCCTCCTGTCAGTGCTGTTGTTATTTCTGACCTCTGAGGTAGCAATCAGCAGAGCAGCCTCTTCCTGCGTCTCAGCAACCTGTGAAAATCACGGCTGCTTTAATATTGGTATTTTCAAAGAGGGAGAAAAAAAGCGTTGCTAGGAAAAAAACTAACATGAATTTGTGCCTCTTGAATATTTTATTCCTGGGAGCTCTACGACCTCTTGCCACAAGACAGAACATAGGGCAGCTATAGTCATTCTGAGTCACAGGAGCTCATGTTTTATTTATCTGGAGCCACAGAAATGGAATTTGGAAAAAAGTCATATGTGATATTTGGAACTGATAACCACCCTCATCCCCCCCCCCGTCACCCCCCCCAAAAGTAATCATCCTCTTGCTAATAGATTAAGCTAACACGCTCTGTGCATTAGGGCAGGAAGAGCCTCCTCTCCAGCAATGAATACAGGGTCCAAATGCTGCTGTGAGTCATTTGTGATTCTATCACGTGAGAAATGGAAGCCTGGGGTTGAAGGGGGTGGGGGTGGAAAGATGAAGCCTACAGGGATATTTCTGTTAACAATTGATGATCTATGGGTGCCTGGGTGGCTCAGTGGGCTAAAGCCTCTGCTTTCAGCTCAGGTCATGATCTCAGGGTCCTGGGATCGAGGCCCACATCGGGCTCCCTGCTCAGCGGGGAGCCTGCTTCCCCCCCCCCCCGCCTGCCTCTCTGCTTCCTTGTGATCTCTCTCCCTCTGTGAAATAAATAAATAAAATCTTTAAAAAAAAACAAAAAACAATTGATGATCTATACAGACATCAGGACACCCAACATTTTGATGGCAGCTTTGGGGAAAGCAAAGGGATAGGAGTTTAATAGCTTTTGCAGTGTGATTTGATTAAATTAAAGGCCTGGCAAATAAGTCCTATAAGAAAAAGTTAAAGTAATTAGTTTAATTAACCGGGAAAAGACTGAGGGATGATTTAATCTTCCACATGAGATGAAAGGTTTTTAAATGAGGAAGATATGGTCCTGCTGGCTTTCCGTCCCCACAGAGGATTAAAGGGGGAAAAAACCAAGCAAACTGAAACAGTAGAGATTCATGTTGATTTAGAGAGGGCTCCATAAGTGAAATGCAGGCCTAAATATAGTGACGTCCCTAACTCTAGTACTTTTTAAGAAAAAAATTAGCGGTGGTGTTTTTACTTGTCTGATGTCAGAAAAGTAAACATTCATATTCATGATTTCAGTCCAGGGATACTGCCTCCTTGAAGAAAAAAATAGCTTTGCTTCAGGTTATCTTAAGGACTTCAAAAAAGAAAAAATGTTAAGAAAAAATAAAATTAAGAACTCAAAATTACATTAGCATTTTCTTAAGGGGTAGGAAAATTTTAGACATTCAGTCAATTAATATTTATTGAACACTCAGTTTATTAGACATTAGGTCTGTTTCTTGGCAAGTTGCTCATAATAAATACGAGGTGTAAATTATTCATTAATTCCATAAATACATATCGGGTGACTGACAGTGTCCAGGCACTGAAGACCGTGGCAAAAGGGACAGATAAGGTCCCTGTTCTCATAGAACCTGTGTGCCGGTCAGGGAAACAGAAAAGAAACGCATAAATGCATAAACCGGAAGTAGTCCAGCTGATAAAACGCTCTATAGTAGACGAGGACTGGCTCTGTAAGAGCAGAGTGGTCAGAGAAGACGTCTTGGAAGAGGTGATCTTTAAGCTGAAATTTGAGTGATCGGAAGGAGCCGTTGTAGGGAGATCAGGGAAGGAGTATTCCAGGCAACTCCAGTAGCTGGTGCAGGGGCCCAAAGGAGAGCCATCTGAGCTTTGCAGAGAACTGGCGGGGAGGGGGGCGGGGTGCAGGAGGGGGGCACCTGTGGCTGACTCATGTGGGCCATCCAGGATTTTATTCTTAATGGGATAGGAAACCATAGGAGGTCTGAGCAAAGGAATGACTGGATTTAATATATATTTCTACTACATGTATCATCCTGGATAAATCTCATAAACAATGCACAGTGAAAAGGCAGGAAGTGAAAACAAGTATGATTTTGCACGTATAAAGTCCAAACATGTGCAAAAATAAACAGGGTGCTATTTGAGGATACATAAAAGGTAGTAAACTATAAGGAAAGTGAGTAGTCGACACAAAAATTCATTGTAGTGGTTGCCGGGGCGATCCTAGGAGGAGTGGAATACAATTGCAGAGTGGTGCGCAAGAGACTTCAAAGGTGGTGATAGATCCTCTCTCTGGCTGGGTGCAGGGCACCCATTGTCATACTATGTAAATGCCATATGTGTGTATCATATATGTTCTCTACGAATGACCTATGTCATTATTCAAATTGTGCATCGAAATGATTCCTCTGGCTGCTTAATGGCCGGATTGTAGAGGCAAGACTAGAATCAGAGACAAATTGGAAACTCTTGCAGTGGTTAGAGAGAAGGTGACACGGAGTGGGGGAACAGAAGGAGTCACCAGCTGGTGCAACGAGGTATGTATTAATGACATTCTTTGGTGGGGATGAAGGCCCCAGGAGGGATAGGTAGGGAAAGGAGGCACTCAGGAGTTCAGCATTGCCCATATTTGTGCAACATGGCTATGAAACGTGCATGTGTCGATGCCTAGAAGATAGTTGCATAAAAGAGACTGGAGTTGCCCATCTCAGGGTCATTGGCATGTAGGTGAGGTTGGAGCTCTGGGTCTGGATGGCTGAGGCTCCTTACATTGTTCTCATATGTTTATAATTGTCCTTAGAAACACAAGTCACCCACAGATCTCACAGGAGGACTGTTGCAAAATCAGAAAGTGTGGCATTCTGAAGACTTTGTAGAAAATAATTTATAGCTTATGCTTTTTCATCTTTTTCATTTCTAGATTTTAGAAATATTAATTTTCTGCACTCTGCTGTATTTTCTTAAGAGAAAGGGGATGAAGCACATGGTGATTCTGCTAACCCTGGTGGCACTTCTTGGTAAGGACGCGCTCTGTTTCCTAATTCTCTAATCCAGCCACGTGAAGTCAGGAAAGAGATTGGGAGGAGGGTACTTGAGCACCCTATTCCTGTCTCATCGTTTCTACATTTCAACTCTGATCTGTAGAAAGAAACCCAGTCCCAATTATGCAAGTTATATTTTGCATGTCACATGGCTATAATTGGTATGTTTAATTCTTTTAAAAAACATACGCAAGGGTCTTTACTTCTTGGTAATTTTATTTGCTCTCTAACAATTTGAGGATTATTTTTCTTAGTCTATAGTTGAAAATCATTAAAAGAGGAACAAATGAATGATCCCAACTGAAACTTTTGTATCAGGAATTACTTCTCAAGACCTATCTTGTTTACATGTTTTTAAAAAGCTTTAATAAAATTTGGCTAATAAGAAATATAAATGTAAGCAGTATGATTTTCTTAAATACAACTTTTCTTTCATTCATTGTTGATCCACCCATCTCCTTTTTTTTTTCCAGAGGCACCTTGTAAAATTTGAAAACTGTTGCTTCCGTAAGCCCACTATATATTTTTAAATCTACCCTCTCTCCTCCTGTCTGTCATGCACGCACACACTATATAAATCAACACCAGGAGCTCTTACTAATCATTGGAAAATTGCCTTTTAAAAAATTTATAATTCTTCTTTGCCTCTTCTTTGCAGATAAAATGATCCATACATCATGTGTTGTTTGCTATGACTCTAGGTTATCCTTACACCACTGGGACAAGCAGCACCCCTCATGTTAAGAAAGGCCTGGAGCTTTCTTTTTTTTTCTTTTTTTTCTTTCTTTCTTTTTTTTTTTTTTTCATTTCACCAAATAATCCTCTCCTCTGAATCAGAAGATTCATATTTGTGGTAGTTACTTATAGAAACAAATTTATACTATGTTCAGGTATGCTGTTGATCAAAAGAACAGAAAAAGAACTTTATATTTGTTTCTTTCCAAATTACCAGATGGGGAGAACAAAAACAAACAACCAAGAGGCAAAATGTACATTGTATAGGAAAATTTTGAAAACAAAGGAAATTTTAAATAGGACAGTAAGATAACTATATTAGGATCAGACACATCCATTATGGTCATAAATGTAAATGGGGAACATTTACCTAGTAATAAAGAAAGATTGCCAAATTGGGCTTCAGAAAAATTCCCAGATTGATTTTGAAAAAGATTCTGAAATTGGATTCAGCCAGTGTTCTCTGGTTCAGATCTGTGGGAGTTGTAGAAATAGTGCCCTTTCTAACTGGCCCTTGCTGGTTGTGAAATACTTTGGCTTCATACATAACTGTCATCTAAAAAAGTGACTCAGTTTGAAAGTAAGAGAAAACAGAAGGCCGTACTATGACTATCTAAATTAAAATCAATGTGGAAGCATTAAAGGCAGCAGAGGCTCCTGGAGGCCCCACGTTTGTATTCAGCTGCTCAGCATGGTGGGCCTGGGGCTTGGGAGGGGGAGACACCAACACCAGGAGGCCTCAGGAGACTCAGGCAGCAGCTCTTTTGAAAACTACATCCACAGAAATATGAGAGGGTAAGAGACTTCTCTTAGCTCATGGAAGCTAGGTAGACAGAAAGATATGCAAAAATAGAGGAATGAGTCCTTAATTTTGATCTAATGTTGAACTCTAAATCCTGAAAGCAGACCATACACCTGCTTGCAAATGCTTATGTGACTTTTACAGAAGTTAATCGTGTAATTGGCCACAAAGAAATCCTTGATAAATTCCAGGAAGCTGAAATAGTACAGACCACATTCTCAGATCACAGCGAAAGAAAAACAGAAAATAATAACAAAAGTAGAAATGAGTAAAACCGTAACATCTGGAAATGTTAACACTACTCTTAAACTGCAGCTGGGCCCAAGCAGAAACCAAGATTTCAGTGCAGCATATATTTTTAAAGTTATTATGAAAACACTTACTATTAAACCTATAGTTTATGATGAAAGCTGTCTGCAGAAGGAAATTCATTACTTCAAATGTAAGTCAAGCATTCCACTCAAAAAGTTAGGGAAGAAAAACACTGAAATAAAGCTAAGGCAAGCAGAAAGGAACAATTAATAAAGGTAAAAATTAATGAAATAGAGACTAGGAAAGCAATGAATTGATAAATAAACCCAAGAATCTATTCTTAAAAGACATTAAAATAGATCCTCCATAAGACCAAAAAAAGGAAAAATCTCAAATACCCAAAATTAGAAATAAAATTGAAAACAGATACGAAAACTTGGTTAAATTGCTAATTTTAAAAGGACAATAACTATGGAGGAAATAGAAGCTACATCCTGAAAAGAACAGGACTATATACTTTTAGTTTCAACCTAGATGGTAATGCCTTTAAATCTTTAAGAAACAGATTATTCTGGTATTGTTCAAACTATCTGAGAATATAAGAAGAAAGCTTTCACCTTTTTTTTTTTTACATAATGAGTATAAATACTGATTCCAAAGAGCACACATAAAGAATACCGTGGACTAATTTCACTACTGAATATTAATATGAAAGTCTCTAATAAAAAATTAGCAGGTAGAATCCAGAAAAAAAATCATTCTTCATTTAAGACCAAGTGGTCTTAATGAAACTAGTTATTTTTCTTTGTGACACTTACAGTAATTTGTACTTGCAAGTCTACTCATATATTCTGGTATGAACTGTTCCCTACCAGATTAGTTCTATGAGGACACAGTCATGTGTTATACTGTATATAATTACCTAGAACTGAGGGCAGTGAGTGCAAAGTAAACATTTTGAACTAACTAAATTAATTATGGGAATGAAAGGATGGTTCCTTAAGAAAACCATTAACATAGTTCATCATGTTAATGACTCAGAAGGGAAATAGCATGTAAATAGATGCCGAAAAGACATGTTAAAGTTTAATATCCATTCCTAATAAAGAATTTGAAATGCAATCAGAATAGAGATATCTCTGTGTTAAAAACATATTTCTCTCTTTTTAATAGTTTTCACTTTATTGGGAAATAATTGACACATATAGCGCATACATCTAAAGCACACAACATGATAATTTGATGTGCACCTATATTGTAGAGTGATTACCAAGCTCAAGGTAACGAACACATTTACCACCCCGTATGGTTACTGTCTCACTGTTTTGTGTGTGTGTGTGTGTGTGCGTGTGCGATGAGAATGCTTAAGACCTCTCAGCAGCCGCAGTACTAACTCTAGTCACCGAAATGTGTCTTAGGTCCTCAGGACTTGCTCTTCTTAAACCAAACATTTGGGCGTTTTGACCTACATCACCCCATCTGCCCCTTCTCTAGCCCCTGACCACCACCACTCTCCCCTCTGCTTCTGTGACCCTGGAAAAACATATTTCTCTTAACCCAGAAGCTGGAGCATACCCCTTGGTGAAAACCAGGGAGTGTTCTCACTACAGTAAGAAAAGGGAAAAAGACAGCCACCCTTCATTTTCTACCTACCTGTGCTGGCTGGGCATTTTACAATGATCAGCAACGACTTTTAAAAGAAAAAAGTGATAGTGAAAGTCACGCAGCAGCTTTGAAAAATATGTAGAGTGTCAGGTTAAATGAAAAAGTAGCACACAGCAGCCTACCTAGCTCCGTTGTGAGTAAAAGCACTCACGAGGTGTACACTGGAAATGAATGAGAGGCAGTAGGCAGGTGGATTTTTGTTTTACTTTATTATTAATATTGTTTGTTGACAGACTGAAAAACAAACTAAAAAAGAAAAGAGAAAGTGATGGCAACTGGGAAGAAAGAGATCTGGCTTCTGGTGGAGAGCACCCCAGGCCCATGGCTGTAGGCTTCTTCCTTAAAGGAGTCTTAAGACTCCCAGCAGAATGCTTGCAGCTGATCAGGAAGCTGGGAAAGCTAGGAGGTCCTTCTCTCTGCTCCGCCTACTCAGATTAGGGAAGCCAAATTAATAAATGAAATATTAATGGCTCTAATGAGGAGACATTGATGGCAGTTTGGGAAAGTCTCTGGAAGGAGCAATTGATGAAGTAGGAGGGACCCGAGAAGGCCAGATTTCAAACACGGGTCAGCAGTATTAGGCAGAGATGGCACTGCTGTAATGTCTGTTGTTGAGAATTAAGAAAGCTGAGAGACCCCTCAAGAAAAAAATATAACAATCCATGTAACTGAGCACTGCCGCACAGTATTATGGGAATGTGACTGGTACTCTACAGAAGGCGGCTTGCTTTTGTATTCCAGAACAGCAGCTGTTAACAAAGTCCCCTTTAGGTGATTTTCCTTGGGTAATTGGCATAGTGGTATGAAAAGATTTATGTTCAGGAATATTCATCACAGCCTCATTTTTAATAACAAAAAAAAAATGATGCGCCTAAACATGCAAAAATAGGGAATTGCCAAGATAAAGCATATATTGATGCAAAGGCATACTCCATAGCTAATGAAAATCATGGTTTAGAAGAATATTTAATGGCATAGAAAATACTTAATGGGAATGGAAAGTAGGTTCCTAAATAGTATATAATGTATGACTCATATGATATAATATATTCATACTTAGAGACAGAAAAATAGCTACAAAGAAATATTCCCAAATGTTAAAAATGATTTGGGGATGAGTATTGAGATTACAGGTGATTTTAATTTTTCTTTCCAGGCTTTTCTGCATTTTTCCAAAATTTTCTTAAAGGAACATGTAAATTTTTATAGCTTAAAAAAATGAGTTTAAAGATTATTCATAATCCCAGTGCCTAGAGATAACCACTGATAATTCTAGCATTTTTCCTAGTCTTTTTTCTGTATATAAAAAGAGAATATATTATAAACACTGTATATATATATATATATATGTGTGTATATATATATATTAGAGTGATACTGCATTTAAATTTTGTATTTTCACCTGTCCTCATTAACCACATGTCCGCCCAAAAATAAAATGGAAATACTTGTCACCAGCCTAGAAGTAACTTGCAGAGTTACAATAAAGAGTGATTAATCAGTTGATGGTTGTACATGCTTTGAAAATACAGTGATTGACTATAGCAAACCAATAGTTGGTTTAGCTGTTTAATAAAGAAGTCTAGTTTTGTTTTTGTTTTGTGGTTAAGTATAATTTAACATCAGATGGTAGTTTCATTAGATAACCTTGAAGGGCCTTTGCAATCCGGAGGTTGTAAGGCTAATGGAACAGTGTGTTCAACTCCTTCCCATTAATGATCCCTTTGGAAAACCTGGCTGTTCGGACCACAAGACCATAACCACATTGTGCTCTAATTTCAAGCAAAATTTTGAGGAGGAAACCAACATCCCTCAAGAGCTAACCTTACAAACTTAAACCATCAAGTGACATACATCACTGCAGATATTTAAAATTCCTAGATTAGCTAAGGTATGACTATTGTCATAATCTGTGGAAAACATGTAAAATGATGAGGTCAAAAGACATTTTAAGATGAAGAGG
This sequence comes from Ailurus styani, assembly GCA_002007465.1. Lineage (NCBI taxonomy): Eukaryota > Metazoa > Chordata > Mammalia > Carnivora > Ailuridae > Ailurus > Ailurus styani. The sequence continues at coordinate 4,933,480 of LNAC01000064.1, forward strand.
GGCCCGGTTGCAAGGGCTTCTTTGTTCAGACTGGGGGTTTGTTTTTAGAATTTATCACCTGTTCTACTCTGTTAATTATGACTTTTAATGGAAAGAAAATGCCTAATTTGGAAGTGTACCCTAGTACTCTTCAAATTAAAGTATATTTTCATTTTTTGGAAAGGAGATGGAGGCTTCCATCAGTTGTGATTTTAACTTTATATATCTATAAAGTTAAAATCTTATATATATACAATCTTTTATATATACATATATAATCTTTTACTTATATATATTTCTATTTATACTTATATGAATACATATATATTCACATATATATGAAGCTATAATATTCAAAATCTAAAAGGGATAAAGCCCAGATATATTATGACCTGGTAGATCAACAGCACCAAAGGTAATGTTTCTCCTCATTGCCTTTGACTTACAGTTATTTGATTTCATGTAAAAATTATCTTTTTTTTACTTTCTGTAGGTTTCAGCTTAGTTATGGAATTATATGCAACATTAAATGACCAAAACCAAAAAGAAAACACTATTTTCTTCCTACAGAGACATGGTGCTTCTAGAAAACGCTTCATTGCCTTCATGTTATAAACTTATCAAGTCACTTCATTACTATTTGGAACCCATGAAAAATTTTTTCTCCTATGGATAGTTTCCTCCTTAGCATAGAGAATAGACATTGCTTATGTAAATCTTAGATTTATGGTTGATTCGGAGAAATGCATACTCAGCTCTGGCCCCGCTTCCTATTACCCTCTTTTGTCAAAAAAATTTTTTTTTCATGAAGCTTCTAGACATTCATGAACAAAAAGACTCACATGGAGACTCAGTACAACTCTTAGTAAATTCACAGAATAAGCTGACTTCCACACTCCGGTTTTCTCATCTGTTTGGCTTTCAATTTTTCAGTATAGTTTAATAGTTATTTTCCCTTCTGTGTCACATGGACTGTCTGACTTTTCTTCTCTCCCCCCTTCATTGTTTTCTACTCTCCCATCTCCTAGTAATTATAACCTCTGCAACATCCTTTCAACAGTTAGGGCTGGAAAATAAGCATCTTGCTGCAAAGATAAAAAGCACCCCGTCACACAGCCGATCTTTAGCTGATTTAAGTAAATTCGGAGTCCAGCGCAGCTTCTAGAGAGCGAGCTACTGGCCGTCTGGAGCCCCGTCCTACCACCGCCTCACACGAACCTGCATTCTGGAAGCATAACCGGGGTTATCGCCCGCTCCACTGTGTGAACTGGAGATATTTGTGTGTAATTCTGTCTCAACGATGTTTTTTATTTGTGTGTCCTGTTTTCTTTTTCAGCCTCGCTGACTGTTATTTCGGTAAAAGCAGTCTCGGGCATGATCACTTTTTCTGTGACGGATAAAATGCAACTAACTTATCCCATCTTCTATATCATGTTTATCATCATGATCGCATCTTGTGTTTTCCAAGTCAAGTAAGTCAGCTTCCGCAGACTCACTCACCTTTCCACATTCCTGGGCTTCTCTGAGCATTAATCTTTTTTGGCATCCGCTGATAATTAAAATGAGGCGTAACTGATTTCTGAGGGTGAGGGCTGTACAGCTTATCCTCAGCCAGCATGCCTTGTTTTCTCCTTCATGTCCAATAATAAGTTTTTTACTGAGCGTTGCCTTCATGTCTTGTGAGTTCTAAAGTATGGCCGTAATCATCTAGCTAAGTGCACTTTGATACTTTCCTGATGCTCTTCTGCTTGTAATTAATATCCATCGTATGCAGGTTGTCATTAGCAATAAATCAAAGGGGCAGGTCCGCATCCAGGATTTCATTCTAAATATAGGAAATACATGAACCCTTCACCTTCATCCTTAGCTCATGCTCATTAATTGCCCAGGGATGGACAAAACCAGACATTTGGCCGGGAGGGAAATCCTTTCCCCAGAACTCTCCATCCTTGGCCAGAATTTTCTTTGTACCCCTGGGATCGCGGAATGATTGTTTTATGTTTCTCTTGGGGCCTAATAGTGGTGACATGGAACATTTGAAATTTCTGTTCTTCTCCCCCCCACCCCACCTCCAGCTGCTCCAGTCACTTCCCCTCCATTTCACATCGTGATTATGCCTTTGCCTGCGAGGCTGTCTTTAGGCAGCCAGGAAGTTTTCTGTGTACCCCAAAACGCTATGCAAAAGCACTATCCCCGTGCCAGGTGGGAAATCAGAGCCTACCCTCCGGAAGAGAGCGCTTCCCTCCATGGGCGCCTGCAGTCAAGTCTAATCCCTACGGGTGGGACACCATGGGCCCTGTTGCAAGGAATGTGGGCAAGGACTGGAGTAACCCAGGGTTTGGTCACTGTTTCTTTTGTCGTTTCCCTATGGGAATGAGTGTGTGTCTCATGCTTGACCCTCGCTACTCTGTTTCATCTCCCTTTCTTCTTCTGAGTTCATCAGCACTGCTAGAGTATCTTTTGGAGTTTCGTGACTCACATTGTTATCTTTCAACTCTGCTGTATGAACTTCAGTGGCAGGTACAACGGAGGGTACTCTGCCTTCCCATCCCCCTCGTCCTAGTCCCTGCCTCTGCCCCGCTGGAGCTACAGTGAACGTTCTAGAACTATAGGACTGGCCACCCAGCGAAACCGCCCGAGGCTGCGTGTTGGTTCATCGATGTATTCATATGTATACATACGCACACGCATATGTGCATAAGTGTGTGCACACGGGCACATGCATACACACTCCCCCTCAGGCCCACCTGGGCTCTACCCACAAAACTTTTTTTTTTCAATTATGCTACCGTAGAACCTAAGCTTTTTTTTTTTTAACTGTCCAGTTGGTGTCAGTGACAGGGCAGCGCCACTTCCTTGTGGGGGCTGGAATCATGCCGGTGGCCGCAGCGAGACGCTGAGCTCCCACATGTGCTCTGCAGCTGGAGTCCCGAACATTGTTTTCGAAACATTAAACATTCCTTCACTCCTCCATCTTCTTTCTTGGCACGTGGCATGTCAATGGATAGCTACACTATTCCCCAGATATGATATTTAACAGATTCGAGGGTCTATCCTCATGAATCCGCTCCAGTGTGATACTGGTCCAGCAGCTTGAACCGCTTCCAACTCAAACTTCTGTGGCCTCGGAATATGATTAATTGCTTTTCATTGTTACTGTTGTTGGTTTAAACAGACCATAAAACCTGACATCTGATCTCATACATCAGACGCATATAAGCTATGACTGCTGATTGGAAATGCCCTTTTACTGCACTTCCTCTCTCTTTGTAGTTGTAGCTTAAGGACATGCGTTTCTTGATGTTATTGTTAACTTATTGCTGAGCGTCTCTTAAAGCCAGAGCTCCAGTAAGTGCCTTCTGCTCTAGGTTCCTGAATCAAGCCACAAAACTCTACGATACCACGACGGTGGTGCCGGTCAACCATCTTTTCTTTACGACCAGTGCCATTACTGCAGGTGAGCCTTGGTTTTCTACCCTTAGGTGATTCTACCCCCACACCAGGCGTACATGAAGTGTCTCTCAGGATAGATGACACACTCAAGGAATCTTTAGGTTATAAGGAATTGTGTAGCCCACGTCATACTGTCCTCACCTCCTCCCAGGACTGAGTTTCCTCCATGACATCCTCCAGGATGGATTACTCTGCTTTGTGTGAAGGCTCCCCAGGGCTCTCTGTTTCCAGAGACAGCGCAGTCCTCTTTTGGATCACGCTAATTATTTGGAGAGTTCAAGTTAGTAGAAAGTGTTTCCTTATTCTGGACTTGAAACTAGGCTCCCTGTGAATTCGAGACTCTCATCTTAGTTCTGCTTTCTGGAGTCTTCTCCTTGCCAGCCCTTCTGACAATCAAAGCAGCTGAGGAGTCCTTTTGTGTCTTCTCTCTGGACCAAACATCCCTATTTTCATGAACTCTTCTTCTCCATGTCCCTCACTGCCTTGATCAGAGAGAGGGGGGTCCAAAACTGAATCCAAAACTGAATCCCAAACTGAATCCAGTGTTCCAGGGAAGGCCAGGCAGATGAGAATAGAAATGACTATCATTGCTGTCTGGCCTCTATTTTTCTACTATTATAGATCTTCAGTACTTATTGACAATTATATATATACAAGACACAGTAGTTTCCTTAAAAAAACATAAATTTGAAACTTGAACCAAATCAAAATACAGTAGATTCCGGTATCTCACTCCTAAGTTTAGTACTGGTGTTGCCTGGTTTACTAGCTTATTGGATGTATTTACTACCTTCTCATATTGGAAGTTCATTTCCCAAAGCAAAATTTATGCATGTTGGAAGCAGTGAAGGATTCCGTTTCACAATTGGCACATCTTTCTTATTTTATGGCAAACAATGTGACTGCTAGCAGGCAGTTTTTAAGAGTAATTGATGCATTTTTTTTTATTTCCTAAAATTGAAACTTACTTTTAAAGAGAAAGATCATATACCAAGACATCTGATTTTTTTTAGCATTTTATGCTTGTTGACAAAAGAAAGTAGGAAAAGATTGCACATTTGTGTGTCCTAGAATTACTAGAAAAAATTAATAGGGCCAAAAAGAGTTACAGGCATGACAGACAGCCTAATAGTTAATATTAATGTTGTAAAGATGTGTAAAAAAATGTGTAGAGATGTGTAGTTCCCTTGAAAAAAACATTTTGTAGGGGGACCAACAGGGTTGGAATCTCAATACTCAACACACCAAGTAATTGATGAGTCAGGGAAGCTGGAACTTTCTGGGAGTGATCATTCATCTGGTATTGCTGAAGTATGGAACAGAGGTGAAGCTTCTTGACTAGCTTTCCTTTTTGTTCCCCTCAAAAAGTCTAACTTAAGATTAAAACCCAATACCATATTTTGCCTACAAACTAGTAAAGTTTCTGCTTCATTCTTTTTATTGCAATAACTTTTTATTGTTTCATTCTTTTATTGCAATAATTGCAAATACCAGCAAGATTGGTATCACAAGTGCTCTCCTGGAGTCGGGAGGTATAGTACCGCCCTCCAAGAGCTCAGTTTCACAGTCTTTATCGAGAGTCTGAAAAATGTTTCTAGTCTCTGATCCTATGGCTCAACAACAAAAACCACCAAAATAACCCAATCTAAAACTGGTTAAAGGACTTGAATAGACACTTCTCCAAAGAAGATGTACAAATGACCAATAAGCACCAATGAGAAGATGCTCGACATCACTAATCACTAGGGAAATCTAAGTCAAAACCAGGAGATACCACCTTATACCCATTAGGATGGCTACCAGCAAAAACAAAAACACAAAAACAACAAAATTAACCAGTATTGCTCAGGATGTGGAGAAAATTTGAATTCTGCACACTATTGGCAGGAATGTAAAATGGAGTAGCCAGTAAGAAAAACCTTAGAGCAGTTCCTCCAAACATGAGACATAGAATCACCTTACAGTCCAGCAACTGCACTTCTGGGTGCACATCCAAAAGAATCGAAAGCTGGGAAATGAACAGATAGCCGTACGCCTGGGTGGTAGCAGCATTACTTACAATAGCCAAAAGGAGGGGGCACCTGGGTGGCTCAATCATTAAGCGTCTGCCTTCAGCTCAGGTCGTAATCCTGGGGTCCTGGGATCGAGCCCCACATCAGGCTCCCTGCTCATGGGAAGCCTGCTTCTCCCTCTCCCACTCCCCCCTGCTTGTGTTCCCTCTCTTGCTGTGTCTCTATCAAATAAATAAATAAAATCTTTAAAAAAAAGAAAATAGCCAAAAGGCAGAAACAACTCAGTTGTCCATCAACAGATGAATGAAAAGGAAAATGTGGTATGTCATACGGTGAAATATTATTCAGCCTTAAAAAAGGAAGGAAATTCTGACCCACGCAACAACATGGATGAACCTTGAAGACGTTATATTGAGGGACCTAAGCCGGTCACAAAAAGACCAATGCGGTATGATTGCTCCTATATGCGGTATCTGGAGTAGTAAGACTTACAGAAGTGGGAAGCAGAGTGGTGATGGCCAGAGGCTGGAAGAGGGGCAAATGCGGAGTTGTCTTTTAATGAGTATGGACTTCCAGTGTGGCAAGGTGAGGAAGGTCTGGAGATTAGTTGCTCAACAGTGTGAATATACTTCACACAATGACTGCAAACTTAAAAATTGGTTATGATGGTAAACTTCAGGCTATTTGTATTTTACTACAAAATTTTTAAAGATTTATGTACTTGTCAGAGAGAGAGAGCACAAGCAGGGCAGAGGGTCAGAGGGAGAGAGGGAAGCAGGCTCCCCACTGAGCACGGAGCCCAATGCAGGGCTCCATCCCAGGATCTTGGGATCATGACCTGACCCGAAGGCCGACACTTAACCAACTGAGCCACCCAGGCGTCCCTTTACTACACATTTTTAAAAAAATGTTTCTACTCTTTACAAAAGAAATTCTGGTTTAAGCAGCAATAACAAGAAAAACCCTAAAATACTGAGGGAAAAATATGTACAAAGAAGTTTATTGCTACTTGACTAAAGCAAAAAAATTTCAAAACAGCTTAAAATGCCCTTAGAGAAATGAGTATTATGGTGCATCTGCTTAGAATAACATGAAAGCATTAAAATGATTACAAGGAAGTGTGCCGTAACATGGAAAAATGCTGTCAAAATGTTCATCGACTTGACAAATATTTATTAGAACTGGACATGGCTTCTTCCCAAACAAAGTTTATTCTCTAGGTGAGGAGACGGGCTTCTGAGAGCGTTCCTTGGGCATAGGACTCTGTCTTGTCCTTCATAGTAGCCACAGCACCTCACGCAATGGCTGGCACGTAGGACTCATTAAATATTTGTTGGCTGACTAGCCAGGCTAACACCCCCCACACACACACACACACTCTCAATTCCACATAATACATAATTAAAAGATACCTTTATTTTTTTATTAAAGATTTTACTTATTTTTTGACAGAGAGAGAAACAGCAAGAAAGGGAACACGAGCAGGGGGAGTGGGAGAGGGAAAAGCAGGCTCTCCCCCAGAGCAGGGAGCCTGAGGCAGGGCTTGAACCCAGGACCTTGGGATCCTGACCTGAGCCAAAGGCAAATGCTTAATGACTGAGCCACCCAGGCACCCCTTAAAGATAGCTTTTAAAAAAAAGAACTCCTGAAGGCTTTGGGACCTTAGACCAAGACGAAGTCATCAAGACCAACAAAGAAGACAAGTTTATCAGAGTAAATAACACATCCAAGTTTTCCTTCCTCTAAAAGGGAAGACCGGAAGGAAGCGAAGGGAGAGGCAGTGAGAAACAGAGCTGGGGAGAATGGCTCCCATGTCCTCTCAGTGCATAAGTGTGCACAGGGCATCGCCAAGAGGATCAGCCTAGGTGGCCAGACACTGCGCTGAAGCGAACACTGGGTCCCGGGCCCCAGAGTCCACCCAAACTCTTAGCTCAAGCTTGCTGACCCCTGGCCTAAAAGTGTAGGGGGGAAATGTCACTAGAGTTTTGCTGTCTATTTTGCCTATTCCGGTGGGACAAATCCTAGACTGGATAAGAAATTTCTATTTCCAAAAGTTATGTCAACTCTGTTGATTTTAGAATAATAATACTTATATTGCACAAAGCTACGAATCTATGTTCTGTTTGATATTACTGAAAATGTCAGTGTGGCATGCAAATCTTTTTAAACTTAAGCTACTGAATATGTATTTTAAGGGTAACTATCCTTAGAAAAAATAATACATGAACATAACTTGAAAAACAATGTAGCTAATATATATATTCTCACCCTAAAATTCCCTTTGTCTTTTATTCCGGTTATAGGTATCATATTTTATCAGGAGTTCCTTGGTGCAGCTTTTCTAACTGTATTTATATATATTTTTGGGTGAGTAGATGTCTCATAAGTAAGGAATGTGAAATCCTATTACTTTTATGTGGGATTTTTGGCATTCTACCTGAGGTATAGAAAATTGGAAGAGAATATAAGAAACATTAGTTTCCTGAGCTCTTAAAAGAAACCTAGTTTTCAGTTTAACATCCTCCACAGGTCTCCATATCTTTGACTTGGTAATTTGGGTCTCTCTCTGAGGCTTCTGAACCTGGGGATTTTCAATTCCAGCACGGTCTAGCAAAATCCACCACTGGCTGTTGTAGTTACTCCATACCTTGTGCTAAGTCAGACCTACCTCGCTCTTGGAAATTTCTAGGTTATAGCTCCCTCAGGAACCACAGATGCCTCTAGGATCCCCTAGAATAAAAGGTTAAGTCCAGGGCAGATTATTAGCTTTGGACCTAATAACATCAGATTGGAAGCATCCCTTTCTTGTGTGTGGGGGCCCATCTTTAACCCTTTCTAGAAATTTGGTAGACATCACTGCTGACATTCTTGCAAACAGAGAGCAGAACTTGGACAGAACATCACCAGTGTATCAGATCTTCTGCCGGTTCCGGCTGGCACTCCACTAACGCTTAGCTGTTTCTTGATCTCGTGTTCTGCATGACCATTATTATGCAGACTCGAGCCCAGGCTATTTTCAGCGTGGAAAACCATCTAGCTAGAAAATTCAATTTCATAAGATACTTGGGAAAGCCTAAACTTCTAGGATCTGGAAACTATGACTATTCTTATGGCCAAGGACAATTAAATTTCTTAGAAAATTAAAGTATATATATATATATATATATNAGGATCTGGAAACTATGACTATTCTTATGGCCAAGGACAATTAAATTTCTTAGAAAATTAAAAAAATATATATATATATACACACATATATATATATTTTGCTCGTGTTGCATGTCAGTAATGGGTCTGGGCATGCATGGATAGAAAATGAGACCTGGTGTCTACCCAAAGGGTTTAGAGCCGGAATTAGCCTCCAGATGGTAAAAACCTGGGGCAGAGATTTATTGGAAACTGCCCAGGTCTTGGTTCTGGGGAAAAATATAATTGGCTGCAGCAATTAAGACAAGTTCTAGAAGGCTTACCATGAGAAGCAGGAAAAACAAAACCGATGGAATGTATGTCATCATGTAGAATGTGGAGCTGTTATTTAACACCATGGGTTGTTTCAGTGTTCTTGTGTTCTTTATTATTATCACTCTTACAGGTGTTTTCTGTCATTCCTTGGTGTGTTTTTGGTCACAAGAAATCGAGAAAAGGAACATCTGCCACAGTCTTACATTGATTTTGGAAATATTCCGGGTAAAACTGCATATCCTTTAATTTATGATGGAAAACTTTATCCTTATACATTAGTAGTTGCTGGTATTATTTGGGGTATTAAAATTAAAATAAAACTTAACTCTTATCCTCAAGAAAATGTCTATTTAACGATGAAACCAGAGGCGATGTCAGTGTTAATAATCATTTCTTTGAATGTCAGTTTTGCACAGACCACTGGGGATATAAAAGAATTGGCCCCGTTTTCTTGATTTGGGGGATGTTGCAAATTTCTTTTTTTGTGTTTCCTTAAACTGGAAAAGGGTGGGGATAGAAGTGGGGAATGGCTACCAGGAGAGTCTTTGAAGGAACATCCAGGACAGGAGCTTAGGACGCTAAGGACCATTGTTCCTGGGGAACACTGCGGAGGCCTGTGCACAGTGGGGCCAAACGGGGCATCCTTCACAGTCACCTGAACACGGAGAGCTTCTCCCCCTCCACTTTGCCGTCTTCATCCTGATCCATTTCACACCCACCATCTTTGCAGTCCTCCACTCTTCCTGGGAAATGACTCGCTGTCATCACGTAGACAACAGAAGCCATGTTTAGAACAAAGCCAACAAACAGTTGGCTGTATCCTCACCTCCTCCCTGGCCCACCCAGTATGTCCAGCTTTGCTAGGGATTTGGGGCGACCTACAGTTTTCTAGACCGAAGTAGTGATGTTCTGGCAGCTTCCTCTACCATTCTGTCAGGTCCCTGACTTTGAAGCAAAAGCCATTAAAGCCTTGTCCCTACGACTGAGAAAATATGACCCAAGGAACTCTGTGTCCTCTTTCCCTCTTGGGCCCTCTTATCAGCTAAGAGCGTTCAAGGCAAGAGTTTGGTGGCAAAGGTGTGCGTTGTGAGTGACTTGTGTGGTTAGAGGCTCTGGGGTAGAAAATAACATTTAACTCGATTTTCCAGTTCACAAAGGCCCATACATAGGATCAGCAACAGCTTTTAGAAGCTACTAGGGGAGTCTGCTTTTCTTTGTTGTTACGTGCATTAGACCAACCACAGAAAAGGAAAAAGGACACTGGGAAGGGACGTGTGGAGATGAGTGGACGCTTCATGCTCATCTCTTGACCGAACCCGCCCAGTGTCCATGCCCAGCACAGAGGCCCCGTGTGGCGGGGCACCCGCCGTCTCCTCTGGAGAGTGTGTGGTCACCACAAGGGACACAGAGTTCCGGGGCCTCTTCTTCTTGATGTTGATCTCTTCTGTGTAGAGGGTAACCACAGCACTAAAAAAAACGGGACTAAAATGTGGCCTAGAGAGAGGAGAAAGTGTTATTAAGACATATTCTTTTCTGAGACCACAAAAGATTTTTTTGTGTGACTGTTATCTCCACAGGGAAACAAATGTTGGACAAAATACAACCAGATCCAAATGGCTTATCCTATGGAACTCTGCCTGATGGAAGTGACTTGACAAAGAGCCAAAGTGGAGAGAAGAAAGAGGTCTGAACTGCCGAGAGGGATGGCAGCTGGCCTGTCTATACCACCTTTGAAAAACCTCCCTTCGTGTCCACAGCGAGCTTGTGCTGACGTGCATGAGCATCACCTCCGTCTGCAGGGACAGCTGGGGGCTTCCCAAACTTTGACAGTCTCATGTCTTCACGGAATGTGATTTGCAGTGTTCCCCACACTCTGGACGTCCCCCTCGTGAACAATGAGCCAGCTAGATCTTAATTAGAGCCTGGCTCCCCTAGCAGGACTGTCCCACAGAAATGTGCTTTCACGATTTGGCTGCAGAACACACGCAGGCTGCTTTTCCCACACGACTTCGAGTGTCGGCTGCTTGGCTTTAAAGAGACTCGTTCATCCCCCAACCTCGCTCCCGTACCAAAGGTTTGAGAGCATTCGTTTCGCCTACATCTCTGATGAGCCTCCCCCGTAAGGATCTCACCTTTCTAGGCCTAAGTTAGAACGGTGAATCATCTTTTTCTGTAAACGAGCCCTATTATAACCGTCCTTTGAAAATTAAGGCCATCTTTAAAATGGGAGTCTGTAAGTGGCCTTCTGTGGTGGTGTGTACCTTGACTGGTGAACTTTTTCAGAGGAAGAAAGGAACAATTTAAGAATTAAGACCAGTTTTTCAAAAAATATAGAATGATGAACACTTACTTCAGCTATATGATCTGATTATACTTGAATTGAAACTGAAAACTTCATATCCTGTGCTGATATTTGTATAAATCTTATGACTTATCTCGTGGATTTATTATACGTTTTAACTCTTGACGCAAGTCTCAAAAATTGTGTTTAAGTTCTAAATGTTATTTTCGCTAGCACACCATTTCCTCCCCCAAGTTATTATCTCAAGCTTTATAAATTCTTCGAGGCAAGAGTACAGCTATGAATAAAGAATTGGATTTTAGCCATTTAAATCTGTAGACGTAGCCAGGTGGTCCAACCTGAGTCTAGAGAGGAAGGCCATGTGCTCCTGGACCCGAATGGCTTTTCTGCTATGACTAGTCACTTATCCACTAAGATTCATTTGCAGATAGAGTTCATAATCATATATGTTAGTTATGATCTACTAATCTATTTATATGACAAGGAAAGAACTAGCCTTTATTGTAAACAACATCGAGTCAGGAGCCCTATCCTTAATGACACTTCGAAAGCTTCTACTCACTTCTGGCATGCCAGTCCAAGGTTGTTCCAGCCAGCTGTCTTGCGTTTCTGAAGGTTGTATAACTCAGAGCTGTGGAGACTGTAATCGTAACTGCTTTGGGTCTTTGAGCATTGTTCTTTGTCATAACCTATACTGGCCAAACCAGGCCACAAAGGCAAGATTCGAATCCATCGCCAATGTATGAATAATAACCTAGAGCCCATGTCTGGGTTTTGAACTCCTAGTAAGAATTCCTGCTATTGTGGAACATATCCCCTAATTCAAATAAAGCAGTCATATAATTTATGGCATGTTTTACTGAATTGGTCCAACATGTTGGCATTGGAAGGCTCAGCTAAGAAATGTGTCTGGTGTCTTAAACTACAGATTTCTGATGACTCTTAAAACTGGTTTCAAAGATGGCAAAAATATTTAGACTAAAGAGTTTCAGTTGAAGTAGGACGACACTTATAGCTACAGCACGTGGTTTTGAGCATTGTAGAATTCTGCGCAGACACAAGCATGATGCCAGTATGTTAGTAGTTGCCAACATTTGCATCTTTTAAAAGTTTTGAGAAATGACATCGACTTACGCACATTTAAGCAATCCAGCAATGCTTTAGAAGTCCAGGCAACATATAAAATATACCGAGACCTAATTTTACTTTCCATACTGCTTCTTCAAAGCAAGGTGAAGAGGAGTTTTAGTTGTACTAGCTCATAAGATTTTTTAAATTACAAAGTGCATGACAACAACCAAAGCCAACCCTGTACTTCTCTTGGCATTGTGAACCGGGGACTTTTAGCCAACAACTTGACTCATTGGACTATTTGTCTAGACGAGGGGTCTGCAAAATTTTCCTTTAAAGACGCAGAGAGTAAATATTTTTGGGTTTATTGGCCAGTGTTGCCTGTCGCAACTACTCAACTCTGTTATTCTAGCCTGAAAGCCAACACAGCCCATATGTAAATGAATGAGCATGGCTGTACGCCAGTCAAGTTTTATTTACCAACACAGGTGGTCAGCCCTAGGACAGTAGTTTGCCAATCCCCGATCTAGATACCTTTGCCCTTGCCATGTAGTTTCTTTCTTGCTCCTTGGGCATTCAGGAGTTGAAAAGGTGACACTTCATGATTCATGACAAACTAGAATACTGTGGGATTGTGGAGCCCTGTCTTGATATTTACATTAGGATTTTGTTTACATAAGATACAGATGGAAGTGATGAGTTCATTACTGGTGCCCAGGTTTCTCTTCAAAGCAGTGGTTCAGGGGTGCCTGGGTGGCTCACTAGGTGAACTGTCTGCTTTTGGCTCCAGGCATGATCCTAGGGTCCTAGGGGGAGCCCCGTGTCAGGCTCCTTGCTTAGCGGGGAGCCTGTTTCTCCCTCTCCTCCCCACTCATGCTCTCTCGCAAATAAATAATATCTTACAAAAAAAAAAAAAAAAGCAGTGATTCTTTTGTGAGCACCGCTGCCCGTGTTGGAAGAGCCTCTCCAGTCCCACTTTCCAAGTTGATAATAGCTTCGGAAATGAGTACTAGTGACCTCTCATTAAAGCAGAGGACTTCACCAACCGATTGTTTTCACTTTAAGTGTTTGCTTGTTCTATACCCATAATACTTTCACTACCAGAATCGTTTGAGGGGAAAAAAAAACACAATAAAAACTTCTCAAGCGGTGACTCAAAATGTATTTTTCAACACCCCCTTTCCACCCCCACAAGCTCCTGGAAATTCTGTTTTGTGGCAGAGAAAGACTGGGAAAGGACAGATTTCATAGATGATTGCAATTTCGGCGCTATTGAAGAGTAATGGTGATAATGTGCAGGTCTGGCTCTGAAAGGAACAGGTGTAATGGTGGGCATGACTCAAAGGGATTGAAACACTGAGCCAAATTCCTGGCAGCCAAGAACCCTCTCTACGCTCCTCGTTTCCAAGAGCACAGCTCATCCAGGACTGTATACGCTCAGCCACGCTCAAGGCTGCTTCATAGTTACCAACTTAATAGTGATATTGTGGACATAAATATAGCAGTTACCAAAATGAACCTTCCCAACACCCCTCCAGACTGCTTTACTTAAATGCTATGGCTGGTTTAAGGGACAATCCTTGCACCGGGCAACCGCGATTGTAACGCACGTGTCTGGCACTGGTGGAGATGAGTGCTTTCGTGAGGCTGCTAGAGAAACACCACGCATTTTGTACTTTTCGAATAAAATCTCAGAATTGAACCTACCACGATTGTGTGGGAAATTTAGGAGCTGCTTCTAATCGTTAGACTCATCAACAGTCTGGCTTTTATTATTGCCATCTTGAAATTAAAAAAGTAGAATTCCACACAAACACGGTTTCCATGCAAATATAGACCAGTCTTGGGCTATTAAACCTAGTGTTTTAGCAATTGTGGTAAGCGCAGGGAAAAGCCTTCCCACCCAGGAATTCTTGAGTCTGTCCCCTTGCTTACCAGCCTCAGGGCACCACGCAACACACTTCCCTGTGCCAGGACAGCAAATCAGTCACAGGAGCTATGTCCCACCCAGGAAAACTTTTTTTTTTTTTTTCAAGAAAGGGAGGAAACTCCTCCTTCGATGTTGGTCCTTATTGAGAGTTAATGAGTCCCAACCACAATGTAAAAGAGGGATATCAATTCAGATATCAAATAAATGTGGTGTTTCGGGATGCACCCAGCTGAGCTGGATGCTGCCAACAGTTTCATGGAGTTCCAGGCAAGATGCAAGATAGTCTCCGTGTTCCAGGAAAGAATCTCCTTCTCAGGGAACTGGCAAGTGCCTGGCGGAGAGGGAGCCTGTCCGTTCCCAATGTGACCAGCACACATGAACCCAAGCCGCTTTGCACATTTGAGCTGCTGCTACCCAGACGCAAGCTAATCCTTCCAGCGTGCACTCATACCACTTTTGAAGCCTTTTCCTTCATGGTTCTAATTTGAAAACCAACCTCAGCAATTTTCTGAGGTTTGGGCTCTACTCCTTCTGTCCAAAGCTCCTCACCTAAACCTTCTAAAAGCTCAACACAGACCAGGAAATGACCCAGCTTGAGAACTCGTGATCCAGGGACTCGAAGTTGGAGCTGGTTTCCTGATTATAGACCCAGTCACCACATGCCTCAAATTTAGCAGCTATTAATTCACTTAAGCATAATTGATCACATACTATTTTCGATGCAGTGTGTTTAAAAATGGACTATAAAAATGAATTAGACATGAAGACCAGCTCTCCAAGCACCTACTGTGTGGTGGGGAGACAACCGATGTCATCTCTCGAGCCCTTCCAATGCCCCAGGCATGGGGCTAAGGCTCTTACTTGTGCGAGTTATTGAGTCCTTACACTTTCTCTCCCAGGGAGGTCACCATCCCTATTTTACAGGTTAAAAAACCAGGGCAAGAGCCAGGGCAGGGACTAGGGTAAGGCCAAGAGAAGCATGGAGTTTAAGGAAACATCCCTGTCAAGGTGGTGGGAGGGCTGCCCCTGCACCTCCCGGAGCCTGGAGTGAGCAGGGCACCTGCTGTGCCCTAGGCACCTCATCACATCCTGGCTGTAGCCAGAAAAGGGAAGTGGATTTGACCGGTGTTATTCAGCTGGCAAGTGGCAGAGCTGGGATTTGAACACAGAACATCTAATTCTGCAACCCACACTCTTACCACCGGTACCAATATGTCTATACTACACAAGAGAACATCAAGAGTGCCGTGGGACACCTGGGTGGCTCAGTCAGTTAAGTGTCTGACCCTTGGTTTCGGCTCAGGCCATGATCTCAGGGTTGTGAGATCGAGCCCCAGGTTGGGCTCCACGTTCAGCATGGAGTCTGCTTGAGATTCTCTCTTTCCCTCTCCCTCTGCCCTTTCCTCCGTTCTATAAATAAATAAATAAATAATAAATAAATAAAATCTTAAAAAAAAATTTTTTTTTGGGGTGGAGGGCGCCTGGGTAGCTCAGTCAGTTAAGTGTATGTATGCCTTCAGGTCATGTCATGATCCCAGGGGCTTAAGCCCTGTATCAGGCTCCCTGCTTAGCAGGGAGTCTGCTTCTCCCTCACCCTCTGCCCCTCTCCCCTCCATTGTGCTCTTTCTCTCTCTTTCATATAAATAAATACAATCTTTAAAAAGTTTTTTTTTTTTTAATTTTGGGTGCCTAATAAAGGGCATGGAAGCCCCGAGGAGAAAGAGGTCGTTTTGACCAGGAGACAGTCTTCTAAAAGGAACTAGGGGTTATAGTGGGTTAAATCATGTTCCTCCCAAAAGATATATCCACCCCCCAACCCCTGGAACCTATGAATGTGATCTCTTTGGCGAAGGGTCTTTACAGATGTCATTAAATCAAAGATCTCGAGGTGATATCGTCCTTGGTTACATCCTGGATCACCCGATCCAATAGCAGGGGAGCAGGGGTCCTTATAAGAGATGGAAGGGGAAGGGACACAGACACCCTGCGGGAAAAAGTCGCGTGAAGATAGAGACAGATGGGAGCCACAAAGCCACAAGCCAGGGAATGCCGGGAGCCACCAGAAACGGGAAGAGGCAAGAGAAGACTCTCTCCTTGAGCCTTCGGAGGGAGCACAGGCCTGCGGACACCCTTGGCTGCAGACTTCGGGTCTCCAGAACTGCGAGACAGCACATTTCTGTCGTTGGAAGCCGCATTTCTGCGACGTCTCGCGGCGGCAGTCCCAGCAAACGAACGCAGGTCCGCCCTGCTCTCCGAAGCTCGTGCGGAATTCAGTCGGAGGCGGAAACCCACGAGCAGAAGAGAAGCCGGATCGCTGAGTCAGCTTGGCGACATCCGCCACGTGGGGTCACCGGGTGGGACGAGAAGGCAGGTTGGAAAGACTTGAGTGGCCCGCTCTGACACAGAAGCAAGACCAGTCGCCCCTAACCGTAGGGACAGGACAAAGCCTTGGAGCTCAGTGGCTAAAGAGGCTTATAAACACGTCCTTCCCGGACTCCACCAGGGAGAGCGGATCGGCCCGGGGAGCCCTGGCCACCGCAGGGAAGAGGAAGGCGTCCCTCGGAGCAGTGCGCCCCCAGGCCGCCCTGCGTGCAGTCCCCGCCTGCATCCCCGCGCCCGGGAGATTCGCGGCCCGGTCTCGCTGGGGCGCGGGGGTGTCCAGCCGCCAGCTCCCTGGGGCTGACTCCGACTGGGGGGCGGGGGGCGGGAGCAGGGGCTCCCCCTCCTCCCCGGTCCTCCGCGGCTGCGGGGAAAGCAGGCTCCTGCGGAGGAGGACCGCGATCGGTCCCCGGGGGGCGCATGCGCCCCCCTCACCGGCCGCCTTTCTGTAAAGCGAGCCACCTGCCTCCTGCCCCGCGAGGCCCCGGCCTCCAAGCTCTGCGCAAGGCAGGAACCGGGCCAAACCACCGCTGAGGAAGGAATGAGGGCCTTGGCACTGGCTCCGCGTGTATTTGTTGTTCGCTAAGGAGTTTGGTGGAATCCAGACTCATTTTCCACTGAAACAAGGGAAAGTAAAGACAGCACCAAATAAAAATAGATTTCTGGCGTTTCCTGTTTACTCAGATCTGCTGCTCTCTGTAGGCCGGGGGCTTCTCTGGACATCTGGAGAGAACACCCCCTCCAACCCTCCCCTTCCCCCCCCAAAGAACATAAAAGTGATGACTTTCTTCTTCCGTGTTTCTATTTCCTGTTCTTTGGTTGCTAGTAGGTTTATTGGGGGGAGGGGGGAGCTGTCCTGGATGAACTACCAAATTCCCTTTTTCTAGCCCTATTTAGAGGAAAACAAATTTCTGGGTGCCTCTGGTGACCCCTTTCTCCCCGTTTACAGAGTAGAGCTCATTTTTTCTGGCCTGCTGGGCCTCAGCGAGAAGACACAGGAGGAAGAGGGGGTGACCAGTGGAAAGAGGGGGACTTGAGGCTGGGCACAAAGACCTCAAGTTCTCCTTCAGGATAATTCACACAGGGCCCAGGGTCCACAGCAAAGGCACAAGGTGACAAGGCAGGAAAAGCTCATCCAGAAGGACCGAGCAGAGACGCTGCGGGTCTCAGGCCTAAGGACACACGTGCGACTTCCTGTCCTTTCGGAAAACCATGGGAACATCCAGCATGTTTGGGGGAAAGGTCTGAGTGGTGAAGCGGCAGTTCCTGGGGGGGCTGGGGGGGGGCGGGGTGGCAGGTCCTTGCTCCAAATCGGTATTTGGCCCCTTCGCCCCGCCCACGTGCTGCACATGTTTTCCCCATCCAAAAAACAGTGAGAGCGGCCTCGCTTCCCTGACTTGAGTTTTGCACCACAACAATAAAGTTCATGATGGAAAAAACATTTCTCCCGTGGCCAGGGACGCTCTGCTCAGGCAGAGTGTTGGATCTCCAGTCCACCAACAGCAATTGCTGAGAACAAACCAGAGCTTATTCACTGATTTTTATGAATGATTGAAACAGCAAAGCAGATTGATTTCATTTCCGTAACTTAGCAATTGACAATTACATAAATATCTTTCTGAAGCCATCGGGATGAAAATCGTCCTGTTCTTCAGAGCAAGAGAAATGAAGTTAGAAGAAAGCCAAACCAACACGCTACTGTACGGAACTGTTATGGGCTGAATTGTGTGTCCCCCTCTCCCCCCGAATACGCACTGAAGTTCTAATTGCCACTATCTCAGAATGTGCCTTTATTTGGAAATCTGGTCTTTAGATTACCCTTTATAGAGGTAATCGAGTTAAAAATGAAGTCGTGAAGGCCGGCCCTGATTCAGTATGACTGGCGCCCTTTTAAAATGGGAAATGTAGACACAGAGACACACGGAGGGAAGACAGTGTGACGATACAGGGAGGAGATGGCCAGCTACACCCCAGGATGCCCCCACGGCTCCCGGAAGCTAAGAGGGAAGCACCAGAGTCTACCTTACTGCCCTCAGAAGCGATCAGCTCTGCTCACACCCGGATCTTGGGACTTCTAGATCCTGGAACCGGAAGCTGAGACATATCCGTATTTCTGCACATCCAGTCTGCGGTACTCTGTTGCAGCAGCACTAGCCAACTAACACAGGGGCTTTTGTTTCCATCGATTCCTGGCATATGGTCCCCATGTTTGGGGCACTTCCGTGGTGCTAACCTGCCTGGGAAGCAGAAGCCCCCCATCCCCCGCCATAGTCCCACTACAAAAGCTGGAAAAGCAAGACCCTGTCCCCAGCCCCTGGGAGCTCACACTCCTTCCCAGAACATTGAGTCTGGAGCATGAGGTGGTTAAGCATGGATTCATTGCCCCCAGCAGGGGGCGTCCAACATCCAGTTGTCACCCCGCACTCCCGTGCCAGTGATGCCACTCGGTGTGGGCCAGAGGCCAGCCAGTCGGTTTCACTTGGTTCCTGCCCCCTCTCCAAGCCCAACCCTACAGTCTTCCCACTGATTCTGCCAGCCTCTCAACAGACAAATCAGTGCAGAGCAGCAGAGAGCTGAGTGTGGTCACAGCGTCTTGACCTGCATTTCCAACCCCTGCTTGACCAGTGCCCCTTGGACAGCTTGCACTCAGTACGTCCAGAAGCGACGTCATCACCCTCCTCCTCTCCTCTTTGCTCCACCCCTGCCACCAAACTGCACCCCTGCTCTCCCTGGGCCCAGGCTGGGCCTCGGGGCCATTTCTGACGCCTCCCTTGTCTGCCAGCTAATCACTGAATAGACCACGTTTGACCTCTCTCCCTGGCATCCTACTCATGCCTCCCCTTCTTCCTAGACTCCCAGCAGTTGCCCTCATTTTAGGTCCTCCTTCGCTCCCCCAGCTCCCCCACCAGTTTGCCCCATGATCTCTGTTCCCTCAGATTCCCGTGCGTGCTGCAGGCTGGGGCAGGAGGGCCCGCATGGGGAGAGGAAGGCCTCAGCCTGTCCCTGCCTCAACTACCTCCCTGCTTTGCCCAGGCTACGACTCCTGCCCTAATCGCCTTCCCACCCCTGCTCTGGATGAAATCTTCTGCAAAGCCCAAATCCAACACAAAGATTTAAGGATTTTATCAGCCAGATATACTCCTTCCCTCCTTAGAATCCCTTCTACTCTTGTGTGTGTGTGTGTGTGTGTGTGCAACTCTTAGATTATTCCACTCTGAGTTAGTCACATACATGCCCATCTGATTTGTGGTGTCCAATTACAACTCTTTGTGAAAAAGGATTTGCCCTGAACTTGTCACCACCTCCACCGCCATGACTGCCATCTCCCACTGGATTATTGCTCTAGCCTTCTAAGTGGCCATTTAGTAGAAAAGCCCAAGTCCAGAGACCTGACGTGATCCAACCTCCAGGACCTCTCTGCCCTGAAGTCCCCTCCTACCTCCTTCTCTAATTCCCCTCCAGCCTCTCTGCCTCCTTGAACATACCACACATACTCCTGCCACAGGGCCCTTGCACACGCTGCTCTTGCTGCTATGCTAACCCTGAAAGTTCTCCAAATCTTTGCTCAAATGTCACTGACCACCTTATTTAACATCATAGCCCATCTCACCTTCACCCAGCACTCTTAGGCCCCGTGACCTTTCCCTCCTCTTCCTCTTTCTTTCCATAGCATTACTCACCTCCTAAAATACTGCATAGTTTATGTATTTATTATATTTATTGTTCACCATCTGCCTCTCCACCCTTACGTGCCACAACAGGAACTCCCCAAGAACAGGGATCTTTGTCTGTTATGCCCACTGATGCCTAGATGTGTGGTAGATGTTCGGAAAATACCCGTTACATAAATGAATCTCTGTATGCTGCATACGCTGAGCTCTGACAATCACTAGGTTCCCAAATCATACTACTTTTTTTTCAAGCATAACTGCCTGGTTGCTTGGCTGCTCTTCCTGGCGCTGCCATGGAAACCAACAGCCCAGGGACAAGTTGCTTCTCCTCAAGTCAAGCAATGTGTATCCCCCCACCCCCCTGCCCCCTGAACACAAAGAGGTGTGCCGTGCCCCCCACAACTCAGGGACGGGATGCCATGGCCAACCAGCTGGAAGTATCCAGGATGCAAATGACCTGGGACCAGCTGCTGGGGCGGCCTCGGGCTTTCTCCGGGACCCCGAGCAGTGAGCAGTGGAGGCTCCCAGGAGGATTTGCCCCTGGCTGACATCTGCCCACGCAGACCACACATTCTGTTCTCGGGAGATTCTCCAGTCCCAAAGTTCCCATTGCCTCCCCCAGGCATCGTTTTTTCTCTAGGCCCAATAATAGCAGACATTTATGAAGCACTTTCTAAGGACAAGGCACTTTACGGGTATTATGTCCAAGTCTCAAAACACCGCGAAGTAACCATTATTATTCCCCCGTCAGAGTCGAGCGGCCGAGGCTCAGGGAGACTAATCGGTGCGCCCTGGGTCACAGAGCACTTCAGTGGTGGGTGGATCCGAGGCAGAGTCCACGGCACACTGCTCTCCTTTGCTGCAACTGTCCCAGACTGCGCACCTGCAGAAGGGGGCAGGGGGCAAGCGGTGGGGGCAGACAGTCTCCATCTCTGCAGAACCCCAGGAGCGTGCACATCTCACACACACACACACACACACACATGCACACACACGTGCGCACAGCACAGCAACACGGCCTGGGGAACACGGTATCACCAGACAAGGTTTCCGAGGGAGGCCCAGCCCTCTCTGGAGGTCTTTAAAAACTAACAACAAATAAAAGATCACTCCTTCTCTCTGGAATGACGTACGCGTGGTCGTGCCTGAAAGCAGAGATTAGCTGACCCCTAATGGTCCCATTTGGCTTTATGACGATGACGAACCATTACTGGACAAGCGGACCGACTGCCTGGAGCATTACTAAATGTTTTTAATAATATCACCAATCCAGGACCAAGCCCTAAGCCGGCGCTGCAGTCAAGTCCATCACCGCTGGGGGGAGAGAGAGAGAGAGAGAGAGAGAGAGAGCGAGCACTGGGTCAGGGAGGGAGGAGGGGGGAGACTGGGGACGGCCTGTTTGTTCTGAAGAACGGACGGGGCTTCTTGAGTCATAGAGCAGCTCGGGGAGGAGAGGAGGGCTTGAAGATTAATCTCAGATGAGGTCTGAAGAATGAAGAAGAAAACAATGGCAAGACCATGTGGGAGCAGCAAGGAGAATGGCTGAGCTTGAACGTGGCCTAGGGAAGGGGCGCAGAGACCGTGCTGTCGGCAGACACACAACACGTAAAATGTGAGAGTCAGAAGCACACAAGGAGAACACCGAGTGTGTCTGAGATGATCAAGCAAAGTGTGTCTCACGAGCCGGCTACCTGAGTCACACATTATCTCCTTGGAGGTCTCCCACGGGCCAAACCCAGCAGGTGCCGAAGAAACCAAAGGGCCTTTGGGGGAGGTTGGGAGCCAGCCCCAACCTTGCGGGAGCTGCAGAGCAGTCGTGGGGACCTGGAAGGTGACAAGGGGAGAGGAGGGCGGACGGGATCTCAGGGCAGTGAGGCCGGTGGCTGGCCGAGCGTGAGCCTCCCAGGACATCTGGCCGCTGGCCCGGGCCCTCGGACACCGCTGGTGTGCCCCACACTCCATCTGCTCCTGTAATGCCAGCATCTGGCCTGTTTGTGCCCCCCCAAAAAAAAAAAAATAGAACAGAGTTTACATTGGGCAACAGAAGGCCAGACTGAGCAGGAGAAGGTCCTGGCTCCTGCGTGCGAGCTCTCAGAGAGTTGAGAGTGAAGCTGCGGAGGCTGCTCGGTGGGGACACTGAGCAGCCCCGGGCCCCCAGCAGTGTGGCTGTGCGTTACCATCGGTGACACAAGCAGGGCAAGATGGCCTCGTTTCTGCCCTGGCACAGGACCTGCCCTTGGCCGGCTTCAGGAATACAGGGACTCGGGAGTATCCACATCGGTGATCTCACAGGGGCCCCCAGGGGACGAGCCACGGTGACACTCCTACTGGCTCCCGGGAGAGCATGTATCCGCGATCTGGGCATCCCTGCGTCCCTGCAGCCCTCACCGAGGGCTCAGGTGTGGTACCCCCGACACCCCCTTAGGAGGGAATGCTGAAGGCCCTTGGTCCGCAGGCGGGGGCTGGAATTTTAGATTCCTGCCGCCGTCTATCGAAGGACACTCAGGGACAGGGGACGCAGGCGGAGGGCACACTGCGGTAAGAAGCTCCGGTGCTCGAGATCCTACTGTGGCTGCCCATCGTGTTCGGTCTGCCCTGTCGCCGGGTGACCTCTGCTCCACTGCCCCTGCTGGTTCCTTCGGCGGCCACATAGTCTCCCGCGGTCTCTCGAAAATTCCTGGCTGCTCCTCCCTCAGATAGGATGCTGGGCCCTCAGGCCTCTGCCACGACTGCTCCTCCGCCTAGAACATTCTCCCCTAGGAATCACAACCCTCGGCCCTTGCCTCCTTGGGGCCTCTACTCAGATGTCGCCTGCTCTGCCAGCCCTTCCCGAGTCACCCACTCGAACTGCAGCCGCTCCTGACACTTCATTTCACCACAGTACCTCTTGCCATCAAATACCCAACTGAATGTCTTTTTTTTTGTTGTTTATTGTCTACCTCCCCGGGCAGAATGCAAGCTCGCTGAGGGCCGAGATTATTGTCTGTTTCATTCCTGCCCCTCTGTCCAGTGCTTAGCACAGTGCCTGGCAGCTAGTACTTACCTGTGCGTTGTGGAGAGGAGGAGGGAAGGGAAGGAGGGAGGGAGGCAGGGAGGAGTGAACAAACAAGAGAAAGAAGAAAAAGGCTCACAGTCCCTGCTTCTAGGGCCCTTGCTGTGGGCCTGAGTAGGTCCTTTTGCTTAGAACATCTTAGGAGCAACACAGCTCATTTCTCTTATCCAGTGTTTAAAAGTGTCACCGCCTTTGCACCCCTGCCCTCCAGATCCCAAGCGGAAAACCCTATCCATCTCAGTCCTCTCCTCCAAAACGGTCATGACCCATGCCTGAGACTCTGCAGGGAACGAGGAGGAAAGGCATCAGCTGCCTTGTGGTCCTCGCCCAAACCCGCCGGCCCGGGGGCTGAGACGGAGCGCTGTGCTGGCCGCGCCGAGTGCTGGGCCGACAACTCAGCAGGTGGGTGACCCCGGGCGTGCTGAGCAGCACCCAGGCTGCTGAAGGGGAAGCCCGGCGGTGGGGGCACAGCCCGGAGTGACTGCTTTTAGAACCCTCCCAGGCTGCGCAGCCCCACCCTTAGGGCCGGAAGTCTGCAGTTCAGTTATAGAGAGGATCTTGAGGTCTGAAGTTCTACCTTTTGCATCCTGTTGGTATTATTTAGCAAATGCTGTGTAACAAGTTACCCCAGAACTCAGAGACTTAAACACCAACAACCGTTGATTATCTCCAGTCATTTCTGTGGGTCAGGAATTCAAGAGCAGCGAGGCTAAGCATTTCTGGTTCGGGGTCTGTCACAAAGTCATGGCTGGATACCAGCAAAGGCTGCCGTCATTTGAAGCCACAGCTGGGCTGGAGAATGCCCTTCTAAAGTAG
This sequence comes from Ailurus styani, assembly GCA_002007465.1. Lineage (NCBI taxonomy): Eukaryota > Metazoa > Chordata > Mammalia > Carnivora > Ailuridae > Ailurus > Ailurus styani. Next base: position 4,957,607 of record LNAC01000064.1, read on the forward strand.
CTCACCTGCATGATCGGTAAATTGGTGCCGGCTGTTGGTGCGTGGCCCGTGATCCTACCCCTGTGGGCCTCTCCGTAGGGCTGACCGCTTGAGTCTCCTCCTGTCATGGAGGCTGGTTTTCTCCAGAGCAGGTGACCCAAGGCCCAAGGCAAAGGCTGCAATGTCTTTTTGACCTATCCTTGGAAGTCCCCCACCATCACTTCCACCATCGTCTGTTGGCACGCACGCCAGCCCTGATTCAATGGGGGGGTGGGGTGGAGGGGAGGGTGGACCACACTGGGCAGGGATGCCCAGAGGTAGAAATATACTTGAAGCTCCCTTGGAAGTCAATGACAGCACTGTCTTCTGTGACATCAAGTCATTGCCTGCAGTTGGGTTGCCAGTGCCTCCAGCAGAGGCAGTAGTTAAATCCTGTCAACCCAATTCTGATCCTACTGGAACTGACTTCGTGAGGTTCCTCCCAACCAGGTTTTATTTTCCCCTAGGCTTGAGGGGAAGTCTAAGAGGAGGCTCAATGAACATGACAATGAATGGGGGGGTAGTGAGACAGTGGAAAAGTGGGAAGGGAAGTTAGATCCAAGGGAAGCAGGGAAAATTGGACAAGGGTCTTCTCCCCTGCATGCCCAGGGCTCCCCTCGTTGTTCATTCATCTCTAGAACGAACAGCGATTGAACACCTGCAGTCCTAGGGGCCTGGCAGTGACCCAGCCCTCCCATCCAAGTTTAGAGTTCCATGGGACTTATGTTCCCACGTGGGGATGTTCAAGGTCCAACAGGAGCACAGAGAAAGAACTACATGGAGTATGTGGTGGGGGGTGGGAGAACCAGGAAGGCTTCACAGAGGAGGCATCACTCCACACACCAGTGAAGTGAGCTTTCCTGGTCCTTGTACAGTCAGAGAAATAGACACAAAAGACTGAGCATCTCATTCACTGTTAAAGCGCGGTCACAGCCAAGTCTTTTGACCTCCAACCATACGGCACATTGGCAGGCTGTCCTGTTTGACACGGTCCTCTGGCTGTCGCCAGGGGGCTGAGGCTGTTCCAACAGAGCCGGCAGATGGCTAGGAGCGAGCAGAGACCCCACTGCCATTGACCAACATGAAGCCCAGCAGGACCACAGACTGGTGGCCTCCATGACCAGGGAGAGGAACCTCGGTAGCCCCTTCGTCCGACACCACCTGGGCAAACAGCCCCCATCGAGGGGACAGTCTTCCAAAGGCCTGGTGCCAGCCTCTCTGGCTGGAGCTCAAGCCAGTTCTCACCACAAGAATTGTAACAGTTATTATTCAGTGTTTGCCTTTTCCTGCTGACTTGTTTCACTTTGCAAAATGTCTTCAAGGTGCATTCGTGTTGCAGCATGTGTCAGAATTGTGTCAGAATTCCCTTCTTCTTTAAGGCCGAATAATATCCCGTTGTATGTCTAGACCACACGGCATTTATCTGCTCATCTGTTGACCGATACGTGGTTGCCTCCCCTTTTCGGCTGCTGTGAATCCTGGTGCTTGAACACGAATCTGTTCAAGTCCCTGCTTTCAGTTCCTTTGGGTATGTCCCAGGAGTAGAAGTGCTAGATCCTATGGTAATTCTATTTTTACTTTCTTGAGAAGGCACCATTTTCTGAAATGGTTATTGTATAACAGCTTTATTAATAAGAGAATCATTAGTGAAAGCAGCCCCCGGGACAAAGCCCCATCACTGGGTCTCTGTCCCACAGCCCATCGTCTGGGCTCAAATCCCAGTAGAGAGCCTTCACTCGCTTGCACTGGGAGTTGCTGCTATACATTAAACGTTCCCAGTTCCACTCATTTCGCACACAAACAGCCTGAGTTGAGCTGAGGAAAGGGGACTTGCCACATGAGGGAAGGTAAAAAGAGCCTCGCACAGGGCGACCCAGCCCTCACTTGGCCCAGGGAGGCGTGGTTCTAAGCCAGGGTCAGAATTGGGGCTTGTCTGGTGTAGCCACTCTGGAAAACAGTATGGAGGTTCCCCAAAAAGTTGAAAATAGAACTATCATATGATCCACCAATGGCACTACGGGGTATTTACCCTAAAGGTACAAATGTAGTGATCCACAGGGACACGTGCACCCGAATGTTTATAGCAGCAATGTCCACAATAGCCAAACTATGGAAAGAGCCTAGATGTCCATCAACAGATGAATGGATAAAGAAGATGAGGGTGTGTGTGTGTGTGTGTGTGTGTAGTATATATATACACAATATATAGTCATATACTATATATATGACTATATATATTGTGTATATATATATACAATATATATGTACTATATATATAATGTGTGTGTATATATATATATATATATATATATACAATGGAATACTATGCAGCCATCAAAAAACCCCAAGATCTTGCCATTTGCAACAATGTGGGTGGAACTAGAGGGTATTATGCTAAGCAAAATAAGTTAGTCAGAGAAAGAAAATTATCATATGATCTCTCTGATATGAGGAACTTGAGGGACAGGGTGGGGGTTCGTGGGGGAGAAGGGAGAGAAAAATGAAACAAGGTGGGACCGGGGAGGGAGAAAAACCATAAGAGACTCTTAATCTCAGGAAACAAACTGAGGGTTTCTGGGGTGTGGGATAGGGTGGCTGGGTGACGGACATTGGGGAGGGTATGTACTATGGTGAGTGCTGTGAATTGTGTAAGCCTGGTGATTCACAGATCTGTACCCCTGGGGCAAATAATATATTATATGTTAATAATTTTAAAAATTAAAAAAAAAAAGAATTGGGGCTTGTGTGGCTGTGTTGCCCAGGTCACATCACTGAACTTCTCTTTGCCTCAATTTTTCATCTAGAAAATGGGTCAAATGGCACTGACTTGGGCATTTAGGGTTTAAGTTATGTAACTATCTTATCCCTAACAAAATACCCTATCAAAATACAGCCCAGGTGGCTTCAACAACACAAATTGATAATATCCCTATTATCAATTGATATTGATAATATCTTATCTCTCTGGAGCCTGGAAGTTCCAGATGGTGTCAGTAGGGGAACTCTCAGTCTGAGGCCTGTTCTCCGGGCTTGAAGGTGGCTGCCACCTCACTGGTGCTCGCATGGCCTCTTTGTGCGAGCGTGGAGAGACTGCAAGCTCTCTGGGGTTTCTTCTGAGAAGGAAACAAATCTCATCTTGGGGGCCCCACCCTCATGAGCTCATCGGAGCCCAACCGCCTCCCAAAGGCCCCAGCTCCACATGCCATCATATTATGGGGTAGGGCTTCCACAAAGGAATTTGGGGGTGGGGGTGACAGATGTTCCGCCCATCACAGCATGTCACCCGAGGTGTCCCTGTGTTCAGGCGCAGTGCCGAGGGCTTCCCCCCATTACCTCACTTTGTCCTCACCTCAGCCTAGCACAGCTGCACAAGTCAGGAGAACTCTGCGGCTAACGGCCCAGGCCCGGGGAACCAACAGCCGGACATAGGCTAAGCCCTCAACCAGGATTTCCCATTACTTGGCCCCATGTTACAGATAAGGACACTGAGCCTGAGGAAGTCCGGAAACTTGGCAGAGGGGGGAGCTGGGCGGTAGATCCAGGCCGCGTGAGTCCAGGGTCCAGTGAAAGGCACGTGGTAGGCTTCCTGGCCCCAGGTGAACGCTCAGTGGACAGTAGTGCTGGCCCGGATGACGGTCATGATGTTTCCTTCCAGTTCAGGCAGCTGCCCTGGCCGCCGTTGCCTGGGTGTGGAGGGGGGACCTCACAGGGACGAGTCCCTGTCCCCGAGGTCATGCCCACTGCTCCAGACTGTTTTCTCAGCCTCCCAGCCTCCCCCCCTCCCCTTAGCCATGGCCCACCTGCAAGATGCAGCTTCCTTCACTGAATTGGTGCTGACTTGAGGGTATTTATTTTACAGAGAGAGAGAGAGCACGCGCTCGAGTATGAGGAGTGAGGGAAGAGAGAGTAGCAGGTTCCCACTGAGCAGGGAGCCTGATGCGGGGCTCAATCCTAGGACCCCGGGATCAAGACCTGAGCTGAAGGCAGATGCTTAACTGACTGAGCCACCCAGGTGCCCCACCATGGGGGCTTCTGATGGCCAAGGGAAGTCATATGTCAGAGCATGCACAGCAGCCATGGCCGGTGACTCCAGCCTCCTTCCCATCCTTCCCTTGAACTTGGCTTCCAAAGTCAGTTGTGCCCTGCTGTGTTTGAGAGAGCTTCCATGTGCACTAGTCTGTGCTTTTCCCAGGTCCGAGGGGTGAGTCATAGCCATGCTCCTAAGCCTGGTCTGAAGACCCCTGCAATGGCTCCCAGACCCCCGCAATGGCTCCCAGACCCCCCCAGCATGTGCACACACACACACACACACACACACATGCACACGCATGCACACACCACACATGTGCACGCACATGCACTCATGCGTACACACACACACACACACACCCTTCGGCAGGATCTTCCACCTTCCACTTTGTCTCAGAGATATTGAAGGGCATGTGTTATGTTTCTTCCAAACTACAAGCTCCCTGTGGGCAGAAACCAAGAGAACATTGTGTTCTGAGCCCCAGCGGTCACTCCAGGAATGCTGATCAAACCAAACTGAATTGTTGGAGTGAAATCCAAAGCTCCCAGGGCATCTCATTATCGCCAGAAATGCCCTCATGAAAGAATGTCTTTGTGTCCCACTCATTCCGGGCTCCCCCCAAGAGGGAGAGGGAAAGCTCAATCAACACGGACGGCTTGAAACCTTTGCTTTTTTTCTCTTTTTCCTTTTAAGGCATGTTTGTTGTTATAATTGGCCCAAATATTTTAATTCCCACAAAAACACGTCACCTCCAGGCTCCATAACGTCAAAATGTCATCCAGTAACCTCCCTGAGGTGGCTTTCCACCTCCCGTGTCAGCCATCAACACCCCCACCCCCAGGGTGCAGCACAAAGAGGGGGCGCGGGGAGGAGGGGAGGTCCCGCTCCTGCCACTCCTGCTTCTATATCTATGCAAGCTGGTGATGCGAAATGAAAACAACCGTCTCAGATGCTCAAGCTAAATCTTGCAAAGATTATGTCTTGCTGCTCTCTGTAAACCACCCAAGAACTGCTCATCTCCAGAACTATTATCCACAGACACGGAGAAAACATCATCATCTTCCTGCAGCATCCCTGCTTTCGCCTGCTGCTCTGGGAGTTTTCTCCCGCGGCATCATTGTGTTTTCAGTCCTAAGCATAATACTTTGCTAAATAATGGTGGGGGGGGAAGTCTTCCTCGAGAGACACAGCCCCTTTTCATTTCCTGACATGCAGATTGTTTTTACACACAGCCTTTCTTTCTTTTTATTTTTTGGACGCGTGGTGTTGTGCAGGCTGTCTGTGGGGCCAGGGGTGTTTCCTATTTCGTACTTGTGTGGGAGCGTGACTCATAGGTGTGTGCGCTCATGTATGTGCGTCTGTGTGTGGATGTGAGCGTGTGTGTGTGTGTGTGTGTGCGTGTGTGGTTTTCTGACACGGCTTGACCAAATATGCATATAACGTTTCTCAGCCGCCCCTGATTTTATGGTGGGGTCACAGGGCTAGTTTTGGCCAGCAGATTGTGAACAGAGGTAAATTCTGGGCCAGGACAACCCGTGTGGCAGCAGCCGTTACACACTGAATGTTTGTGTCCCACCACCACCGTCACTGTCCCCGAATTCCCATGGGGAAACCCTAGCGCCCCCCCCCACTGTGAGGGTATTTGCAGGTGGGGCCTTTGGGAGGCGGTGAGGGAGAGGTGAGGGCATGGCGGGAGGGAGGTCAACATGGGATTTGTGTATATATAAGAAGAGAGAGCGACCAGAGCGCGCCTACTCCTTCGCTCTCAGCCATGGAGGACGTAGGGAGAAGATAACCATCTGTCAGCCGGGAAGAGAGCTCTCAGCAGGAGCGGAATATGCCTGCACCTTGATCTTGGACTTCCCATTGTCCAGAACTGTGGGGGAACCATGGTTAAGTCCCCCCGCCTGTGGTTCTTTGTTACGGCAGCCTGAGCAGCCTAAACCAGGCCTTGGAGAGATGTACTCAGGATGAAGTAGCTTCCAGTGGGAGAAGGCTGTCCACCTCCCCTCACACCGCAATGTGAGATCGAACTTCTGAGTGTGCTGAGCCACTGAGATGTCAGGGTTCATCTCTTGGTGCAACTAGCATCATCTCACCTATAAAATAGTACTGATAATACCAAGCAAACAGGGTTGTTGCTGGGATTGGGTTAGGTCATAAGTGTTTAAGAAAATCCTGTACCTCTCTCAAGTACCTCAGTTAAATTGAACAAATGCCTAATGGGCATGCTGCTTGCCCAGCCCTGCGGTGGGTGCTAGGGATCCAAGTCCAGGCCCCCCCCCACTCAGGGATGCTTTAGTCTAGCAGGACAGACGTGCAGACAGATTACACACAATGTGGCCGATGCCCCAAATGTAGGAGGGTCTGCGATAGAGGACCTGGTAGTTCATTCTGGAAGATTCGGGAAAAGTGACACAGAAAGTTTGAATGGTGAGATGTGTTAGTGAGTTAGTTTACTGCTCATCTAAGCCCTGGAATCCTCAAACACGACTTCAACTGGAGATGACCCCCACTCAGTGAGAAACTAGGGGTGGACGAGGGAAAGCATGACATTTTTTGGCCTTGGTAAAGAAAATACAGGTTGAGTTTGTTTTGTTTTTTAAGATTTTATTAGAGAGAGAATACAAGCATGAGCGGGAGGCAGAGAGAAGCAGACTCCCCACTAAGCAGGGAGACGAGGGGCTCAATCCCAGGACCCTGGGATCATGACCTGAGCCAAAGGCAGATGCTTAACCGACTGAGCTACCCAGGCGCCCCAAGAAAATACAGGTTTTCATTCTGCTTTGAGGCCGTTGAAAACTGTCCTTCTTTCTTCGTATTCATTCTGAAGAGCACAACAGTGTCCACCTCTGCCTCCGCAGATGGGCTGTGGGCTCCCGGGGACCAGGGACAGACCTGTTCCCACGAGCCCCTGGGCTCCCCAAGGCCAGGGCCCGGTGTGCGAATAGAACTCCACAAACACCTGTTGAATCTGAAGGAACCTAAAGCTCAGCCAGTTCTTGGGCTTCGGCACTGAACCACAGAACCGAACCCCCCTCCGGGGGTCCTTTCCTGGGTCTCCGGAAATCTCTCCGTCCGCAGTCCACCGCAGTCCTGGGACTGAAAGGAGGGTCCTCTCCCTGGGACCTACGAGGGCTCCTGTGGCGGTCCACAGCGCCACCCCGCGGCCAAGCCTGGGAACTGCGCAGAGGAGCCCCCAGTCCCCTGTCATTGCATCATCCTTTGGGGCCCAGGGTTTTGAGGCAAACACGGATCCCCAGCTGGTCATCCTCAGCCCGACACTCTTCTTCCACGAAGTCTCTGAGACTGGACGGGCACTGCTTTGACCACAGTTATTTTGATCCTCATACCTTAAGCCCTTGTTTTCCAAGATACTTAAAAGGAGTCACTGTGAGAAACCAAAAGGTCTGAGAGAGAGACACAGGGGCAAAGACAGGGTCCGGTGAGGCCTTACCAAAGAGCATGTCAGGTAAGGATCCTGACAGATGTGGGCTTGTTCCCAACAAGCTGTGTGACCCTGGGCAGCTCCTTCACGTCCCTGAGCCCTCGGCTTCTCTCTCTATAAAATGGGGATGATAAAACTCACAGAATTGCCACGAGGATCAAAAGAAGCCAAGGCTCCGTGAGTCATACACGGCAAGTGCTCAACAAATACAAACATAAAACACGTGTGCTTCTCTGACTGCCGTGAGTCTCAACTTCAAGATGGTGAGGTAGACAGCAACTTTAGTTCCATTTTATTTCTTTTTAAAGATTTTATTTATTTATTTGACAGAGAGAGATCACAAGTAGGCAGAGAGGCAGACAGAGGGAGAGGAGGAAGCTCCCTGCTGAGCAGAGAGCCCGATGCGGGCCTCGATCCCAGGACCCTGAGATCATGACCTGAGCCGAAGGCAGAGGCTTAACCCACTGAGCCACCCAGGCGCCCCTTTAGTTCCATTTTATTGACAAGAACACTGAGGGTCAATTTGCTGAAGCAAACTTGTCTTTCAGCCAAGGAGGGACAGGAGTTGAAGGCAGCTTCGGTTCTTATCGGCATTCCAGGCCAGCCTTTGAAAGAAGCCGTGCAGAGGGCAGAGCCCCTGAAGGAAAAGTCAGAATGGTTGAAAGACAGGACGGAAGAGGAGACACAGAACGTGGAGCCAACAACCTGCTCTTTTCCTTCCTGGATTTTAGACTCTTTCTGGAAAATCCTTTCTTCAAAAATTGGTCTTGAAGAGGCCCTGTCAGGAGATGTGCGTTCTGGTGCCAGCTCTGCTGAGAGGCAGCTGTGGGACTGGTGGGACTCGCAACGGCCCCCTGCTCCAGGCCTCTCAGCTTGTCACTTGTCAACGGCCTGTGCCTTCCTAAGGGAAAGCTGCCCAATGGTCACCTGCACTGTCCTTGGGCAGGGGTGTCACCATCTGCCTTCAGAGACCTCTGGGAGGGAGGAAGAAAGGACGCCCGAGGGGCGACAGATGGAAAGAATAACTCTTGACTCAGTCACGTGAATGGGAGATTAGCGTTAATCCTTGCTGGGCCTGACTGACCGCCCCGAAGAGGCCGCACCAGCGGCCGGGGGAGCAGCAGGCTCAGTGCGAGGCGGCCCGGGGAGCTGGGCCCCCTGATTTATGGGCAACATGCAGAAAATGAAGTGAGCGGAGGCTTTGGAGACCAACGTGGGGCAGAGTGGGAGGAAAGGCAAGTGCTCCGTGCAGACTTTGCCGGGATCAGAAAGGGAAGGCTCCGCAGTGTACCCGCTCCTTTCTGGGTAAAGGGGTGGCTGTGTGTGTGTTTTCGTGTTTTGCTTTTGGCTGATGTTTTAAACATGAGCGGGCCAACTGGGAGACGTAATCACAGGCCTTTCATAACTGCCTAACGATGGCAAGATGAACGGTTTGGGTGGTGCTGGAGTCATAAATAACAGCAGCATATCAGGGCAAAATTAAAAAGCGAGAAAAGGGAGTGAAATAAATCTACTGGGATTCCAGGGCCATCTTTCCCAGGAAAACATCGGGAGGAGAGACTCAGTTCCTATGCCAGACCAAGAGACAAAATCCTCCGCACTCTTCACATGGCACCAAAGCAGCACAGCATTGACCTTGAAGTGCTTGAGGGCGAGGCCAGGCCTGACCGATGTTGGGCTCGAAGCCCTCGGGGTGCCAGGCATGGAGCAGCAGACCCGTTGTGCCCGGATGGGTGGCAGGCTGGGACGAACTCAGCCTTGAAGTCGGCTGCTTTGTGCCCAACCCCAAATCTGTGTCTTTCCAGCACACGATTAAGGCTCTCGAATCTTCACTTTCCTGGTCTGTAAAATGGAGGTGATAATAAAAGTGGGGCTGCAAATATTAGCGGGAATGTTGCACACAAAGCCTAGCATATAGTGGGTGCTCAGTGTTCCCCCTTTGTCATTACTAATGACCTCAAGAAGTAGCTGGAAACTAAAATAACCCATTGCATGGGCCAAACTGGTGGAACTAATTTTTTTCACACCTCGGGCAGATGAAGGCTGAGGAATATGACCATGAAAACGGAGGTGTCCTGCTGGGGTTTGGGGCTCCCTAGCCATCCCTGCTCTCGACCGGACTCTGTGGTTACCGCAGCCCCTTCCTCCCCCCGTCCATTCCGCCTGGACTTGGGGAATATCCACGGATTAGGACTGGGAATATGGTGGACACCGAGCCCACAGCCACACTCATCTCTGGCCTCAGGGGAGGGCCGGGAGGGACAGAGCGCTCTGTGATGATGTTGTCCCAGGAAAAACAAAACCCCAAATTCCAGCCTCATCGACACCCCCCCCCCTGAAAGCTTGGTTCTCTTTGGCCCCCACTTCCTTCCCCAGGGGGTACCCAGCCCCAGTATGCACATCTGTAAGAGTGACAAGCTTTGACGGGAGCCAAGCTGTGCCCTTGGTAAGAAGCAATTCCTACCTTTCCAAAGGGACAGCTCTACAGGCCACTGACAGAAAACAATGAATGATGCAGAAAGGAATTTCTTGGCATGAGATATTTAGGCTTTGCGCGAAAGCCCAACTTCCAGGAGGACCTTCTGAGGAAATCTTTCTTTTGGTCTGGAGCCTCGGGCCACCTTGTCACCTCTCAGCCTGGTGGGGGTCCCCCGAGGTCTGAGGCCTCCCTCCTTGCTCCTCCCCGGGCTCAGTGCTCCCAGGACCAGTTCATGCCAAGCCCACTCAGCTTTTCTCCTCTCATAAGAGTGGGTACCTGCACAGACGCCCCAGCCACGGCTCCCATGACAAAGGAGAGGAGTGCCCCCACGAAGGTCACTCAGGCTTGTGGAGGCATGATGTGGGTGGACAGGAATGACTCGGGGCCATCCGAAATGCTGGATGAGACCAAATGCAAACAGACGCTCTGACCTCTCTCTGTAGATGCTTCGGGCTCCATCTCTCAACAGGGAGTCAGGATCTGGCATCTCAGACACATCCATCCAGTGCCTAATGACTGAGGGGCAGAAGCAAAACGCCATCCCAGGCGCCACTGAAGCGTCCCTGAAGTGCAAGGTCGTGGGAGCTTGCAGGGCCTGGCAAAGTACCCATAGATTACTTAAAGGGACATCTATTAAATGCTGGAAGAAACACAAGTTCCTGACAGAAGAGTTAGCAGCCAGAAACTAGGCCTCACTATTAAAACAAACACTTAGGCCCCACTAATACCTAACCCCCCAAAAGGGGTGACATTCACATTTGTGAAAAGTCAGCGTCATAAATACCAGAATCTAAGGGGGCACTTGGGTGTCACAGTTGGTTAAGCATCGGACTCTTGCTTTGGGTTTTAGCTTTTAGGGTTGTGAGATGGAGTCCTGCATGGGGCTCCACGCTGAGCACAGTGTCTACCTGAGATTCTCTCTCCCTCTGTCGCTCCCATTCATGCTCTCTCTCTAANAAAACTTAAAAAAAAAAAAAAAAAAGAATCTTAGGAGTGGGGAAAAAAAAACCCCAAAGATCCCTATCCTGGTGATTCTCAAACAAAAAACCCCAAAGATCCCTCTCCTGGTGATTCTCAAACACGATCCCATGAATGGCCTCTGTTGGAATCACGTAGGGTGCTTAATAAAAATGATAGATCCCAGGGCCACACCGCAGATGCTCAGAAATTTGTGTTTGTAGCAAGCTCCCCAGATGCTTTGGATGATAACCAGGTTTGGAAACCACTGCTCCTGCAACGTTTCTGTTATCTTATTCAAATGCATCTTATTCAAATGCAGACCTGTTTCAAGTTTGGGGTGCAGCGTGAGAGGCTGCATTTCTTATGCTGATGCTGCTTGGTGTCAGGCCCACACTGTCACAAGCGGCAGGACCGGTCCCCAACCTCCTCCATTTCACCGAGGACACAGGTAGACTGAACGGCAGGCACGGGGTGGGGGTGGGGTGGGGTTAGAGAACAATGAGGCAGGCAGGGAGCTGCACACCCGCCCCTTTGCTCCCAGAAAGTTGCAACAGGAAACAGCTTGTCTCCTGAGGGCTCAGGGCGAGACTTCTTTTATCCCGGCTCATGTTCCCTCGGGGCACTTCTTGTACAGCCCTCCCTTGCAGCAACCTGCAGGGAACAGGTGTGGCCCCAAAGCACCTTGCCTTAGCTACACCTGCTTTCTGCCTTTGGGGCTTCTGGAGGGCCTTCCGGCGGGGCGCCCACATGGCCCCCTCAGCTGTTCTAGCACCTGCGCAAAGATGCGAATAGATGAGCTCTCCCTGGGGCAGCCCTTGACCAGGGGGCCTGCGAGCTGGTAAATGAAGATCGCCTTCTCTCCCGCAGACGGCTCACAGGCGCTTCCCCTTGCGCATAGGTCACCAGCCAAACAGAGCTCACCTGGATCGTCTTCCATGCCTTCCCCAGTTCACTCTGCCAGTCTCCACATTCCCATCCCCTGAGGTCACCTCCTAAGATAAACTACCCGCAGGTTAGCTGTTCCGGGCTCTGCTTTTGAGAACGACGAAGCTCACGCATGCCTCAAGTAGTAGCAGCTAAATCCTGCAGAGCAAGGAAAGAGGAAGCTGGAGACTTCAGAGAGGGCCCACAGTGACCCAGAACATTTGAGGCTCCCTGAAGCCAGCGGCCCTGCCCAAGGCTCACGCAGCTGTGCAGGATTGTTCATGGAACAAATTATGTTGTATCCAAAAAAGAAATTGAAGATCCTCTGTGAGATGTTGGAAACCAGAAGGAAAGCTAATGAATGAGGTTTGTTTCGCCTGGAGAGGAGAAAGCAAAACACGCTTCCTAAAATAAGGGGCTAAAAGCCCTAAAAAGGGCCTGGCTCTCAGTCTGAGCTGACAGGAGTAAGGATGAGAGGGGAGATAGGCTCACGCTGGGGTTGAAGGGGCAACCCTTCATGCAACCCTTGTACAGCGCTAAGGGGGAGATGGTGTCTCTGGGGTAAGTCATGAGCTCCCTGTCCCTGGGGGTATTCAGCTTGGGATGTAGGGAGGGCAGACTTACCAGGGATAATGTGGAGGGGATTCATTTCTCAGAAAAGAGCTGAAAAATTTTTCTTATCTAGGACCCTTTTTAAAAAATCATGGAGCCTGGGGTGCGTGGGTGGCTCAGTGGCGGAGTTCGGGGATCGAGCCCTGCATCAGGCTCTCCGCTCAGCGGGGAGCCTGCTTCTCTTTCTCCCACTCTGGAACTCTGGGATCATGACCTGAGCCTAAGACTCACTTAACTGACTGAGCCACCCAGGCGCCCCTCAAACTAAGATTTCTAACAGTATGGCTCTGCCCCAAAAGAAGCAATATTGATTGACCTGTAACGTCACAAATCCACCCCCCACCCCGCCATTTACACAATGATATACAGAACTGAATAGTATTTTAGTTCTGAAGTTTTTCCAGAGCAGGCTGTTTTCTCATGAGGTCTTGGCACCACCTAGTGGCTCATTTGTCCATTGCAACATATGCCTGGGTTAAAACAGGCTTGTACAATTTACTATCAACACACTCTGATTAGTACAGCAATTCAGCAAAAATATACTAAATGTCAGACATGGGTTAGGGACATGTTTAGAGCCTAGACATGGGTTAGGGACATATTTAGAGCAACAGTAATCAAAAAAGACGGTCTCCCTTTCATGAGGCTCACAGCCTAATGGAGTAGACAATAAAAAGTAAATAACCAAAGAATCATTATACGTTGTGATATCATTCAAGAAATAAACCCTCTGTGATAGCAAATAATGCAGGCAGGAGGAGGCCTCTCTGAGAAGTATGAAGTCAACTTGGAAGGATGGGATGAGAGGGGACAGGGGTGTAGAAAGTGGGGAAGGAGGAGCAAGAACGTTCCATGAACACAGCACAGAACATGCTTGGTCATATGAGTCCTGCAGGCACCAAGGGTTTAGCTATTCAAGAAACCAAAAGACCAGCGACTGGAGGGAGAAACTAGGAGAATTCCGTGTTTATAAGCATTTCCCGAAGTGAAAGCACACAAATGGTTAAGGTGGATTCTTCCAGACCAGTACCTGATTAGATTTTAATTTTATAAAAGCGGGGAAGAGAAATGCTATTTATGTGAACTTGGCTGTTCATTCCGACCCTGCAGGACCCACCCTACTCATGGCCATCAGTGTCAGCCAGGAGCCCCACTCGGGACAGCCTGCTTCTGCTCCCATCCTGCATGCTTCCCGACCACTGATAGGCTTCTGTGTTCTTGCCTGACTACATGGGAACCTCGTGTTAAAGGTCTAAAGCAGTGGTTCTCGATCGTGACTTCGAGTCACCTCGGGAGCTCTTAAGAATCCCAGTGTATGGGTCACACCCCTCACCAATTAACGCAGCATCTCTGGGATGTGGGCCCCAGGCACCCAGGTTTGGAAAACTCCCCAGGTGATTCCTTAGTGGAGCCAAGGTTGAGAGCAGAGGCTCTGAAAGGGTATTCAGCAAGAGAAAACAGAAGAGACCTCATTTTTGTACTCAGTAGTGAAGGTTATGTAAGTAATGAGCCAGGCTGTTTTCTCATTCAAGCCCAGGCCTTCTCCCCAGGTGGAAGCCCCCCCCCCCGACCTCCCCACACTTGGGGCCTCCCAACCCCGCCACCACGCTCCAGTGAAGTTCCAGACCTGTGAGCTGGGCCTGCTCCAGGCGCAAGGGTGGTAAGGCTCATTCACACCTTCCCAAGGCCCAGGGGCCCCAAGAGCCAGACCTCCCACCCCTGCAGCCTCGGCCCAAGTCACACGTCAGAACAGCCTTGGGGCTTTTAAGAAATACCGCTGCTTGGGCCCGCTGCTTGGGCCCGACCCGAGATGGCTTTCGGGGCGGGGGGGCTGTCTCAGATGATTCTAACGTGCAGCCCAGAGAGTCGTGGTTGTCCAAAGGACAGCACCCGTGCCTCTGAGTTCTGGAGAGGCCCTCAGTGGCCAGGAGAGCTGTGTAACTGGAGTGACCCCCAGTTGGTCTTTGTTACGTACTGCTCCCTGCTGAGCAGCCCAGTCCGACCAGTTAAGATCAATAGAGTCCATTCAGCTGTCACCTGCCCACCTCACTTCCCACTGGCCCCCCCTAGGCCTGCAGCGGCCCAGTCAGCAATGCTGCCGTGAGTTCCTGAAGGGTCCGTTACCTACGAACTTCCTCCTGCTGGTAGAAGAGGAGGAACATTTGGGTTCACGCTAATGAAGCTCCATAAGGAACTGGCAACGTGCTCTCAACCTGAGAAGTACTGGGTGGATTTTTATCTGATCAATTACTGACGCTTTTTTTTTAAAGATTTTATTTGTCAGAGCGAGAGAGAGAGAGAGAGAGAGAGCGAGCGAGCATGAGCTGGGGGAGCGGCAGGCAGGGGGAGAAGCACGCTCCCCACGGAGCAGGGAGCCCAGATGCGGGGCTCGACCCCAAGACCGTGGCTGGGATCATGACCTGAGCCGAAGGCAGAAGGTTAGCCGACTGAACCACCCAGGAGTCCCCTGCCCCTGTTTTTCTTAAAAGAAAACTACCAGCACACATCTCAAGGCCTAGTAGGGTATGTACCGGAAAGATAACGTAAGTTACATCAGGGTTCTGAAAACCCAGGTGATTTTAAATTTTGTTGTTGCTGTTGTTGCTTATCAGCATAGTCTAGGTTTTCTATGATGAATCTATCGTAATACAAAAATCTTACTTGTATAGTATTTTTTAAAAGCTGAGCATTGGGCACCTGGGTGGCTCGGTAGGTTGGGCCTCTGACTACAGCTCAGGTCATGATCTCAGGGTCCTGGGACCGAGTCCCGCATTGGGCTCTCTGCTCGGCGGGGAGCCCACTTCCCNGTATAGTATTTTTTAAAAGCTGAGCATTGGGCACCTGGGTGGCTCGGTAGGTTGGGCCTCTGACTACAGCTCAGGTCATGATCTCAGGGTCCTGGGACCGAGTCCCGCATTGGGCTCTCTGCTCGGCGGGGAGCCCACTTCCCCCTCCCTCTGCCTGCCTCTCTGGCTACTTGTGATCTCTCTCTCTCTCTCTGTCAAATAAATAAATAAAATCTTAAAAAAAAAAAAAGCTGAGCATCATCATACAGAAGGAATCAGTTCTGTCTCTTACACCACTCAGGAGGTGTGTAGCTGGTCTCTAGTTGTTGAGCTCACAACTTGGCTTTTTAGGACACTTCCAGACTTGGTAGACTCTGGAGAGTTCGCCCCCATGACAAGAGGCCAGGGGCCACATTGTACTATTTGGTAGTTCTGCAGCACTGGAAGAATCAAAATAAACACATTTATTCATTTTTTTGCTGTAGACAATAAGACCCTTCCTGTGTCTTTGCATAGGAGAAATGGATTCTTCACTGCATATGTGCAGATTTTGTCAGTGATTCTGCAAAGTATATCCATGGAACTAGTGTTCTCTGGGTAACAGGTATGCAAAAAGCAGAACAATGCAGGAGAGGGGGAGTTCTGTGAAGGACAGCTTGATTTCCTTCCTGCAGGAATCTACAGGGCCTTGATTAGATTCATTCATTGTGAATCTGCAATAGGAGAATGTGGACTATGGCTCTCCCCAAATCTACTTGGCCATCACTTTCCAGAAGACATCTCCAGGGACCAGTGCCCCCATGAACCGATTCTGGGCAACACGAGTCTAACCTTTCAGCACACACAGTTCTTCCGCCTTCTACCACAAAGCAGAGTAGGTGTGCCCTGTCCTCTGTCGTGAGGGCAGGGCTCCAGGCCCCAGGCGCGGTGCTGCACAGAATGAGGTTAGGTGACTCGCAGCACGCTCAGACTTCTGTCATCCGGCGAGCTGAGCCACAGATGGAGTGGCCTAGAGCCAAGGAAACCAAGGAGGAATAGCCCAATAAACACTCACAATTGAACATCAGGTGACATTTGAATTTATTCTGTTTACAGAAACCACTAACTTACACTGTTGTTTTTTTTCAGTCTCATTTGGGTTGGACACAAATACACCCAGAAGCATGGTGAGAGGGAGACACATCAGAGAGCTCATCGGCCACTGGAACACCTGCTATCTCTCTCCGCAGCCCGTCTCCCCCAGAGACATTTCTACCAAGTGCTACTGCAAGAATCCAATACATTTACACGAAATAATGCCTAACTGTACATTTATATTAAAAAAACAAACCCCACTCAGGCTCTGCTAGAAATGTGTGGTAGGAAAACAAGGGTCTGAGGGTGGGAGACACACAGGGTAAATAAATGTGAACGAGCCCCCAGTTTCTCCACAAGTGAAAAAAGCGATGATGACAGGAGTCCTGCGCAGGGCAGGATAAGACCCCTCTGACACCCTGCTCAAATGTCAGGTGGACATCGTGACTGCATGAGTGTCTGAAAGAGTCTTGTCCTTTCGATCATCACCTTACAGAGAGGAAAGAATTGCACGGTATGGCCACGTTCCCCAAAGTGTGTCCCTAAAAACATTGGTCCTACAGAGAGCTCCTTGCAAAAGGAATTTGGGAATCAAAAAGATTTAGAAAATACTGTAGGCAGTTATCCACTTCCTGGAAGGGCACAATGCATATTATCATGGAAGGTTCTAGAAAGCCCTTAAAAAGAAATGCTTAGCTTTGTTTAACCCAGAATTTCCCAGATTGATCTGATGTTAGAATCTTTTTTTTTTTTTAAAGATTTTATTTATTTATTTGTCAGAGAGAGAGACAGAGAGAGCACAAGCAGGCAGAGTGGCAGGCACAGGCAGCGGGAGAAGCAGGTTCCATGCTAAGCAAGGAGCCTGATGCGGGACTCGATCCCAGGACCCTGGGATAATGACCTGAGCCGAAGGCAGCTGCTTATTAAACAACTGAGCCACCCAGGCGTCCCGAATCCTTTTTTTTTTTTTTGATGACACATTTCATAGAACATATTTTGAGAAACCATCCTCCATGGCTTTGAAAATTTTTTGCAGAAACAAAAAGCACAGAAGAACCAAGTGACTCCTAGGATCATGTGTTTGTTGGTCAACAGCAAAGAGGACGACAGATCCTAAAGATCAGAGCCCCATTCTGATTCTGCCCCAACCCCTCTGCCATACACCGAGCCTGCCTGAAAATAGGCAGCAATCAATTTTCCACAGTTTCCTTCCGCATGGTGTCGAGTGTTATACATGCTGATTCCAGGACGGACTCGAACGTGGTCCAGATGGGGGAACCTATGTCATGCTCAGAGGCCAAGTGTTTATAGCCTTTCCCACTCCTGTAACAATTATGCTGTTAAACAACCACTGTTGCTTATCCATGTCTACAGGGCTTTTCAAATACACTTGACAGTCCTTTGTTCCTAATAAAGAAGGAACAAGAAAACATACAGAGCATCTAATGATTTTCAGCAAGAATGACATAGACCAAGAAATCAAATACAAACGCTTTTGGCTATCCATGCCAAATACTTTTCAAGTGTTACAGCAAGGGCCAGGAAAGATGGAGGCAATCCATGAGATTACCATGAGATTACTGGAATGATGTCAGTATCCCATCGTTTGCACACTGCATCATCTTTACGCTCATTTCTAAGGAATTTCGTGTGATATTTCAAAGCAGAAGATGGCAAAAACAAAACTCTCCAGCAGGGGGACGTTAGTACGCCTCCGCTGCCAGGGTGCCCACTGGCGCTCACACCTCCACGGCAATTCTCGCAAACCGATACTGCGGGGAGGCGGGCGCCCTCAGCAACACGAGCCCCCTCTCGGCTGCCGGCTGGGTGGCCAGCACATCCAGCAAGCCCGCCAAGCTGACAAACCCCAGGGCTTCTCCACCGCCGACGGCCATGGAGAAGTCTCCCTGCGTGACAAAGCCGAGGAGAACTCTGGAGCAGTGAGAAGTCACCCCCGGGAGGGGCCCGGACCACAAGCCCAGGGTCAGAGCTCGGTCCCCGGCTGCAGGGGCACCCCCGGCCGCACCCTCAGGCCCCGCGGACGCCTGGTTCTGCCTCTTCTCGACTTTCTTCCTCTCTTTCTGTTTCCGGATCTCACTCTTGAAAGGGTCGCTGTGCTTGGACTCCTGGGGCCCACAGTATAGCCGATCCCGACGGAGCTGCAGGAAGTCCTCCTCGGCTGGGACACAGATCATGGAGTGCGGCTTGGGGCTGCCCTTCCTCAGCAGGGCCAGGCTGACCCACACCAGGGCCCTGGGGAAGTGCTCGAGGAGGGCCAGGCAGGCCGCTCTGGTCGGTGCTGGCTGCCCGCTGCGGGGAGCCTGCCGGGCTGCCCACCTGTCCCCGCAGCCGGGCCCGCACCAGGTTGACAGCTGCTTCAGCCACGTCCTACTCCTACGTGAAGCGGGAGACACACGTTTGAGGAGATTTTGTTTGGGGAGAAAACATGCCATCAGAAGACTGGGCACTATTGGAGTTAACTTGGTTTTTTTATACTCTAAGTGGGAAAGGATCAAAATGGTAATTTCTTTAAAAATTGAAAACAGACATGAATATATTTTTGTCATATTTTTCTTCTTATGGGTTTACTATTTGTAGATGGTGAAGGACCAAAGGTTTAAGAAGTTGAAGGTAGAGAAAAATAAGACAGAATCTAAGGCTGAGAGAGACAGCTCTATGAAATGAAGGAAGGACGGGAAATTAAGTCACTGTACAGAAAAGAAGGACAAGGCAAGAAGGATGAGCACTTTTTAAAATCGAAGCATAGAAGAGAGTGGAACTGTGAGGCCCCACTGAACAGGGAGCAGCAGGAGCACACTCTGAACAGTGGCCTCTCTGTCAGGACGATGCTACGATGAGGGGGCACCGAATCACTCCTAAACTCTGGTCATGCAAAAGGAACCAGAAGAAATCGAATTCAGAAATGTAAAGGGAAGAATGCTTGCTCAGAGTTCGCAGAGGGAATGTTCCTCATTACCTAGGGGCGCCCTCTGTGCAAGGGGACTGGTTTGTCAGCAAAGACTAAATGAACAGGTCACAGAAACCGACCGCCTCGGTTTATGTCTATGGATGATACTTTAAATCATCGGGTCAGGTCAGTATCGTGCCCAAATCAAATGTGACTCAGCCATGTCCCTGAGCCCTCTGTGAGACACGGGAGGACTGGCTTGCCCCCCCAGAGAGTCCATGTGTTCTCTCGGGCTTTGCATAAAGGAGCAATGAGAACCTCTACATCCTGCAGCCTGGTCAGGCGGAAAAAAGACCATCTAACCCGCATCCAGGGGCCGTGGGCACTTACCGCAGAATGCAGAGGAGACTGCCGGTGGCCTCCTGGCCCACTATGCACTTGGTCCCCACCGGGGCTGGGCACTCCGTGTCCATGGCTTCTCGGGGCTCACCGGAGCTGCTCCGAGATGTGCCCCCTTCATGGGACGGCAGATCTGTGTTTTCAGGCGTGGGAGCGCAAGGCAGCTTGTCTCTCGAGTCACTCTCCTCGCCGCCTGGAGAGGAGGCCACAGAGGATTCCGCTCGGGCCCAGACTCTTGACTCCCACTCCTGAGCTAACTGCTCCCAGGGACAGCAGAAAGGAGCCAGGGTGCCAAGCTTCACATAGTTGGGCCGTTTGGCAGGAGGGCGCCTAGTGAAAATCAAGGAGGAGAACCAATTTTTGAACAATTTAGGATCAGAACCACGAAAATAATTACGGCCATTGCACTACATCTCTACTTGAAAAACAAACTTACAAAACAAAGTTTTCCAAGAAACGTGATAAAGAATAACAACCAACTCTATTGGCCAAGCTTATTTGTTTCCTTCGGTTTTACTTTTAAAAGGTAATACATCCAGCAAAGGGGCCCCACGTGGCCACCGCACAACTCCAGGGGGTCCCCTTCCTGAAAGACTGCAAGTTCACGGTGTCCCTGGAGTCATGCCACAATGTCCCTGCGCATGACAATGTTCTAGGTTCAATGGAACAAAAGGGGTGGTGGTGAGGTTTCTCCCCCACTCGACCTGTAGCTGGTAAAAAACACCCCCAGGGTACTTGCCTCACTCGGAGACATTGAGGAGGAAAGAAATGACCCAGCCACCCTACAAGAGTCCGCGCCGTTATCCGTTTCTTAATACATCCTTCCAGAGACATTTTATGGACACATGTGCAGATATGTACATTTTTCTTTCCGTTTTGTTATCCATTTTATACAAGTGGTCACGTCCCAGATTCAGTACTTCTTGCTTAGCTGTTTCCATTTCACAAAATACCGTGGTGATCATTTCACGTGAGTACACGAAGAGATCTCTCATTCTTTCGTAAAAGGCTACCTATCTTATTCCACCGCTGGATTATACCCTAGTTGATTGAGACAGTCCCCCACTGCGGGACATTTTGGTATTTTCAAACCTTTGCTTTTATAAACAATGCTGCAACGAATGACCTTGAACACATCATACAAGCACAAGTATATCCGCAGGATAAGTTCCCGGAATGGAACTGCTAAAGCAAAGACAATGAGCATTTGCAATTTTGAGAGAGATTTCCAAACTCACAGGGTGATAGCAATCGACTTTTTTCAGCAATGTATGAAAGAAGAACCTTTGAGCAATACCACAAGCTAATGAGAACCAGGACCCCAAAAGGCAGGGAGCGGCCGGGCTGTTGGCCGTTCTGAACTGGAGGACTCTTGGGGAGTCCCAGACTCCGTCCTCAGACTGACAGTGTCCTATGGGACAGGCCCTGACACTCCTTCCCTCACATGCTTCTTTCTATGTGCCGTGCCCCAGAACCCCAGATGGACAATGAACCTGTACACTTAATCAGGGGTTCAGTTTGAGCCTCTACTCTGGAGTTTGAACCAAATGTGTTCTGGCCTCCCAAGAGGGGCAGCTGGTAAAAAATGCTCCCAGGATACTTGCCTCACCTGAAGACCTTTAAATGGACATAAATGAGCTATTTACAAAAGGGAAGGGAAGGGAAACGGGAAGGAAAAAGGGAAGGAAAAAGTAAAGGGAAGGAAAAAGGGGAAAGGAAAGGAAAGGAAAGAAGGAAAAGAAAAAAATGGTGAAAAACACTTAAAAGTATTCAACATCACTTGTCAACAAAAAATTAAAACAGTGTCACTTTTTCCACGTTTTATCAATACTTTATCAAAACTTTTTCCAAGTTTTATCAATATTAAAAGTTGGCAATATCCTATATTATTGGGGAGTGCGGGAAAACAGGCACCCTCCTAACTACAGGTGAAATCCTAAATTAATACAAACGGCAATTTGTTGATAGCACAAAAAAATCCTTGGGGTGTTTATCTTTTTTCTTAAACCAGCAATCTTATTTATGGGAGTCAGTCTAAGGTATGTGCTTCTTTCCCCTCCAGCGCCTTTCCAGCGACAGCTGTTTCTTTCTTACATGCAGTGGGCCCGAGGGGGGCATATGTCCCCCTGATGCCCCCAGACCACTTTTCTTCTCCTTCCCCCTCCAAGACCCCAGCTCCCCCGAAGCACACGCCCTCAGACAGACCATGAGCTCTCCCTCCTCAGCCAGGTCCCCCATCAGCTGCCCACACCCCCCCCACCCCCTCCACCACAACTCTGGTCACTCAGTGGCTTCAGCATCTACCTAGATCAGCCTTCTAACACCCTGGCCTACCAGAAACTTCATGGCCCCATTGCCCATCTTTTACTTCACTCAGACACCCACTCTCCCAGTCCCACCTTAGTTTTTGGTCACTGCCGTCACCTGCTCCCCCTAAAAATCTCAATTTCCAGTATCTACCTTCAGAGTGATGTCTCCCATTCCAGCCCATTTGCCCCTCCCCCACCACAACTCCTGGAACGCTTACTATTCCTTCACCATCTCCTCACCGCTCACCACCGTTCTTGCATGTCTTTTCTTTTTTTTTTTTTTAAGATTTTATTTATTTATTTGACAGAGAGAGAGAGGGAGAGAGTGCACAAGCAGGGGGAGCAGCAGAGGGAGAGGGAGAAGCAGACTCCCCGCTGAGCAGAGAGCTGGACGTGGATCCCAGGACCTGGAGATCACGACCTGAGCTGCAGGCAGGGGCTTAACCGACTGAGCCACTCAGGCGCCCTCACAGGCCTCTAATTAAGCTTAAACTCTCCGGTTCATAGGAGAGTCACTCCCTTACAGGTATCCTCAACTCCCTCGACCTACGCCAGCGCTGTTCAGCAGAACAGGCCTGGGGAATATTACCCAGAAGCCCCGAATGGTCAACTCAAGTACACTCCCTGACATTTCTCCAGTCCATTCTATCTTCCTCTCTTCCAGAAAACGCTCTCTATTGATTCCCCTCTCCTCCAATCTCCAACAGCCTCTCTTTCTCTCTACCCTTCTTAGTCCTAACTGATAACCTCACCGCTTTTTTCACCGAGAAGACGGTCATGATCAAGAGAGTTCTACCTAACCTCTGGGCCAGAGTCTACCCTACCTAAATCTGTATTCGCATCTCAGAGTCAGCCTTCCAGCTGACTGAAATGAGAGATCTGAGCCTCTCTCTTCCCTTCTTCCCCACTCAAGGGCTTTGCTCTTGCAATGTTAGCCTCCCTCTCCTCTGCTGGATCCTCCCCCACCTGCCTAGAAACATGTGCTTCCACAAAGAACGTTCGCTCCGCAAGGAAAGGAACAGATTTTGCTTGCCTTCCCCTGTGCTAGCACCAGTGCCTAGAAGGCGTTTGACACATAGTAGGCTCTAAATAAACGTGTTAAATGAATGAATAAATCAGACAAACAGGTAAAGATGCATATGGAAAGCTGTTCACAGAAGCGCATAGCAAAAAATTAGAAATAAACGAAAGGGCCACTGATAAATTATAGTTCATCTATATGGGAATGCTGGATGTAACTGCTGAGTTCTATTTTGAGCAAGGGTTGGCAGATGATGACTCACATGCCAAACCTGGCCCACTGTCTGCTTTTATATGACCCAGGAGCTAAGAACGGCTCTTATGTTTTGAAATGGTTAAAAAAAAAAAAGACTATTTTATGGCACATGAAATTATATGAGATTCAAACTTGCGTGTCCATAAACAGAATGAGTCTGGCCCATAGCCATGCCCATTTCTTTATGTTTCATCTGTGGTTGTCTTTGTGCCACAAGGCAGAGCTGAGCTGAGTGGCTGCCATGGAAACCAAAGGGCCCACAAAGCTGAAAATATTTATCATCTGGCCTTTTACAAAAAAAGTTTGCCAACACTTGGTTTAGAGTCACATTTATTGATATGGGAAAACTATCCATAATAGATTGCTAAATAAAAAGAACAGGTTTTGAAATAGTATATATAATATAATCCCATTTCAAGAAAATTCGTACCTAAGAAAAATCTTCATGGGTAAAGAAATCTAAAGGGTGAAAAATAAGCACTATCGTCAAATATTACTTAACAAACACATAGAAGACTCTGCTACGTATTCTGGGAGGCACGAAATACACAATTGCTGCCCTCAAAGAGCCCAGAAGCCAGCAATCCAGGAAAGCATCCCTATCCTTCCACTCTCTCTTTCATTCACCCGTCACTCAACAAAGTCCGAAAGCCTGGCACTGCCTGCCCCTGTGGTTGCAGGGTGAACAGGAAAGCATGATCACAGAACTCGTGGTCAAGGAACTACGACATGCCACTATCTCCTCATTCATCAGTCAACAAAGACAGTTACTAAGGACACCACGCACCAGGCACTGGCTAGATGTCACCAAGGCCACAACAAACAAGAGAGTCTCTGTGCTACCGGGAGCCCGGAGTGGAGAGGGAGAGCCGGGCTCCCACAGGTGGCATGCACTTCACAGTGTAAGAGAGGGAAAGCCCTTCGCTGGCCACTCCCCCAGTGAGAAAAAAGAAAAGAAAAATAAGTCTTGCTGGACAGATACCAACATGTAAAAATAGTGCTTATCTCTCTGCATGGAAGGAATACACCAGTTTACAAAACATTTTTACACATTCCCATAGTTTCATTAAAATTTCAAAAATACGGATTACCTCTATAACTGGTCATAACTGAATGCTATTTTGAGGGTACAGGGGCTGGGAGTGTAAATCTCAAGCAAGCATCTGAAACTCAGGCCCCCAGTTTGGGCGTGCATCATCATCAGTGTAAGCAAATGACCATGGGAAGGGTCTGTAACCTGGACAGGCCGACAAGAGCCACATATAAGACGATCTCCTAACTTCATTACGTCTTGGTTATGTGAACTCAAGGAAAAGTCTATGAAAACTCCACATTATTAAGAGTTAGTGAAGCCATTCCAAATATCACTGGCCAACGCTGAGCAGGCCCTTCTCTTCCTCAGAAGACGTTAGGAAACTAGAAAAGCCGATTTCCTACCTTTTGTACTTTTCGAGGAGATTCTTGGCTTGTTCTTTAGCAAACACAACCCCCGCGGGGCAGTCTGGGAAATCTCCGGGGATGTCAGGTGACCTTTTATACTGTGAATGCACCACAGACTCTTTTAATCCGCCAACTCTTGCGCCTCGATAAATCTAAAAGAAATGTCAAAAATATCCTATTAACATTCCAACCTATAGTAAAATTAATGCTTAATGTTTGTATGGAGAAAATGGGAAACTACCTAAATGCACAGCAAAAAGAGAATGGGTAAGTGTGGGATAATCCTACAAAAGGTTACACAGTAGCAAAAATGATGAAACAGCTTCATCAATCAACATGGAAAAATTTCAATGCTGAGAGAATACAGTAAGTTGCAAAAGCATATATATAAAGTTTATATAAAGTTTAAGGTGAGGTGAGGTATATAAAGTTTAAAAACATGTCAAATATAGCTATTTTATGTTGGAATACAAAGCATACTTAATAAAGCTATAAAAATAAGCAAGGTAGGCCGCCTGGGTGGCTCAGTGGGTTAAAGCCTCTGCGTCCGGCTCAGGTCATGATCTCAGGGTCTTGGGATAGAGGCCCGCATTGGGCTCTCTGCTCAGCAGGGAGCCTGCTTCCTCTTTTCTCTCTGCCTGCCTCTCAGCCTACTTGTGATCTGATCTCTCTGTGTCAAGTAAATAAATAAAATCTTTAAAAAAATAAAAAAATAAAAAAAAATAAGCAAGGTAGTGACAAACACCGAAAACAGGAATAGTGATTCTTTTAGGAGGCTGGGAAATGGAACTGGAGAGAGAGTGCTTCCAATAAATCTGTAATGTTCCATTTCCTTTTTTTTTTTTTTTTAAGATTTTATTTATTTATTTGTCAGAGAGAGAGTGAGAGAGCATAAGCAGGGGAAGGAGCAGGCAAAGGGAGAAGGCGGCTCCCTGCTGGGCAAGGAGCCCGATGCAGGACTGGATCCCAGGACCTTGCAATCATGACCTGAGCCAAAGGCAGACGCTTAACTGACTGAGCCATCCTGGTGTCCCTGTAGTATTTTATTTTCTTAAGCTGGATGGTGGGTGAAGGGTACATATGTATTCATTATATCAGTATCTATACTTTTTTGTATGCTTGAAACGGATCATAGTTTAAAAATTAGAATTATTTAAAAATAATCCCATTCTTTTTATTAGTATTGCTATCATTAAGATTTTATTTATTTATTTGACAGAGAGAGAGAGATAATAAGAGAGCATAAGCACGGGGAGACACAGGGAGAGGAAAAGGGAGAAGCAGGCTTCCTGCCAAGCAGGGAGCCCGATGTGGGGCTCGACCTCAGGACCCTGAGATCATGACCTGAACCAAAGACAGCCGCTAAACCAACTGAGCCACCCAGACACCCCTATTGTTATTTTTTCTTAAGCTCTACACCCATTGTGAGGCTTGAATTCATGACCCCTCCAGATCAAGAGTTGCATGCCCTACCAACTGAGCAGGTCAGGAGCCCAAGAAATATTCTCATTCTTAAATGATTAACTGAATGTCTCTTGTACTAAGCAAAACCGCTAAAATTAATTACCTATGTAAATCTAACAGTCTTATATGTCTATTATACTCTCTAGCTCAAAGTAATATTTAAACTATCAAGAAAAGGGATGCCCCTTCCCCTGCTTGTGCACATGGGTGCACCCTCTCTCTCTGATAAATAAATAGAATCTTTAAAAAATAATAATAAAATATAAACTATCAAGAAGAGAAAAACACTGGATTTTAATAAAGCTTTTAGCTGCAGCTAGTAGGAATACATGGTCAGTACTTGAAAAATAAAAAAGGCATTCTATACATCTATAAAAATTAGAAAATTAGAAAAACTGTTTTTAAACTGTAACAAATTCTTTTGAGTAAAAAAAAAAAAAAACCACATATATAAAACAAGACAAAAAGGCATCTCAGGGGCAACTAGCTTAGCTTAGTCGGCTAAGCGTCTGCCTTCAGCTCAGGTCGTGCTCCGAGGCTCCTGGGATCAAGGCCCACATCAGGCTCCCTGCCCAGTTTGTTGCCACTACCATTCAAAAATCAGGACACTTTCAAAATCTCAAAAATTCACATTATGTCAGCCCAACTCTTATTAATGACAACCTGGCTCTGGGGACATTATGAAGTATCTTGTATCAGAATTACGGCTGTAAGGGTAGAAAAACAGCACTTGATTTCTAAGTGGGGCATGCAATGTGGAATGCGTTCAGCACTTGGAATGGACTAGGGATGTATTTTATACCCTGCACAGTGGGAATGGAAAAGGAACTTACAAATGGAATCCAGAAAGCCATGCCCCAGCCCTTAGGGAGCAGGACGTCCCAGCCGCTTCCCCAGCCTCGTCGGTCATCACCGGTCACCTTTCCTGGCTGCTGAATCAAAAGTATAGGTATCTTGGATTCCTGGGGACCTAGAACAAGCTGTGACCCCGGCACCAGCAATTCACTTCTCTTCCGGTTTAAATCCTAAAGCGGAAGAAAATAATTCAAGACAAACAACACTAATTTTCTGGGAGAGTCTCCTGGCTCTCCCAATGAGCAGCTTTAGAAAGTTAAATGCTTTTTCAAAAAAACAAGAAAAAAAATGTTCTCAATAAATAAATGGAAGCCATTTGAAATACATGGTATTCCTCCTACAATGATTTTCCTCTATACAAGTGTTTCGGTAGAAAATGCCAAATTATCTTAAATTTGAGATACACTATACCAGATGATTGAAAGTTATATAATAAACCACGTCCATTCTGCTAATCTCTTATGTCAGGATTAATTTTATGTTTGGATGTTCAGTCCCTCCATTTACTTTGGTTAAGATTTGTTGTCAGGA
This sequence comes from Ailurus styani, assembly GCA_002007465.1. Taxonomy (NCBI): domain Eukaryota; kingdom Metazoa; phylum Chordata; class Mammalia; order Carnivora; family Ailuridae; genus Ailurus; species Ailurus styani. Next base: position 4,985,120 of record LNAC01000064.1, read on the forward strand.
GATTTAAAAAAAAAACAAACAAACAATAAACAGTTTCTCAAGGAGAGGCAAGTGGGAAAACACTCTGGGGCTCTTGAGAAATTTTCTTCCCAGGTCTTAAAGATTTAAAAGAAAAGGTGCTATAAATTATTTGTTATGTGGACTGTAGGGAGTGGTGACCAACAGCCTCTCAGACTTGTCTTGCCAGCTGTAAAAAGAGATGAACAGGTAGGAGAGAGGCGTAGCACTCACAGGAGAGACTACACAGGAGACGGCCTCCACGCAGCCAAGTCTGCCTGCTACCTCACGGATGCTCCTCAATCATGACCAAGTCCTGAGTATCCTTTCTCACCTCTGGGCTGAGCTTCCACATTTCCACTACCATCGCTACATGGTGTTGATTCCAAAATATCCATCTCCTAGCCCCAACTCTTCCTCGTGGGATCAAAACCCATCTCCTGGGCATCTACTCCGGGGAAGTCCTGAGGACCTTCCAACTCATTTTATCCAGGACTGAATTCATCTTTGCTACGGCATCCACTCTCCTCCTGTATTCCCCACCTAGCTGAGAGAGACTCACTCACTCACTCACTCATCTATTCGCACATTTGCTCTTCATTCATTTACTCATCCATTTGAATGTTTACTGAGTACATTTTATGTGACACTCTTCCAGAACTTAGGAATACAGCAGTCATAAATCAGGCTCTGGATCTCTTTTACCTGAGGTACTGAATCCAAGTTACACTGTTAGGAGCTAATCTACAAGTCTCCTCCTTTCCCAGTTCCCACCGTCCAATCAACCACTATGTCTTGTCTTCAACCCCAGCCCATCCAGTCCAGCCACATGGCCTCAATTCAGGCCCCCCTCATGTTCTCAATTAAGGACTATTTCCAGGGTCTCTTTTAAGGCCATCCAACCACCAGCTCTCTCTCCAGCTCCTCCGCCCCCACCCCCATTCCTAGTCTAATCTACCTTCCACAGTGCAGCCAGAGTGAAATCTGATCACGTCATGGCCCAGCTTCAAACCGTCAATGGTGCCCTATGTCCTCTGCCCAAATTCTTAAAATGCCTCAAGGTCTCTTATGCTCTGATCCCTATTTATTTCTTCATCTTCTGCCCCACCCTCAACTCCAAGCTACTGCCCCACTTAGAGATTCCTAAACACATCATCCTGGGCCCTTACACCTGCTGGTCTCACTTCCAGCAGCCCTTTTCTTTACTGCAGCCTTGGCTCCTGGCCCCCAAGAAGTCTGGTTTAATTCCATCCATCCATCTAAGAGTCAGCTCAAATACCAGCTCCCCCATCCAGGAAGCTTTCCCCAACTTCCCTAGCCTGGGCTTAGTACCCCTTCTTTGGGCTTCCTTTGACCCTGTACTTCCTCAAACATACCCTAGCCATCTATCCCATCATCTACTCTGATCCCTGGTCCTGGTAAGAGCTCAATCATTGTGAAATTAAAGAGAACATTTAAGGGAAGAAGAAAACAATAAAAGAAAAACATGTATTTAAATCATGGAATTATCATTTTAAGAAAAAGTCTTTGTAGAAACTTTTTCTAGAGATCATTCTTCTCTAAAAACAGAAAAAAATCATAAGGTATCAATAAATTGAAAATAAAAGGGAGTCTATGGGATTCTCTAAAGGATGCAATAACTTTTACAGCATCTAGAGTGAGGAATTTCAACCTGTCTTCAGGACTTGACCAATAATCCTTACACCATTAGTTACCTGATCCGAGATTTTATTCTCTGTGACATTCTTACAGATAGCTTGGTTCCAAATAAAGCTATGCGCACAGTCCACAGGCACACCCTCCAGAAGCAGCTGTCTAACTTTCTCATTATCTAAGAGGAAAAGAAAGAGCCTTCAAACTACATCCTATAGATCAATGAAGTCAAACTCTAAACACTGCCGGTTGACCCTCTATTACAAGAAAATATTTTGTAGGTGCTCACTCAACTTCTCTATAAGAATTTACTTGGTTAGAAATTAAGCTACTCCTATATAGTTGGTTTCAAAATCTGCAAAAGAGCAAAGGCTCCTAAACTTATTTTTTTGAGATTTAATGTATAAGATAAAAATATCACAGTTAGCTGTCTCTAAATAACTGCCTAGTCCCACATTTAAGGCAACCAAATTCTAGGAACCCCTGGATGGGTGAACAATTTATAACATGCTAGGACAGTACAAGCCATGTTTTAACCATTGGTTTCAGGGTTCTTTATATCATTCCTGGCCCAACAGCTGTGAGCCAACAGATACCAGCTTTTTCTTCTGCTCTATTATTTCGAGTCTGTTATAAACCTTTTTCATTGAACTGAATATTTATTCCTTCTGTAAAACACGTTTTTCTCATTCCTTTAAAATGAGCACATTTTCTGTGAAATGTATTATTTCACCCCTTAAAAGAAACCGCACCATGCCAAAAAGTACTCTAGTGGGAAAAAAGGAGAAATTTTTTCGATAATAAACACATATACTGATAGAAGAGATTTCCCACACAAAGTCACTGAAACACTGGGGGAAAGAAAATCTTCCAACTCTCTTTTGTTGGACTGAAAAATTAAAAGAAAGAAAAAAAGAAAGACGATTCATGAGTTTTGGCTAACGTCTACACTGCCTACATAGAAGGGTCACACTCAAAGGCACATACCTGCGTGGGTCTGATGGCTGGAAAAAAAACAAGTTGGAATCGACTGGCCTACAATGTGACAGATTCAGGGGAGAACAAAGAGAAAATTACAATGATGTAAAGATCTGAGATAAAAGCTCCTTAAAGCAGGAACTGTTTCTGGTCCGCTGCTATTCATCACAGAAGATAATAACCAACAGCATCCCCAGTGCCAGTGCTGTGTGCTGTGAAAGTTCCCACGGCCTGTCTAGAAGCAAACAAGCTACGTTTCAAACAGCCTCTGGACACCCAGAAGTGCTTCCCTGTGGAGAGCCGCCAGCGATGTGACAGACAGAACTGGGACGCTACTAAGACAGGGCTCATACCGAGGCTTGTAAAGGCACAAGAACGAGGCCCGTAACTCCAAATATTCTAAAAAATAATAATAAATAGATGACACAAAGTAGGAAGGACATCCAGTAGGTAGGACAATGGAATATCATTCAGTGTTCCAAAAAAATGAGGTACCGAGCCTTGAAGAGACATGGAGGAACCTTAAATGCTTACCACAAAGTGGAAGAAGATAATCTGAAAAGGCTACATACTATATGATTCCAATGAGATGACATTCGAGAAAACAAAACTATCAAGACAGTAAAAAGATCAAGGGCTTGGGGAGAGAGAGAGAGAAAGAGGGAGGGGAACAGCAGAGCACAGACTTTTAGAGCAGTGAAACTATTTCATGATACTACGATGATGGATTCATGTTGTTATAAATTTGTCAAATCCCACAGAATATAAAACACCAACAGTGCGCCCTGATGGAAACTGTGGACTCTGGGTGACAACGATGTGTCACTGCAGGTTCCCGGAGGCTGTGCGCATGTGAGGGCAGGGGAATATAGGGACTTTATAGTCCTTCCACTCAATTTTGCTGTGAACCTAAATCTAAGATATAAAGTCTATTTAAAACAAAATAGAGTATGTCTGAAGGCAAAGGAAAAAAGCCCTTTTAGGTCAAGAGTCTAGTACTGAGGGCAAAAGAATATTACCAGCTGAGCCAGCATGTACCTAAGTGGGCCCAGAATGATGATTCTGAATGGAATTCTAAATCCTTGGCCCAAGACCCAAATACAGCATATTTTCTTTCAGACCAGGCAAAAGCCATCTAATTAACTACATAACTGCAGAATAACTTAAAGGTTGAAGGAAATAGCTTCTTTTCTCCTTTCTTAAATGTATTTGAAGATGACCAAATTTTAAATTAAAACTTTCTTAAGTTTTCCTTAGGGAAGCAAAGGAAATGAAAGTCTTCCTCATTTGGAAATCAAATAATCCAGAGTTAGCCTTCAAATTCACTCTATTTTAAACTAAACATGCAGAAGAGTTAAAGGGGACCAGCTGAAGCTATGAGGGCTTTTTCTCCCAAGAGCAGAAACAGAGGAGTCGGTGCAAAATGACCAATAATTGGACACCGCCCAAAGTCACCTGCAGCTCCGTGCTCTAAAGGTGCTTGGAAACGCTGTAAAAAGGGATAATCTCTCACCTATCACTCTAAAGGCAACTCGATTTTTCCTGTGTTTGGGGTACACACGATCAAAGAGTACATAAAGAGAAAGATTATAAAGAGCCCATGAGCACATGTAAAGCATTTTCTTTTTTTTTTTTTTTTTAAGACTTTATTTATTTGACAGAGGGAAACACAGAGAGAGAGAGGCACACAAGGAGGGGAGTGAGAGAGGGAGAAGCAGGCTTCCGGCAGAGTAGGGAGCCCGATGTGGGGCTTGATCCCAGGACTTTGGGATCATGACCTGAGCTGAAGGCAGACGCTTAATGACTGAGCCAATCAGGCACCCCTGTAAAGCATTTTCTAAAGCAAATTCATCTCTGGATGACAAAGAGTAGTTAAAATAATCTATCAGAGCCAATCAGCAGACGCTAAGGAGAATAAATCCTACAATAACAGTATAACGGAAATTATATTTTTAAAATCTCACACGGAAAACCAGTCACTTACATAGTACAATGCTGTTGTTAAGTTGAAAAGATTTGCAAAAACAAATTATTAATATCCAGATCAAAATCCAGGATCAAATGATCAAGTAAACTTTTTCAAAACATCTGAAAATATGCACCACTACCTCAAGCTCTTCACTGAAAGACTATTTCCTTCTCCACACTCCTGCTATTCCACTCCCAATACTTCAGACACTCAAATGTGCAGCCATTTCCCCAGAGCAAGCAATCCTGCAACACCAGCTGAGTGCCCTACAATTGTCATCAATTCTGACACTACATACCTGGAGACGAGGTCAGATTCCAAGGTTAAGGGCTCAGTCCCACAAGACTGCCCCTTCTTCAGATGCCAGCTGGAAGTCCCTGCTCTCCAATACTTGCAACCAGCTGGCTAGAAATTGGTCTCACCTATGACCCCCTCCTCAAATTCAATAACTTGCTAGAATGGCTCCCAGAATTCAAGAAAACAGTTTACTTACTCTATTACTTTTTTTTTTCTTTTTTAATGAAAAGATTTAACTCAGAAACAGCCAGATGGAAGAGAAGGACAGGTAAGGTATGAGGCCCTCTTCGGACTCACTACCCTCGGAACACCTCCAAGTGTTCAGCAAACGGGAAGTTCTCCGAACCCCGACTATGTAAGATTTTTACACAGGCATAATCAAGTAGGCGTGATAAGTAAATCATTGCCCGTTGATAATCAAACTCAATCTCTAATCTGCCTCCCCCTCCCAGAAGCAGGAATGGGTGGGGCAGGAGTAGAAGTGGCCCAGAAAGTTCTAACCCTCTAACCTTGTGGATGGTTCCCCTGGTAACCGGCCCACCATCTTTAGAGACTTTCCACCTCATTAACATAAAAGTTGTGCCTGAAAGGGGCTTTAAGGAAAAAGAAAAGACACTCATTAAGCCTTTAAGGCTCTTATCACTTTGGGAATTATAAGGACTTTAGGAGCTACGTGCCAGGAAAGTGGCAGGTACACAAAGACCAAAATAGACATTTCTTCTTGTATCACAATATCATAGTCATATACCCCCTCTTTTCAGAATCCCCTAATTCCCAGTACACACAAGAAGACAGTTTGTCCTCCAAATCAGGCAAACCCTTCTTTAAGGTTTAAATAACACCAAAATTGGTCTGTTTTGTCCAAGTCAAAATAGGCAGAGAATGACCTCAGATACAGAAAGAGAAACTGGAAGTAGTACATCAGAGAATTAAGTTTTCGATCATCATGACATTGAGATTCTTCCAAGGTTTAGTCTTTTATTAATTGACCCAGCTCATCAAAGGATATTTCTAACTTTAGTTTTAAGTTATCATCCTAGATGATATGTTACATCTGTTAGTGATACAGGTATAATCCTAATTCCTCAAAAAGTTTATTTCTTTATGTAGCTCACGTACCAATACTTCTTCAATGAAACTACCTAAAACAGGTTTTAATAAAATACGACAAAGGACTACTATGATGGTAGGCTTTCATAGAAATTAAATCATGTGTTTCAAGATAGACTTTAATTTTCCCAGAACTGACTCATATTAAGATAAAAACCTTAAAAATAATTTAATACATAACTGCCTCATTCCAAAAAAGGATTTGAAGCGGCAAGGGAAAGTAAGTGGAGTTTAAACTACAGCTTTAAGGCAATTATGACAGTCAACATTTAATGCTCAGTCAACACTGCAACTTTTAGGGCTGCCCCAGATAATAATGCCATTAGAAAAGAAAAGAGGGAACAACTCACTGAATAATGTCTGAGGCTCCATAATTAACTAACCTGCCTACAGATCTTCAAACCCCTCTCTCATCCAATCTCCCTCTCATGTAAGGTTCTGACAGACTAATCTGTTGCTCCTTTAATAAGCTATTAGCTACGTGTGGAAATTAAAAAACAAAACAAAAAACCTGAAGTTATTACTACACATACCTGTGTTTTTCCTCTCAAAATTCAGAAGGTGATTTTAATGATTCTTCCAATTCAGTGTTTAAATAACAGTAAATACAATGAGATATTATCACCATTGTTGAAAATCCCAGATCAGACTAAAATTTGAGCTGACTCCTACCCACCTTTTGATGTCACCCCTCCCAACAACCTCCCACAGGCCACTCTACTGAGTCTAAACCAAAACTTCTTACCCTTCAGCACCTGGGATGGCCTTGCCAGGATTCGAACCTGGATCATCTGTATGGTCAGACAGAGGCTTCCAATGAGCACAAGACCAGCTGCGGGTGCAGATCCCTTCCTCACAATTAAAATTCTGAAATGCCAGGCATTTTCAGAGAACACAGTTTGCAGCAAGACAGGTTTTACCAGATACTAAAAATAAAGAACTCAGGGGAAAAAAAAAATGAACATAAGGATCAGGCTACATGTCTCCTAGCTAAAAGATACTTCCATACACCCCATCTCCTTTGGTCATAATCACCTTGAAAGATCACCCTAACTTTTTACAAACAAAATCAATGCAGGGCTGTCAGAACTCTTCTCATAGGACTAAACTACTCAAAATTGTAAGGAAAACCAGGGGTGTTCTAGATACTTTACCTTGGCATTTTTCTGGATTAGGCAAAACTTTGGATCTCTTTTGAGGCAAATTTATTCGAGGATCCCCAACTGTCAGTCCCAAAATAGTACCAGCCGGAATTTCTGCTGGTGATGTTATTCCTTTAACGAAAACAAACACACAAACAAAAAACCAACCTTTTACAAAGTCATTCATAATATATGTATTTGCTTGAATCTTCAAATTTTTTAATAAAAATTTCTTCTTGGGCTAACTATTAAAAAACATACGTTCCCCTTTTGTCCCCTTAATACTTTTAGAGAGTAAATTAACATTTGTAGAGAGTAACATTTCTTACCAAAAACATTAAGCTAACAGATTATTTTACAACACAAGCATGTATATTTCCATCAGTGGTTAACTACAGAAGCTGCACACACAAATGTTATTGTGTACAGGTAAGTAGAGACCTTAGCTTTAGTACCTGGTCTACGTGTTGACCTATCATATCAGAATGTCAATTATTCGGAATACCAACATAAACTCAAACAGAATTTCCTATGTTCACTGAGTCAGGCACCTCTCTTCCGTGTTCTCTCGCTGTATTATGACAAGGAGTTACAAGTTCAAAAGCACTGCTCCGTGTAGTTAGCCCAAATGTCGGACACTCTTTTAACCCACTTCCCCCTCCTCCCTTCTTCCCCAAACCGCCCAGTCAGTATTCCCTCTGAATACCTCCCAACAACTCAAAAATGGCTTCTTGTCTGTGATGAAGGGAAACACTATCAGGATTCTTACAGGTCTCAATCCACCAGTGGTGAGGTGTCTTCTCTGTGTCTTCTCCCTCCTGAAAAATAACAACTCCTATTCACCAGATAAATAGTGAATCAGACTTGATCACTTTGTTATGGCAGAGATATGTGGGCAACTGCCACCCTATTTAACACACTAATTCACGCCAACCTAACTACTCTTCTAATTAGAGCCAAGGACACAGCATTACACTTCTCTCAAGATTTCACACACTAAAAACCACACCCATGGTATTCAGAGACACCTGTGTTCTCGCAGCACAGTACTGACAAAAAAGGCCTACCCCCGCTCCTCTCCCACTACTGCCAACTTCATACCAATTTAAGCAGTAAGACTTTCCCCACCAAAGAAAAAACAAACCTATACTGTTTGAAGAACTCTTTGGCAAAAGGCTATCTTACAATTACATTATTCCTAGAAACTGCAAATAAGATACACAAATATTTTACTTACATTTTTC